>CM037867.1:37794770-38224770 GCA_021292105.1 Anadara kagoshimensis
AATTTAACTGTCGAATTATACATCAAAATAAACACGGGAAAAAGTTCTTTCCATTCATATCAAAACATCTTTGGTGCATGAGCAAATGATTGAAAGAGATCACATTTTTCAAAAAAATAATTTTCGATTTTAAGCAAGTGTCCCGCATTCAATCGGTATTTAAATGGTAAAATCGCCACCAAATTAGAGCAAATCTGCCTTTAATCAATTACCATTATTCAGAAATTTTAATAAAATGCCATGTGTTTCAGTAATAACAATCGGTAAGACAAATATTTCATTATTTCCACGCCTCGAGTGTATGCCGTTTTTGGCCATTTTTTCCACCCCTTCTGCGTGTGCAAACTTGTTTAATGAATCAATGCGTAGGCCGGGTTGGCGTTTCCCCTGAATAACTAATTAAAACCATGTGCACTCAAATTAAGGAAATACAGTAGTTATAGAAGGGTGTATAAATTATTATGTGGTTATTTTCGCGCGAAGGAATTGTTCGGTATTTTTGCGAATTAAAAAAAATCGAAAAATCCCCACTCGATAACATTCTTTAAAGTGATGTTTCATATGCGAGTTACCTAGGGAATCGGGAAAGTTTCGAGGCGCTGGAGTTGAAGCCAAGTAGCACGGCGCTGGAGTTGAAGCCAAGTATCACGGCGCTGGAGTTGAAGCCAAGTATCACGGCCCTGGAGTTGAAGCCAAGTAGCACGGCGCTGGAGTTGAAGCCAAGTAGCACGGGGTTGGAGTTGAAGCAAAGTATCAAGGCGCTGGAGTTGAAGCCAAGTATCACGGCGCTGAAGTTGAAGCCAAATATCACGGCGCTGGAGTTAAAGCCAAGTATCACGGCGCTGGAGTTGAAGCCAAGTACCACGGGGTTAGAGTTAAAGCCAAGTATCACGGCGCTGGAGTTGAAGCCAAGTACCACGGGGTTGGAGTTAAAGCCAAGTATCACGGCGCTGGAGTTGAAGCCAAGTAGCACGGGGTTGGAGTTAAAGCCAAGTATCAAGGCGCTGGAGTTGAAGCCAAGTATCACGGCGCTGAAGTTGAAGCCAAATATCACGGCGCTGGAGTTAAAGCCAAGTATCACGGCGCTGGAGTTGAAGCCAAGTATCAAGGCGCTGGAGGTGAAGCCAAGTATCACGGCGTTGGAGTTGAAGCCAAGTATCACGGCCCTGGAGTTGAAGCCAAGTATCACGGCGCTGGAGTTGAAGCCAAGTATCACGGCGCTGGAGTTGAAGCCAAGTATCACGGCGCTGGAGTTAAAGCCAAGTATCACGGCGTTTGAGTTGAAGCCAAGTATCACAGCGTTGGAGTTGAAGCCAAGTATCACGGCGTTGGAGTTGAAGCCAAGTATCACGGCGTTGGAGTTGAAGCCAAGTATCACGGCGTTGGAGTTGGAGCCAAGTATCACGGCGCTGGAGTTGAAGCCAAGTATCACGTCGTTGGAGTTGAAGCCAAGTAGCACGGCGCTGGAGTTGAAGCCAAGTAGAACGTGGTTGGAGTTGAAGCCAAGTAGCACGTGGTTCGAGTTGAAGCCAAGTAGCACTGGGTTGAAGTTGAAGCCAATTAGCACGGTGCTGGAGTTGAAGCCAAGTATCACGGCGCTGGAGTTAAAGCCAAGTATCACTGCGCTGGAGTTGAAGCCAAGTATCACGGCGTTGGATGTGAAGCCAAGTATCACGGCGTTGGAGTTGAAGCCAATTATCACGACGCTGGAGTTGAAGCCAAGTATCACGGCGCTGGAGTTGAAGCCAAGTATCACGACGCTGGAGTTGAAGCCTAGTATCGAGGCGCTGAAGATAAAGCCAAGTAGCAAGGGGTTGGAGTTGAAGCCAAGTATCACTGCGCTGGAGTTGAAGCCAAGTATCACGGTGCTGGAGTTGAAGCCAAGTATCACGGCGTTGGATGTGAAGCCAAGTATCACTGCGCTGGAGTTGAAGCCAAGTATCACGGCGTTGGAGTTGAAGCCAAGTATCACGACGCTGGAGTTGAAGCCTAGTATCGAGGCGCTGAAGATAAAGCCAAGTAGCAAGGGGTTGGAGTTGAAGCCAAGTATCAAGGCGCTGGAGTTGAAGTCAAGTATCACGGTGCTGGAGTTGAAGCCAAGTAGGAGTTGAAGCCAAGTATCACGGGGTTGGAGTTGAAGCCAAGTAGCACAGGGTTGGAGTTGAAGCCAAGTAGGAGTTGAAGCCAAGTAGCACGGGGTTGGAGTTGAAGCTAAGTATCACGGCGCTGGAGTTGAAGCCAAGTATCACAGCGTTGGAGTTGAAGCCAAGTATCACGGGGTTGGATTTGAAGCCAAGTAGCACGGGGTCAGAGTTGAAGCCAAGTACCACGGTGTTGGAGTTGAAGCCAAGTATCACAGCGCTGGAGATGAAGCCAAGTAGCACGGGGTTGGATTTGAAGCCAAGTAGCACGGGGTCAGAGTTGAAGCCAAGTATCACGGCGTTGGAGTTGAAGCCAAGTATCACGGCGTTGGATTTGAAGCCAAGTAGCACGGGGTCAGAGTTGAAGCCAAGTATCACGGCGTTGGTTGGTTGGTTGGTTGAATGTTGCTTAACGTCGCATCAGCAATTTTTCAGCTATTCGCGACGAGAACTATTTAATTAATCTCTATGGATTAATCTATGAACAATTTTGTGTATGCATGTGAAGTGCGAGTGTGTTGTATGGTCTGCCTTGTACTAGCGCGCACTCAGGGCGACTTTACCGTGCTAGCTCACAGAGTCAGTACACCGCAGACAAGCGTACCACTCCCCCAGTCCATTATACTGATACCAGGTATCACGGCGTTGGAGTTGAAGCCAAGTATCACAGCGCTGGAGTTGAAGCCAAGTAGCACGGGGTTGGAGTTGAAGCCAAGTATCATGGGGTTGGAGTTGAAGCCAAGTAGGACGGGGTCGGAGTTGAAGTCAAGTAGCACGTAGTTAGAGTTGACGCCAAGTAGCACGTAGTTGGAGTTGACGCCAAGTATCACGGGGTTGGAGTTGAAGCCGAGTAGCACGGCGTTGGAGTTGAAGCCTAGTATGAATGGGTTGGATTTGAACGGAAGAATTGTCGTGTTAGTGTTGTAGTGCCTTTGCGTAACCACGTATAATACACGTAATTTACAATATATATTTTTGTCACCTCTGTCTCACCGTAGTATGGCGACCTTACATAGTTGTTTGTATCAGGCTGTTCAACCCAAAGGAGAAAAGTCGGTATAAATGTTTTAAGGCGCTTTTTGTGGGTTTTTTCAATGTTTTGTTTCCTTTTAATATATACATGTTGATTTAAAAAAAAAATTTCAATGAAAATTCCAAGGAGAGAGAGGGAAAAAAATACGCGTTTTTCCTTTTCCTTTTAATTTGTTATTAGGTTGTCATGGTTTTTATCCCTCGAAGTGAGAAAATATAAACGATGAAACAACAAACAAAAATATTCCCTGCTTTGTCTGATTTCATTGTCTGGTTTTTGTTCCTCAAGGTAAAGCATCAACAATGATAAGATAGACAATGCTTGCATCTGCAGCTCTTTACAGGACAGGCATTTCGAAACGCTGTACTAAAGAAAAGAAGTCGAACCTCGGCTAGCTGCCGAATAGCTGGAATAGAATGGACAGCTAATGACCTAATAACTGTCAAGAGAAAGCTATTCGCCACTAGCTATCCATATCTTAGACTATTCGGCAGCTTTGAACTGTCCACAGCTCGCTCCTCGGCAGCCGACTCACGGCACGAACTCATTAGCTTAATGTTAAACTTTTGACAGGTCTGTACTGTAGATAGCAGCTGCCAGAAAGCTGTCGGTATAAGGGTAATATAATTAGGGGTGTAGATGAACTGTCAATTTGGCACCAATTGTCGTTAGCTTAATGTTAAACTTTCGACACGCCTGTACTGTAGATAGCAGCTGCCAGAAAGCTGTCGGTATAGGGGTAATATAATTAGGGGTGGAGATAAACTGTTAGTTTGGTACCAATTTTCGTTAGCTTAGTGTTAAACTTTTGACAGGTCTGTACTGTAGATAGCAGCTGCCAGAAAGCTGTCGGTATAGGGGTAATATAATAAGGCGTGTGGATAAACTGTCAATTTGACACCAATTTTCGATAACTTAATGTTAAACTTTTGACAGGTCTGTACTGTAGATAGCAGCTGCCAGAAAGCTGTCGGTATAAGGGTAATATTATAAGGGATGTAGATAAACTGTCAATTTGGCACCAATTTTCGTTAGCTTAGTGTTAAACTTTTGACAGGTCTGTACTGTAGATAGCGGCTGCCAGAAAGCTGTCGGTATAGGGGTAATATAATAAGGGGTGTGGATAAACTGTCAATTTGACACCAATTTTCATTAGCTTAATGTTAAACTTTCGACAGGTCTGTACTGTAGATAGCAGCTGCCAGAAAGCTGTCGGTATAAGGATAATATAATAAGGGATGTAGATAAACTGTCAATTTGACACCAATTTTCGTTAGCTTAGTGTTAAACTTTCGACAGGCCTGTACTGTAAATGTGATTTTGACACTGAAATTTAATTATTTCCTGCTTTTCATGTTTATTTTTGTACATACTAGTGGGTCTACACTCCAGACAAATGAATTTTAAAATCAATTCTTGGAAATTGATTTGGTGTCAACTGAGTTTGCATTAACACAAGGGGGCATGCGCACTTCATAACCATACCTAACCACTGCGGTAGCTTAGTTTGTAGAGTGCTCGTTTCGTAAGTGGAAGGTCGTGGGTTCGAACACCGGCCGGGTCTGACCCAAGACTTAAAAGTGGATAGTGACTGTTCTTTCGCCAAGCACTCGGCATTACGAAATGAAAGTCACAGTTCTTTCGGATGGGAACTTAAAATAACCGAGGTCCCGTGTCACGGTTGGCTTGGCACGCTAAAGTACCCTGCTGTATAATAGTCGAGTAGGCATTTTACGAACCTAGAAATGTTCATTCCTATGAAGTTTTTTTGCTGATTTGTTTTCCTTATGGGTCCTTAAACAAAACTAGCTTAGTTGCCCTTCGGGCAAATTTGGGCAACTTGCACAATATACATAAATCCAAAATGGCCGCCAAACGTCAAATTGAAGTACATACTGCGATATAAAATATCTTCTAATAGCTTGTAATATATCCTTTTAGATGTTTTCAGGTATGAGAAACCCATTTCTGGTGTTGATTTTAACATACGGAACACTTAACTTGCACAATAAGCTATAAATTTAAGATGACCGGCGGACGCCATCTGGAAATATTGTTTTTATACAAAGCAAATTTATGATAGGTTGTAATATATCTTTCCAGGGGTATTTAGGCATGGACAACTCAATTCTGGCATTAGTTTTACATTAAATACCATCATGTCTATAATGACCGACCATATGTGTCAAATAACTATTCAAGCTAGGATAGCCATGGGTACTCTCATTTTGTGTAAAAAGTTAAACATTTCTTTTCTCCAGAAGAGATACAAAATTGTTTACAGGATTTTTTAAGGCAATCATGTCCCTGTGTTGCACTTATGATTTTGTGCCTTATATTGACATAACATGACATAAAGACGTTCTTGTGGCACTGGATGTCCTTTCGCAATAACATGTAATGAGAATTGATCTTTGAATTTCAATCCGAAATCGCTTATCATCTCATACTCTTTAGGAGGATCTTGACTGTAGGTACCCTTACACAGCATTAACTAAAGGTGAGACAACAGAAAATAGTGTTTGAAACAAAGTCGTAACTATTAGGCTTTGATGTTCTTTATAAAGAGCCTAAAGAAACATTTTTCCTGCTGGTTGGCGATGCAGAACAACAAAGAATGGTTCAGATCTTATTAAGTTATTTGTGATCTTTGTTTACCAAGAACATCAACTAAATGAGAAAATGAAGAGTTTGTAATTCGGATGTTGTATCACAATCTTTAAGAGCGTGCATACCTAGCAGTTTAAGATATCCCGAACGGAGATCATGTCCCTAAGTGCATGCAAGCCTGGTGGTTCAAGACGTCTCGAACGAAGACCATGACACTGAGGGCATGCATGCCTGTCAGTTCAAGAAATCTCAAACCAAGACCATGGCACTTACAACATGCAAGACATCTCAAATCATAACCATGACACTAAGAGCATGCATGCCTGGCAGTTAAAGACATCTCAAATCATGATCATTGTTTGATGCATAGATGTTCAAAATTCCATCCTCCTATTCTATCACTCCATCTGTATATCACACTGTTTTCATGCTTATACACACAATACACTAGGAAAACAAAAACATCTGTGTCGTCAATCAGCACGCAAATGCTATCACGGCATGTTTGTATAGCCTGGAGAACATACAATACATAGTTATGCCGGATTCATCATGGCCGAATCCACAATCGTATACATATTGCTGTGTTGTTTCTTCTGTCCTGGTCCTTAGAAGATACGACATAGTATTTGTCAATTACAAGATTTTCTTTAAAGTGTCTGAGTACCAATATAACCTTTTTTGGGTTGATGTGTTATCGCCATGTAACCAAGAGATGCGATAGAAAAAGTGTAAATCATTGTGATTGTTTGTGAGTTTCGGGTGAACGAACTCTACAAAGCGATTTGACTAGAGCTGACTTCATGCCTTTCCAATGACAACCGTTTTCAGCCACTATAAAAAAGGAACAGAACCGATATCAAATACAAGCAGAAGCTAAGCTCAAACTGCCCTGCTGTCCAAACAACGGTAACCAATGAAACATGTTTCCAAGATCAACAACTTGCTTTGTTTTTGCATCTTGACGGCGTCGCTTTGAAACATATTGCCTTTATCATCTTTATAAGCTAATAATGGCATTATAAAACTCATCAGGTTGACTTGATTGTATTCGTATTCCATCTAATCATACATTACAACTGAATCCACCACATTGACACATAAGAAGCAATTTTACGAGCAATTTCCTTATGACCTGTTTTCATTTAGAGATAGTTTGAAAAAGCAATAAATTTTGGTCAGATATATCCAAGGAACACGAAGAATTGAACTCTCTGAGTTATGGTGTGTATCACACTCAGAATATATTCATTCCAATCGATCAGAGAAGCACCAATCTACCCACTAAAATTATCAGGCTAAAGAGCCATGCCTCTGAAGACTCATTTTTAAAATTTGATCGCAGTTTGTTCTCCAAAGCTAAGACATCATCCTAATAACCATCATGGTGCCGACATGCAAGACAGGACACGCATGTGTTTATAGCAGACACTGGGAAAGTTTACCAGCGTATTGTACATGTTCAGCATCCAATAAAATTATTCGTTGAGCGTGTTGATCAGGATACAAACAGTTTTGGTGAAAGATTGTGTAGGGGTATTATTTTCTGCGGTCCAGTATAATTTAAAACAGCATTGTCAAGATCAAGACGTTGATATGTTGCTTAATGGCGAATTAAAAGTAAACCAAATCTAGACTGTGCACTACCTTTTCACTTACATCACATTGATAAACATGGACGTCTGTAGTCATAGCGTGTGTATCATAGTAGTCATTTGAAGTGGAAATAGTAGATCAAAACTATAATAAAACCATAAATATGAGTTATAAAGTTCAACTCCAACCAATCAATTTGTGGAAGGCTGTTGCATTATCAGTGACAGATTTTATTGTAGATTCCCGAAACAATAATACTTCATTATATGGCGTAATGTATCAGTGTTCATGTAAAAATCGAATTAATTGACTGTTGACAAACTTATTGTTTAGTTTGATAAAAAGTCCGAGTATAATTTGGTTTTCATTCGTGGTAATATATATGTGACTGGATTAACTATGATAGCAATAATGTGGCTTTGAAAACTTCTTCGTTGGATACACACTTTAAAAGACACCTTAGCAAAGTGAACTAGCCTTTACGCTAGACTTGGTAAAGCTAAAATCACTAAGATCATGTTTTAATATCTTATTATAAGGAATTGGTCGAGCCTCATGTATGACCTTTAAATCAAAATGCACCAAGATGTATGATTAAGTTACGCAGCATTGAATGTGATATGCTGAGTAACATCTTATAATAAAAACCATGTTACGCCTACCTTTGTTGGTCAAAATTGTTAAATATACTTTTAAATTGCCCCAAATGTTAAAAACAACAACGGAAATGAGTTCCTCATCCTTGAAAACATATAAAGCGGTATATTACAAGCTATTGTAGAACAATTCTTACAAAAGATAAATTTTCAATATGGCGTCAGGTAGCCATCTTGGATATATGCAAATTATGCAATTTGCCCAAAGTTGCCTTCAGGACAACTAACCTATTTTAACTCTAGGGGCCCTATAGAATACAAAACAGCAAAAAAACTTCATAGGAAAAAACATTTCTAGGTTCAAGTATTGAGTATATGGGAGTGTCAACTCGACTATAATGCCATCAGCGCAACGCACAGGCTGAGCTGTAGTGATGTTTGTGAGCTAGCACCCGAGTCCTCAAAGTCACCCTGAATGTGCGCTAGTACAAGGCAGGCCATTAAAACACTCGCGCATCTCTCACATATTAAGTAGATTATTCCTTAGAGATTAATAAACTCGTTCTGGTACAGCCATATCGAAAGTTGTTACCTGACCTAACAAAAAGGAGTCACGGCTGCTGATTGGCCGAAATGTGGAAAATTAATTACTGAAAAGCTCTCTAGAGATAGATAACAGCTACCTTCCAAGATAAGCTGCCGACTCGATACTTTTTCGTTAACTCGGTGTTAAACTTTTGTCAGGTCTATATCAAACATCGAATGGAGGAAGTTTAGCAATAAGTTAACGAATGAGTGCAAGAACCACTTGTTTGTGATAGTGAAATAATCTTCATATTCATAGAAAATCAAATAAATTTGAGTAAAGATTGATATTTTTTCACTTACTTGTACCTAGTCGTATGAGCATCCGCGATTAACCCACGATATATCTGCATAGGGTAAAACGTTGACGCTATGGGGATTTGATATGTTGAAAAACTAAGCAAATGGCGGATTCTGATGCGCATATGACGTAAAACGTCACCAAGGACATTACTTCCGGCGTAAACTTCGCCATATTTGCCATGTAAAGTCCCCATAACGCCAACATTTTCCTTTCTACAGACATTCTATTATTTTTTTTATTCAGATTTATTTTATTTTCCGTGAAAAAAAGTTACTTCATTGTCACAATGGAGAAAATTTACCAATAAACAAACGAATTAGTGCCGATTCAGCAGCCTATCTTGACCTCTTAATACTTATATTTCGGCAGAGGCTTTCTACATCTCGCCAGCTTTTTGTCCTCTAGTTCTCCATATCTCAGCCACTGGACAGCGAGCTTAGACTCCCTTTCGTTAGCTCGATGTTAAACTTTCGACAGGTCTGTACTATAAATTCTCTGTAATCTAGAGAACACAATTTACCAATGTCCCTTTCTTGAATAGTTTTGTTAATTGGCGTGTCGCCGGTCATGCCATTTATGTCCCCACACTGGCCGCCATTACGGTACCAAAGCAGTATCACTGCAACTAATGACGTACTAGTGTCCGTGACGTCATTCAAACCAAGTTTTCATTCTTTATGTGTGTTATTTAAGCATGTCGGGCCTTTCTCGGAACATTGTGGGCGTAGCCGGCGATTTGTCAATTAGAGTATCCCATGGCCACCTCTGTATACAGGCCATCTGCTATTAAAGTCCTGAAAAACGTTTTTTGCACCCAAGATAGAATCATCCATAAAAAGAGAGGTGAAAGATATCTTAATCTTGTAATCCCCACCCCCCCCCCCCCTGTGAAAGATAGCCTACATGCTGTTTTCCCCGCAAAATTTTATCAACAATGTCAGAGGTGTATCAATAACTTGAAATTTATTTTTAATAAATTGAAAAATTGTATTTCCTGATGCAAGAAATAGAATCAATTACTACTTGTGGTGCCAGATAAAGAAATTTCAGCCCTGGTTCTAATATATTTGTTCCAAGCCTCGTTCTGGACCAAATATATTAGAACTCGGGTTGAGATTTCCCTATCTGGTACCGCAAATTGTGATAAATTCTATTAATCTTAAATTCCCCGTCTATATGCAACACTTATGATGCCATAGGCATTGCATAGACAATACGTCTTTTTAATTTTACACATCGAATGCGTCACTTTTTCTCAATGTCATTGAAGCGGTCAAATCAACAGGAAGTGGGCTCCTAATGGGGGTTGGGTGGAATCTCGCTAGTCTCGTACACTCAAAATTAAATCAAAAGACGATTATCGTGAAAATACTCCATTCAAACAAATTATAATTTCAAATAGGCACTTCAGATATTTACGCTTCTTTCGCCATTCTTGTTGATCTCGAAGTATACCGTTTCAAGATTCGCGTGGAGGTGATTTCTTTTGATTGGATCAAAGCTCGATTGATATCGCTAACCACTGTTAGCTAATCAGCGATCGGCATTCCCATTCGCCTATTACATGATCACACACAATATAAAATAGTGGAAGATACAAAATTTCCAATTTCACGTTATATGGATGTACATGGTTACCCGTCCGACGGTTGCAAGATGATTTACCAGTGCATAACTGTCGCTAATTTCGCGAAGAACACGCCACAAACGACCAGTCTCAATGAATAAATAAGTCACCATGCATTTGATGTTGAAAGTAGTCGTGTATAGTGTGCTAAGTTTCACCTGGCCGTCTGACCTTTAATTTGAATGTTAGAGTGGTCCAATAATTTGTGTGATTTAGGTAAGAAAGCATGTTTCATTGCAACAAACACCCGATACCCAGTATTACTATCGCCTATAGTTATATTTAAAAAAATTGACGGATCGCCGGCCACGCCCACTATGTTCCGACAGAGGGTTGACATGCTTGAATTACACGTAAAAAGAATAAAAACTCGGCGTTGTGCGGTTTAATGACGTCGCTGACACTAGAACGTCATTAGTTGCCGTGATGCTGCTTTGGTACCGTGGTGGCGGCCAGTGTCGTAACGTTGTGGGCGTGACCGGCGATACGTCAATTATTTAGTTTCTAAATTGCACAATGGATGCGTATGCTTCAATATTTAAATTAAAGGACAAACGACGAGGTCAAGCTTGACGCTCCAGAGGCGGATCCAGGATTTTTTGAAAGTGGAGGTTGAGAATTGTATCAATGCTAGGTGCGAGCGCCGAAGGCGCGAGCTTCCAGAGACGTGGGGTCTAGGGCAGAGCCAGAACAACACGTATGTACAGAAATGGGTTGTTATATTAACAAATAGGGGTTACATCAGTCAATAGCTCTTTCTCTCTCTCTTTTATTTTTTTCAAAGGGGGGGGGGGATGGGTTGCAACCCCCCCCTTAAATCCGCCACTGCGCTCTATTACATTGGAATAGAAAGAGTCACCAATGGTGTTTTTTTTACATAATTCTGCCCACCCAATCATGTTATAAACTATATTCCCGGGATTTAAAGCTCTTTTGCCCTAGATGATATTTTAGATATGGAAAATTACCAAATTACCAAAACCAGAAATATTTGTACAGTATTTCACCTTTTAAAATCATGTCAACATCAATGGTGACTTTTTATTTAATTTTACCCACCCAATCATGTTATACACGGCTCTAATGAGGTTGTATTCCCGGGATTGAAAGCTTTTTTGCCCTATATGTCAAATTACCAAAACCAGAAATAATATTTAAAATGAATCCCTACAGCCTTTTATCTTTTAAGGTAGTCCGACTAATCAGACGTCTAGACCTCAGACTTGTTGGAGGTTTGTGGTCTGACAGCTTCCATTATTGAATTCTTGAAATTTCTGGCGAAAACGACACAAACGAAAACACGCGTCGAGAACTTCCAGTATTTCCTTACCTCGCTCTTGCTGACAACATAGAACACTTCCTAAAATATTATTCTACCAATCCATGCTTAACTTTAATTAAAGCTCCATCGATATCGGTAGAAATACAAGGTTTTCTGATGTCTCTTCAGTTCTCTGTGGCTTTCGCATCGTGAAGATATTACTAATCTGCATTGACCAATCAGATAGCGTGTTGCATTTGGATGGTGAAACTCGCAGTTCCAGCTGAGTTCTATCTTCAGAAAGCACATGGCGATGTTTATTTACATGAGTAATTCACGTTATTAATGGTGTTTTCACACGCGTATAACATATTATTTTAGTTATTTTATTTTTATAAATATAATGTGAAGACATGTGTACTAAATCCAGTTAAGATTTTCCATCATTTTTTTCTTTTATTTCTAAATGAATTTTTTCTCAAATTGGGTAAATTACTATCATATCTGGAACTTGCATGTTCTCCTGATATTCTGTCAAGTTTTGACATATATTTTGTAGATCGAAGAGTTATAATTTTTTAAACCAGTTGGTATATATAAAGTTCAACACAAGAGTACTTGTTAGCAAGTCCATTAAAATCACCTCGACCACACTGTAAATTTTGTCATAGGGTTTAATTTTTAACTGTATTTTGCATGAACATACATATATACATAGATATGCTAAAAAATCGAAAATTACTGGAAAAATATTTTCAGATACTAAAAAAAGATGAGAGGAGTCAAGAATATAAATTTTTATTTAAAATATACAGAGAAGATGCTACTCCTTTTGAAAGTCTACATATAAATCTGACAATTATATCTCTAAATGTTTTGCATACATTTTAATGTTAACTTTCGTAAAGTATTTAAACGTCATGTAAATCACAGTGTAAAACAAATTACTCATGTAAATAAACATCGCCATGTGCTTTCTAAAGATAGAACTGCGAGTTTCACCATCCAAATGCAACACGCGATCTGATTGGTCAATGCAGATTAGTAATGTCTTCACGATGCGAAAGAGACAGAGAGCTGAAGAGACATAAAAAACCTTGTATTTCTACCGATATCGATGGGTTTTAATTAAAAGTTAAGCATGGGTCGGTAGAATAATGTTTTAGGAAGTGTTCCGTGTTGTCAGCAAGATCGAGGTAAGGAAATACTGGAAGTTATCGACGCGTGTTTTCGTTTCTGCCGTTTTCGCCAGAAATTTCAAGAATTCAATTATGGAAGCTGTCAGACCACAAACCCCCAAAAAGTAAAAAAAATTAAATGGGGGTTTAGTGGTCTGATTAGTCGGACTACTTTTAAGGGTCATGTGAACACCAATGGTGATTTTTACATAATTTTGTCCACTCAATCGTGTTATACGCGGCTCTAATATGAGATTATATTCCGGTGGAAAATTACCAAAACCAGAAATAATATTTGAAATGAATCCTTATAGCCTTTTACCAAACCTTGAATTTATTAATGATTTTAATTAATGTTTAAATTGTTAATGTTATCCCCAGGTAAACTTCGTTATTTATATAACCCGTGATTATGAACAATATCCATCTCGTTTTTTTTTCTTGCGCGTACGTATGTACTGGACATTAACACGTGTATTTTTTGCATGAATACATGACAATTCATTACAACCTATCAGATTTCAGAATAGGCAAAATTCTGTGAGAGTTACTTTCAAACGTTAATTGAGGTTATGTTAGTTTTTTCATATTCATTATTCTAGGTGTCATATACCATTTTTTAAAATTTAATCATAAAATACATTCAAAATGGTATATGACAATATATTGTCATATACCATTTTTTGAATGTATTTTATGATTAAATTCAAAAAGTGACACAGGGAAAGAGAACATGAATTCTCCGAATTATAATCTCGTTTGAACACTGTATACCGCAGCTAGATGGTTAAAATGACACCCAAATTAAAAACCCTTAAGGGTCATCTAAGGAGGAAAAATCAAGTGAAAACAATTTGGTTGAAAATATCGTGAAAGAGGGGTATAATTATGAAATTACCTACACAAGTGTGAAGATTATTAACCATAAAGCAGGAATTGATGATTTAATAATTTTTAAAATATTTGTTGCATCTTTTATGAAAATTGTGCAAAAATACACGTGTTGGGTAAAAATAGTTTTCACCTTGTATAACGAACTAATTTCAAAAATATATCCAACGTCATAGAGCAGTGCAAAAAGAGTTTGTAAAAGAAAGACAAGGTTTTTGAAAACTCGACAATTAACGATTGAGGTTTTCTACGATTTGTTTTCTGTACCATGCGGTGGCCTCAGTCAGTCTTCAAATCCAGGGTCTCTCACCGGTGTGTGTTCGAGTCCCGCTCAGACCACATGTGAGAAAGTGGCCGTTGGCCTTTACTGGTATACCTGGTATCCGTATAATTGACTGGGGGAGTGGTATGCTTGTCTGCGGCGTACGGGCTTTGTGAGCAAGCACGTTAAAGTTGTCCTGAGTGACCGCTAGTACAAGGCAGACCATAAAACACACTCGCACTTAACATGCATACAAAAATTGTTCATAGAGATAAATCAAATAGCTCTCGTCGCGAATAGCTGAAAAATTGCTGATGCGACGTTAAGCAACATTCAACCGACCAACTTTTTTTACAAACTATAACCGCTCGTACGAGAAGAGCCAGTTGACATATATTGACAACATGACGTCACGTGTGACGTATCAATTTCATTTATATCGTCTCCTATTAACGTCTAATTTTTTTTACAGAACAAGATTGAATAAAAACAAATACATGAACTAATACATTACGTATTGATCAACTTATATTTTCTGTATTGATATGTCACAGCTGTAGTGGCGGTTGATGGCTGCAGGGGTATGTTCATGACAATATTGGCAAGTGACGTGTTTTTCATTTATCATTCTGACGTTTTTCCTTTTCTTCATCAAAGAGTCGATGATTAAGAAGTAAATTCAGTGAATGAATTAGAATCCCCGCCAGCAGGTTATATTTGGTGACTTTTTTTCAAAGGGCAATAACTCCCAGGAAAATAAGCAAACTAACTCGGGTTGACGATATATATGCATTTCTCTTCAATGTTGATGCTTAAGCTTTTCACAAAGTTTCACGAGATATTGTCTCATAGTTTTTGAGAATTTGCGCAGACAAAAATTTCAGACGGACGGAAGGAGGGAGGAAAACTCGCATTTATACTGTAAACGTATTTATTTTCGCTATTTCCCGTCGTTTGTTTTGCGCGGAAATAAATACAGAACAAAATTTTATTTGTCTTTTGTGTAACAGTTCATATTTAAAAAAAACCGCGAAAACTTAACTACGCCGATATGTCTAAATTTCAATGAAAAATAAATATACGCGAAATTAAAACATTCACAGTATACAGTCCAACATGCAATGCCGTGGGTTCTTTTTTTTTCTTAAAAACTAACAAAATTATTCAATCTTTAAATTTGTCACCAGATTTAAGTTAAAGGTAATCTTGATCCTGATCAAGTGTTATGTAGTTTTATTTTGCACATTGGCTTCAGCGCACATGCGCACTGCAAAGGTTTTAATTTCTGATATTTCACCTATACCTAGTGACGCCTCGATATAAGTGAAATAGTCTTAATTGGGACGTAAAACTCATTAAATCATGCCAATCCTTCCATTTTTTTTTTACTTTTATTACTATGTTGATTTAAAACTATACTGAAATAATATTAATACCTAATATCAAATCTACGCATGCCCACGCAAAAGTTGTGTGCTCACATAAAAGCGATTGGATACCCACGCTAAACGGTTATCGCATGTTCACGCAAAACTGATTCTATACGCGTAAACAAAGCTTTTTATACCTACACACGCAAAAGATTCATGTGTTCACGTAAGTTTTTACGTGAGCATGCACAAGGTTTCGCGTGAGCATCGCAATAGTTCTGCGTGAGCATACAAAATCTAAAATTTTAGGTTGTAAGCACGTAAAAGCTAACTTGTTAGCACGCAAAAGGTAAAACGTGAGCACAGGATCACGCAATATTGCTTTAGCGATTGCGCGCAATCGCCGGCCATGCCCACAATGTTCCGACAAAGGTCCGGCATGCTTGAACTACAAAAAAAAATTAAAAAAATAAATAAATAAATAAAATTGTGTCATTTTATGACGTCACTGGTACTAGTACGCCATTAGTTGCCGTGGCGCTGCTTTGGTACCGTGATGGCCGTCAGTGTCGGAACATAACAGTCATGGCCGACGATACGGTAGTTACCTTTGCGTGAGGACGCAGCAGCGTTTGCGTGAGCACGCACTATTAAAATTATTTTTTCATGTCAGTTCTGTGTTACCGTACAATACATTAAAATCAAAAAAACTTAACGTAATAATCCGATTTTAAAGTTTGCTGACAAGTCGCAAGTTAATTAAGACACCACAGCCGCATACGTAACTGTAATCATATTTCTTCCTCATTCAGAAAATTTAATCCCAGTCAATTTCACTGAAATTAGTTCCCTTAGTTCCACTACCAGGGTGCAATAACTAAACATGGAGTTGGCTTAGTACAGCTTGGAATATGTCTAAAATAAATAAATAAATAATTATTGAACATATGCATTACAGACAACCTGCTGGGAGCCATTCATTTATATGCCGTTAGCTCCGAACTGATCAAAATTCCAGGGGCCTCGGTGTGTCAGTGAGTGATCTTAACCGTACGCTTAAAAAGATCATAGTGCCTAGGTTCGGATTCTAATCGGACCAGATCCTAGTGTGCGAAAGTCAAGACATTTGTCGAATGCCGATCATTTTCTCCGGGCACTCTTGTTTCCTCCACATTTCAAAACTGATCGAAAAAATCTTCACTGGAGTATAAAACATCATTACACAATACACTCTACTCATGGCAAAGATAGGTAGTTTTTTTTAATAAATGTTCGAATTGATTGTGCCCTCCTTGCATGTCGGATTAGAACTTAAAATAAACGAGGTCCCGTGTCACAGTGGGCTTGGCACGATAAAGAACCCTGCTGTATGATGCCATCAGCGCAACGCACAGACAAAATTTCTGTATCTTCGAATATAGGTGGCGACGTTTCGATATAAGTGAAATATCCTTGGCTGGGACGTTAAACACCATTATTCACCCTTGCATTTAGCTAGAGCGCGGCTGTTAAATTCGAGATGCGGAACTAAAATACGTGTGGGTAGTCGCCATGTTGTAAAAAACGTTGATGTTGGACTAGAGATGTCGCCTAATATTCCAAAAAAATACTTTCAACATCGTTATTAAGGATAGTTCTTGCACTCATGAATGACATACCTCCCCGTCGCCTTGCAAAACATTAAGCATACGTGGTCATTTAATGTGACTGCTGTTGTTGTTGGTGGCGGTAATGGCGCTTTTGTTGTTGGTGCTGGTGTTGTGGTTGGTGTTGTTGATGGTAACGTTGTTGTTGTTGTTGTTGTTGTTGGTAATGTTGTTCTTTTTGATGTGGTGCCTGTCGCTGTTTGATTTGTTTTCACCAGTGTTTGTGTTGTTGTTGGGGATAACACTAGCCGGAGCAGGAGCAGATGAGCATACCACATGATACTAAGTATTACCAACATTTCTATATATAGCTGCATAGTTAACTTGTTGTATGTGCCTTATATATCTGTAAAAAAAGATAGATTGATTGAACGAGTCTTTATGTCTAAATCGAGAATATCGCACTTATATCGAGACATCACCAAAGTAAATAATTTGTTAAACTGTATCTGTGTCTTACAAAATAGTAAAAAAAGATTGATTAATTGAACGGTTTTAACGTCTTAGTCAAGAATATCGCACTTATATCGAGACGTCACCAACATCTCTACATATAGCTGCACAACTACTTAGTTTAACTTATCTTGACTTAAAACATAAAATTTGTAAAAAAAAAAAAATAATAAATAAATAATAATAATAATAATAAGAAGAAGAAAAATGATTGATTAATTGATTGAATGGGGAACGTCTAAGTCAAGAATATCATACTTATATCGAGACGTCACAAACTATAGATAAAGTGGGAGAAAATGTCAAGGATCAAAGGTCATGACCTAGACAGTATTTTCAATAGGAATTGAAATACCATTTATTTTGTATGTTTCAGTACCTATAATATAGATCTGCCAAAAGTTTTACACTGGCTGCTGCTGAATGAGTCTAACCTTTCGACAGGTCTGTACTGTACTTCGATAACAATACATTTCCGAAGTACCACTGCGATAGCTAAGTTGGTGGAGTACTTGCTCCGTGAGTGGGAGGTCGTGGGTCAGACCCAAGACTTGATAGTGAGTAGTAACTGTTCTCTGCCACGGTTCTTTCGGTGGGGACTTAAAATAAACCAGGTCCCTGATAACGATAGACTTGGTACGATAAAGAACACTGCTGTATAATGTCATCAGCGCAACGACTTACGCATGTAGCTTAACTGATTTCTGCACCTTTGTCCATACCTGGCGACATCTCGACATAAGTGAAATATTAATCTCGAGGATCGACCTGTTCTCTTATAGTGTTGCCTGGACAGGTATAGTGACCGAGCCGATAGGCGAGGTTACAATACCTCTCCAGACAACACTATAGGAGAACTGTTCCCGAGGGAGAGGTTCATAATAGATTTAGTACATCACATGTCTGTGTTTTCAAAGTTTGAAAGATAATTAATTTCAGATGAATAAACAACAACAAACGAAAAGTTTTGGAAAAAGTCAACGTCACAGATTCCCGTCGTTCTCGCGGGAAAACGTCAGCTAATGCTATTCCATATCCATTGGAAATAAGTGTTCAGAATTTATAAACGTTATAGGATATCACGTTGTTCAGCGGCGAACCCTATTTACATTCGTAAATCGCGCGTCGTCGAATGTTGTTATCTTGTATCCGACGACAACAATAAACAACGCCACTGGACAAAGGGAAGTAACTCGCTTTTGCATTGCCGGGGGGGGGGGGGGGGGGGGGTGTCACGCGAGGGACTATACTTGGATGTCGGGGGACTATACCTAGGTATATCCCCGTCTAGGTATAGTCCCGCTGCTATGCGTTGTCAAGGACAGATGCTTTCTACATGTAGTTATCCAATGGTTATCCAACATGTACTAAATTTGACTGGGACGTTAAACACAAGTTTACTCAACTCAACAATTACGTTTTAAAAAAATGTAAGTAACAATTTTAAGAACAGTGCATTAACATGGGTAAACGGCATGGTATGTCAATAAGAATGAAACCAAAAAATCAAGTTCTAACCCTTAGAGTGCCACAGAGCCTCAAAAGCGGCCTTTTGTGAACTCCTTTGAGTGCCAGAGGGCCGCAAAGTGAGGCTCTCTTGAATTTGCCGTTGGCACAATCAAAATGACGTCATGCTATTATGTTTGACGTAGATCACACAATTCGCTGACTTGAGAGCGTCATTTACGCAAAAATAGCTGCGCTTTTGTTACCAGTTTTTCTCCTGAATATACTGCAGATTAACCTTTAGTTTGAGGGAGCAAACCGTCCCAAAAACACGTCAGAGAGAAATTCAGATCCAATTGCATATTTTCACCTATTCTTTACAATGAATTTGATAAAAAGATGCATAACGGGTAATAAAAAGCAGCACATAATAAGTAGTCAAGATCACTTTTTATCATAAGAATAAAAACATTAGTTTTCATCGGGAAATGCCAAAACAGTGTCTGAACCTCCCAATTCTAGCACTCTATATAATAAACTACAAACAAACTAACTACATATCAGGCCACGGTCTGGACCAGGATCTGAAAAATATCGGGATCCGAAAAGTTACAAAGTGTGCTTAAATTTTAAGATCGTTCTATATCTACCAGTATGTACAACCCACTTTCATTCCCATTAGATTTAAAATACTTTACATAACATTTGCACACAAATAAATAATCGGCAAAACATTACCAAAAGGCATTCTACGTAAAATTGGCAATATGAAATAAACAAGGTACTATCTCAATAATACTCTATAATCTAGGTGACGACATAAAGCACAAACTAGCAAGCTTTAAGTGTAATTTTAGTATTTTTGTATCACAATAACCATCCCTTATTTTAGTCGTTTGAAACTGTCAAACTTAATAGTGAATATACATCACAGGATAAGTAGCATCTTTAATAAAAACGTAATGCGTTTTGAATAGAAAATAAAATCGTAAACTAACAAGATAGATTACAGTTCTAAATCTTAAATCATTGCATTACTAAGAGTGCTTCCACCGCAATGATGTAAATAGATAGGACACGACCGGGTCTGACCGAAACTTGAAAATAAGTATCTACCATCGTGTCACGTGATCAAACGTTTGTGCGGAACGATATAAAAAATTACATCCCAAATTCCCAGATCCATCTATTTCATTTTACGCTAAAAATGATTTTCTGAAACGTTATGGGGCATCACATGGTACCCTGGTGAACCACTTTACTCTATGTACACATTACGTTAAGCCTGCATGGCAAATATTGAACTTTGAGGTACTTCAACTATAGCTGATAGTATCTTGATATAAGTGAAAAAATTTACTTGGATGTTAGATTCAGTCATTTTTTTCATTCAATCATTAAACCAAAATTTACATAAATATATTAGCAATCGCTGATTTTCTTTTTACAAAAAACCATTGACAAAAATAATGCTTTCATTTCAGTAAACTAGCATCAGCTGTCAACCGCTCGTCAAGTCGCACAAGTTACAACACTTTTTTGCGATTACTGTGTTAAAGGCGGACTGAACCATTTAAAGGGATGTGTGACGTAATGAAGGCCTAGATAGCGCTGTTCCGTTTACTGGTAGAACCAGCGGTTGACAAATTAAAACCAGCAGATCAAGCCAGGTAATATATTTTATACAATGAATCTACACAGATCACCCATGAATTCTTGTTTGTCACACGTTGTTCTAGTTTTCTGTTTATTGTAAGTTAAAAAAAGTTAAAATTTAGATGATAAGTTTTGTTCTATAACCTCTGTTCTTCTAGAAAAACAAACTCGATCAAGACCTTGTCTTATTATAGAATGAGAAATCCTTAGATGTGTAAAAATAAATCATTATGGCACACAGTTGATTAAGAGGAGGGGGCAGTATAAAACACCTACCTCTTTGGAGCCAAGAATGTTATGTTGCCCATAACATTGATACGTCCTGTTTTGATGATGTCATATCCAAGTATATTTTCAAGAACATGACAACTATTGCACAGTCTTTGTGTTCTTAGTATCTCCTGTTTCCAAAGAATGGTCAGTCACTTATTCTTAATATTGTAATTATTTGCCGAAATTTGAAGTTAGATTTTTGTAATAAATAATCTCCAGAGACAACATCTTTAATAAAACATATAGTCTGAGATGATTTCTGCGTCTATTTTTTTGTTTATTTTATCCATGCTAATATTTCCTTATTTTATTTCGGTTATTTAACTTGGGTCATGTTTGGGAATTTTTGCCAGTTGTAAAATATTTTGATTCAGATATAAACCCGTATATCTACAAGCAATAATGAAAAAATGCAGTCATTGTTATTCTAATAATATTCTAACAAGAGAAAATAGAAGTTGGACCCATCGATCGCTTCGAATTGCTGATTTTGTATATGGCAATGTAATGGTCACTACCTGTCTTGGTCAGACCTTATCGAGTTTTTGTTTCTTTTGTGGAATATTTCGGAACAAATCAAAGTAGAACTGTCTCTTGAGAGCCAACCCCGCCCAACATTGACCTCCTGATCTTAACCTTTGACGTATGCATGTTAATTTGGTATGCGACAAATCGCCTCATGATGGTTTGCACTTGTTCCTAGTTTGTCGATCATGGACGATATGGAGCGGAAACCATATTGGGACGTTTGCGGAGGTATAATAAGTAATGGTATATTAAAACAGTAAGCCCTTACAGTTTGGAGGATATTTTCAGGAATCATTAGTTTAGCCAAACGACACATTTAGATGATTTATAAACTATTTCAAGTGGATCATAATTTTAATTTGCATCCTTGGTGCTGTGATTTTGTCATGACAAGTTAGTTATTTCAATATATTTCAGTGAAAATGCTGTCTTGGCATCATAACCCTAGAAAAGAAGGGAGAGTCAGAGATTCCATCAATAACACTCTCCCAATATTTCTGAATTGTTGCTTCTTCGTGGAAAATCACGTGTTCGAGTAACCTAATTTATCAGTTTCGAAGTTTTTACTTTGTCACTCTATTGTGATTCAGACATTTGTTTTGTTAACTTACTGTCAGGGGCGTATTTTTCTATGATGCAACCAAGACAACTGCCTCGGTATAAATCAGATCGTATTTTATTTTACAGAAACACGAAGGTAATAGAAAAGTATGAAAAAACACCTATCTACACCCCTGTAATACTAAACCCATTGCAAAATAAAGGCCTACAAATGTTGTTATTTCCTCATAGTTCCCATTGTGCCAACCAACAACATTGCATTGATGTATAGCATCTTTATTGTCTCATATGTTATAACCTGTATTGAATTTGTTTACAAAAATGCACGGAGACTTTGCTTTTAATTAAATTAAATGTAGGGTTATTTCTGCCTGGTTGCAGTAGGAGAACAGAGTTCTCGAATAATAGGTAAATAAAGAATCGCAATCGCTGTTTGAAGTTCCTGTGTCCATTCCGTTCAACTCAGTGAGCATATTTACTGCATAGGCAAATCAATCGATCGCAAAGACACATCAATATAACCAATGACGTCACAAATTAATCCGTATGACGTCACGATTAGTAAATATTACGTCACCAATAACGTTGTCTATCACAATACGGTACACACATACATATGCATGCTAGTTAGATATCACAAATATTAAAATTTAAAAAATGTCTATCCAATTTTATGATTTGTTGAAAATGGACAAAAATGTCGTTCCGGTACTAAGCCGGTAAGTGACAAAAATGTCGTTCCGGTATTACGCCGGTAATGACAAAATTGTCGTTCCGGTATTAAGAGGGTTAAAAAAACCTTGTGTTAAAAAAAGTGGATTAAGGGTTCCATTATACCACGTCCTTCAAAAGGAAAATTAAAAACATTACGCCAACTGATTTAAAAAGGGACTGACCCCTTCCATTCCTTTTAAAGACCCTTGCTTGTCCACTTATATCACGGATAGGAAAGACTTCCATTTGTACCCCCAATATATTTAATTTCGACCGAAAAAGCCTAAAAAGAGACAAAGTCAAACTCTTGGAACATTTATGTGGAAAAAATGAAGCATTTTACATACAAGTAATGGGTGGGGTTGGGGTGTTGGGGGTGGGGGGGGTTACGAAAGGAAGCCTTGCCCATCGATAAATTTCTAGTCATACTTACGCTATTGGTTAAATCTTGTAGCTTATTCTGTGCTTAGAAGTATGCTAAAAATCCAAGTAATTCGTCCTTAAACTAATAAGACAGTTATCTTTGTGTGTTAAGTGTAGATAAAAATCTTTAATTAAACTAATGTTATATATGTTTTATAAAGTACAGGCCTGTTCAAAAGTTTAACACTCAGCTTACCAAAACCAAAGTCTAGCCTCGGTTGTCAAAGAACTAAAATATATATAGTTAATGACCGAAAACTGCCGACAGTTGTCGAAAATCGCCAAAATATTGGTTACTAGGGACCACGATGTGCCGCCGATCCTGGCCTTTAGCTTGGTGTTAAACTTTTGACAGGCCTATACTCTAGGTAACAACGTATACACAACAATCTGTGACAGATTTTTCGCCTACGGATATGGTTTATGACGAGGGTAAGGGTTGATGCAATAACAGATCCATCAAACGTGCCAACAAGAACTAGCGCCGTTATTAGACAAATGTTGCCCGATAATTACAAAACAATCGTAATAATTTGACGAATAATAAATGCATTTCTTGATGTCACGTTATCTAAAAAGAGAAAATAAAATAAAAAAGATAATCCATTCATCATCGAAAGTTTTCTAAATTTTTTTACTTCGCTATATAAATACAAATGAAATGTGGAAATAGTTATTTCCTTAAATATTTGTTTTATTTCTTTGCGGGGGTGTGAGTGTTACATTTAAATGATTATGGACTCTTTATATTATTTATTCTTTATCTAATTTAAAATAGAAAATAAAAGAAGGAAATTATTTGCTGTCCCAATTCTAGGAAATGACGTAATGGAAGATCCAGAAGAGGTGTGGTTTACTTATTTGTAAACAAAAAAATATATTTGTAAACAAACTGCATATGATCGATTTCAAGAAAACCATTGGTTGCCATCGGGGACGTACGTTCCCGTTATCACAGCAAGCGCAATTACAGTTTTTGTCAATATCAGTAATAATTATGCCATGGGTTGTCACACATAAGTACAAAAGGTGTGACAAGGTTTTGCCGTGTGTTCTAAAACATGGAGTGAATTTGGGGACTCCGGGAAAGGTATGGTTTGACGATTTGTTGATATCCATACGTCACGGTTCGATCATGTTTGGGAAAGGCAAAAAGATACTTAAACAAGTTCGAGTTTACAGTCAAACCAGTTTATAAAGGCCACTCAAGGGAAACCAGTAAAAGTGGCCTTTATGGAGAAGTTACCTCTATATACAGGTTCAAATAATATAAATAAAGAACAATAGGAATACAATGCTACAGACCTTTATAAGCAGGTGACCATTATATAGAGGTTGTCTTTAAGGCAGGATCAACTGTATTTCAACTATCATTACTACATTCATTTAATTGAAAACAAATCAGGGTTTGAAATTATGATAAATATAAATGAAAGTTTACTTGAACACTTGGCTTATGAAAAGGAGTCGATGCTCGGATACCGAGTGGCGAATATATGGATATATTGTGACCGAATAGCTACCGAGAGATAGCAAACCGCTGAGGAGATATACAATATAGGCCTGTCAAAAGTTTAACACTTGGCTTACGAAAAAGAAGTCGATGCTCTGATCGAGTGGCGAATAGACCAAATAGCTATCGAGAGATAGCAAACCGCTGAGGAGATATACAGTACAGACCTGTCAAAAGGTTAACAGCGAGGTAACGAAATATATCTAGTGACTGAAAAGCTGGAGAGAGAGAGAGAGAGAGGAGAGAGAGAGAGAGAGAGAGAGAGAGGGGAGAGAGAGAGAGAGAGAGACCGAATAGCTACCGAGAGATAGAAAACCGGTACCGCTGACGAGATATACAATATAGGCCTGTCAAAAGTTTAACACTTGGCTTACGAAACGTAGTCGATGCTCGGATACATACAGTACAGACCTGTCATAAGGTTAACAGCGAGGTAACGAAATATATCTAGTGACTGAAAAGCTGGAGAGAGAGAGAGAGAGAGAGAGAGAGAGAGAGAGAGAGAGAGAGAGAGAGAGAGAGACTTTACCTGACTCAACAATTCCGATGTAAAACACAAAAAAGGGTTTTAGAGATATGGATAGCTAGTGACTGAAAAGCTTGAGAGAGAGAGAGAGAGAGAGAGAGAGAGAGAGAGAGAGAGAGAGAGAGAGAAGTTGCCGAAAAGCAACCGCTCTAGCTAGGGGCCAAAATGAGCTGTCGAATCGGCACTAATTGGGTTAGTGTTAAACTTTTGACAGACTTGTACTGTAAGTTTCTTTGTTTCGCATAGGCGAGCCAAATCAATGCTAGTAGTCTAGGGCTGTAAGGACATTAGGTCGACAATCTTATTTTCCAGTATCTGTAATATTGAGTCATCGGATTTCGGTTTATGTCAAGCTGCTTTGGGACATGTCAATGATAAAAGTGAGGAATGAGGTGAGTGGACCCAAGGCAGTTCCTTGAGGTACGCATACGTATGGATCCACAGTATACAGACCTGTCGAAAATTTAGCACGCAGTAAGTTAACGAAAAGAAGTTAAAGCTCGACTGCAAAGTAACCGAGATAGCTAGTGGCCAAAATGCTGCCGAGAATTATATATCAGCTGACAAGATACAGTTTAAGAGGGAACGAGGGTTAGAGATGAACTTTCGATACGGCACACACACACACACACACGCACACACACACACACACACAGAGAGAGAGAGAGAGAGAGAGAGAGAGATAGAGAGAGAGAGAGAGAGAGAGAGAGATAGAGAGAGAGAGAGTGAGAGAGAGAGAGAGAGAGAGAGATGCTTGTTCTTAGTTGCAGCAATTGTGTAGCGTATTTAAGTCCTCTACTGTATTTGCATAAATATTTTTTTCTTTCGTCTAGTTGCTTTCCTATCCAGTTTCTGTTTAGATTCTATATTGTTCAGTCAAATGTTTTAATATTCTTGATGTAAAGTTAGGGTTTTATTTAAAAACATCTCTTCTGCGTCGATTACAGACCAGACACAAATCCATCAAGTTGTGCTAATCTAAGTTTGTTATCGTAAATAAATTGCAATAAGGGTCACGTATAATATTATATCAGGGTGAGTACAACCAGACTCGCGCATAAACATGTCTGTGATCAAACTCGCAGATGGATATGGAGAAGTGAAAAGGGAGGGAAATCGTGAGTATTTGTCGGATCAATAGCCTGACGTGTTACGTACCTAGTTGGGTCATATCGCATTACCTGTTACCTGTTACCTGTCTGTAGAAACCACTATAGGCTTTTCGCCTCTCTGGTCCATTTTAATGAATTTCTTTAGACTAGTTACTGTTCTATCCGGTTCCGGTTCGTAAATTGTCGGGTGGAATTTTAGATTTACTTTTGTCCAATGCTTGTTAATGGCACTTTTAAAACTGTTTAGAGATGGTTTGTTGACGAGTTCCGCTGGTAGGGAATTCCATGTATTTGTCACACGTTGACTAAAAGTTGCTTTCCTCATATTAGTTCTATTGAATTCTTTATGGAGTTTGAAATTGTGCCCCCTGGTGTTGCTTTTTGAGTAGGAGAATATGTTTTTATCTATACTTTGTCAATATTGTGTTGGATTTTGTACATTTGTACTACGTCGGATCTTTTTCTCGCGCATATCGCATTGAGATTACCTATTGTAGCTTACACTGTTGAATATAAATAAAATAAAGGGATGATACCAAACAAGTTGGTCTACTGTTAAAATACAATATGAATATGGGGCCGACACTGATGATATGCCTTAATTACAGTGAGCTGTAATAAAAAGCAGCCTGATCGATATTGTTAATCCTTCATCATAGGAAGGATTAACGTTAACAATATCCGAAACCAGTCAGGCTTCTTGTTACGTGATGGAATCGGTTAGGTACCAAAGATTGACAAAGCTACGTCCTACTAGGAGGAAAAAAGTGCGCTGAATAAAGGCGGAAACTATACGGTCGAAAGAGTAGTGGTTACTTCCGGGGAAACTGAAAATGACGAAAACTGAATCTTGACTCTTGTGCGTTTTTGCAGCAGCATTCTTCTACCGGAAAGCGGCCGCCATCAATAAGCTGATTATTCTGCCACTGTGTAGGGTGTGCGCGTTAAAAAAGGTGCAGCTATACAAGTAGTGAGTTTAAAAACAGAGCAGAATAAATTAGGCAGCCAGGTGAGTCTTGAAGGATTCAAGGCTCACTGCCACAGGCATTTGTTTCTATGAATGAAAAAAAAATCGAGAAATTACTATATAATAACACAAGGTGGTCATCTCTTTTTCAGGAGAATTACCACCAGTCCGCTTCAAACTGATTATTTCCATTTTTGCACGATAAAAATTCAAACAAACCTGGTACCGTTCGATTCAAAACACTTTTATCTTTACGGTAATACACATTTTTGTATCCCTCGATAACCCCTCGCTTGAATAATTGACATATTTCTCAGCTATTCCAACGACTACGACAAATATCACACTTCCACTATATTCACTTCCGGTCCGCAGTTAATATTATTTTGAGTAAATAAAATGAGTTGTTTAAAAAATATAAACGTATAACAGTTTTAACATTTATATTTTTACACAAACAAAATAATACATATCTTAATTTAAAATCTGTGTTTTATTATTTTGACTATATTTATGTTCTCAACATGTACGCCATGACAAGTCAAGAGGGTTTCCAAATAAGAACGATAACTCCCGATGAAATCAAATTGACATTTGGTGGGAAATTTAAAACGGACAATTTTGATACTTTTCAAAATGAGTGAATGCAGAAATAATTTTGCAATTACTTTTTGGTAAGTATAATGAGAGAACTCTCAATTTGTAATACAGCCAATTATATTGACGTTTTGGGGAAATATATAAAGGAGATAGTACCAAATGAGGCTTTCTATGGTACTAGTACCTAGTCAAATTTGTGTTTCTGTAAACATGGAGAATGCAGCATAGAGTTAAAAAAAAAATGACGGTACCTACATTTGTACGGGGGGGGGGGGGGATCAGATTTATGGACTGGCACAACATTTATGCAGTAAAAAAAAAAAAAAGATTAAAAAAAAAATGTTCAAAGTTTATTATGTTCTATATGTTCATGAGAGTGCATATTTCTCACAGGCACTTGTTTCATGAATAAAAAAAATTATCGAGAAATTTTTGATTGTCAATATATATTTAGTTGATATGCAATTCTATGGCAGACCAAATGGGTTTTTATTCAAAAAATGGAGTTATCTACATTTAAATACAGATATCTTTATTTCAAATAAAGATATCTCTTTCAAATACAGATATCTACATTTTCCAAAAATTAATGCTTTAATACAGATATCTCTAATTCAAATATAGATTTCTGTATTTGAAATAGAGATATCTATATTTCATGTTTATGCATTGATTAAATAGGGTAAGGTGTTTTACGCCTACTCAAGAATATTTCACTTATACGAGGCGTCCAGTTTTCCATGGTGGAGGAAGACCCTGGTTTCACGAGGAGACGCCAGGTAGAACCACCGACCTGCGGTAAGGGAACTGAACAAACCCTTTCTCAGATAAGGCCGCGCTGTGCGGATTCGAACCTGCGACCTCATTGCTGAGAGACCACATGATTGTTGGCGCCCTGCCTAACCACTCGGCCACTGCGGCCTAATTGATTAAATAAAGTCAAATGCAGATATCTGTACTTATGTAGCTAAACGTTTACGTCGTAACAATTTCATTTTAGTGGTCAAAGTTTCATATTCAGAATTCTGTGAAAAAAAATTTAGTGATCCCCAATTGAAATCAACAAATAACTAATTTTTTAATGGGTCTCTAAAATGGTGGTGAGGGAGCAGTTATTAACCGACATCAAATATGAAACTAAAGTTAATAATCAAATATAAAAAGTCCCATCACCTTCTAAATAAAGATATCTGTATTTGAAACAAAGATATCTTTTTTTGCATTTCAGTGTCACTAAATAGAGATAGCTGTATTTGAAATATATATATCTTCATTTGTAACACAGATATCTGTATTTGAAATTCAAATATATTTATTTAGGGTTAGAATGTTCGTTTAATATAGATATCTATATTTGAAATAGATATATCTTTATTAAGTATATCAAATGTCGATATCTGTATTATGAATGTAGATATCTGTATTTGAAATGCAGATATCTCTATTTATTGAATGAAAATCCATTTGGCTTACCATAAAATTCAGTAGCAATATTTACAAAAAAGAGAAATAAAATTTAAAATAAGTTAAAATATAAGATTTTGCTCAAGAATGAAATGGCTCAATTTAAATAAAAAAGAAACTTTTTCTTAAGAATGAAAATGGCTCCCTTTAAATACTTAATATAAGCAAAACATTGTTTACTTTGTAGGTTATCAGAGCATCTTGCATTTAATACTGGAAATACATCTCTTCATTTAATTTATGAACAATTGAAAGAAAACAGTATAATCCAAAACAAGGATCATGAGCATATAAGTGTTAACCTTGTTGCACATTTAATATCTGTATTATTTAAAAATGTACAAAAATCAACAGTCCACTGTCAGACCACAGGGAAACTTTTACAAAGTTACAAAAATATTTCAATACTACCATCTGTATGTAACAAAGAGATTCCATTTGAAAGTGTGTACAAAATGTTACCTCCTAACTGGTTTATCTTTCATAAAGACTCCATCTCAGTTACATTTGGTCATTTATCTGAAGTTCGATTTAACGGACAACCATCAACACTTTATTTGAAACTTACTGCTTGCAATTCAGTGTCTGTTGAAATGGATCATACCCCTATAGACTTAAAAGAATATTATATTCCAGACACTATCAGATATACCAACTCATCAATACCTGCCTTATTTCACTGTATGTCTATTTTACAACCATGCCAAGGCTATGAAATCCTTAAACAAGATGAACATTCTTTAAGTGACAGTTCTAAATGTATTAAAGTTCAAATGCAATCAGGCAACAACATAACATATATACTGAAACACAAAGACTGTATACGGTGTTTGAAACTGCAACTGAAGTCTTCTACCACCTGTAAAAAATGTACAGTATTTGTAAGAAATAGAAAAAAATTACAAAAAGTTGGTGAAAAGGAAAATAAAATACCCAAACCTCTTTCAAAAGATGAAATTTTAATAAAACTTAAAATTTTAGCTCCTAATTTACATGACAACCAGCTGTCACTTATGCAATCACAAATAGTAGCATCAAATATTAACAATAAGAAAGGTATGCGCTGGGACAAAGAAATTATTTGTATGTCATTGAGTTTATACAACAGAAATCCTGCTGTTTACAGAGACCTAACATTAAATAAATGGCTTCTCTTACCATCTGAACAACTACTTAAAGTTTACAAACATGCTGTTCAACAGAAGCCTGGAATTGTACCAAATATGATGCAGTGGATGTACAATGAATCAATGAGACAAATTTCAATTCCTGAGGGTTATTATGGGGGTATTATACTGGATGAGATGGCAATCCAGGAGGATCTCCAGATTATACACACTGGTCAAAGTTCAGAATTATATGGGTTAACATTCACTGGAGGAGACCTTGGAAAAATGCAGGCATTAAATAATGGAGAAATAACTGACTGTCAATTAGCTAATCATGTTCAACAGTATGTTTTCACTGGTCTTACTGGATTCAGGTGGCCTTTTGCAAATTTTCCTAACACTCAAGCCCCACCAGCTGAAATATTTATTACCACTTGGATGTGCATAGATGAATTGATTAAATGGGGGTTCAAACCCATATATTGCTGTATGGATGGGTCTGCCAACAACAGGGCTTTTTTAAAAATGCATTTTTCAAAATCTGATCCACTCTCAATGAAGATGGTTGCTAAATATTATAAAAATCCCACCAAGAAAATAGTATTCATGATGGACCCATGTCATCTTATCAAAAAGATTAGAAACAGTGTATTAAGTAGTGGTTTCCTACAAAGTCACCAAAGACTGCTTACAGTGGATGGGCACTTTGTCATTTGGAAAATGTGGATTGATGCCTACCAGTGGGATCGCTCTACAAACACTTTTCCAATCCATCATAAATTGAGTGATGAACACCTTTTCCCAACTAATGCTCAAAAAATGCGGAACAAATTAGCATTTCAGGTCCTTGATAATGATATGCTGCATTTAATGAGATGTTACTCTTCAACCTTAAATGATACTTGTCAGGCTGAAATGATAGGAGTGCTAGAGTTTTTGAAATATACCAGTTTTTTTGTATCATTTTTTACTGACTCAAGGCCCATAAAAGACAGAAATGATCCAAGATTAAACAGCCTCACTGAGTCATATAATTGGTTTAAGTCTTGGGAAAAACAGGAAATCAGTGACAATGAGCCCAACAAAAGATACAAGTCTTTGTTGACAATGGAAACAAGAGAAGACCTGGACTATATGTATTACGGATTTATTTCTCTTGTGGAAATATGTACAAATGAACTGAATATTGAACTGGTCCCCAGTAGAGTTAACAGTGACATAATCGAAAATGTTTTCTGTCAAGAAAGATCACTTTATCATGGCGCCAATACTAATCCAAATTATAATGAATATAGAACTGGAATAAACAGTATAATATTGGGACAAACTACAACATCCAGAAAGTCAAATGCTGGAGGTGAAACTGCAAAACCATTTGCTATTGGACCACCATCAAAGAAATTTAAACATACCAGTAAGTATAAATAAATAAATAATAAGTAAATAATAAATAAGTAGACAAAAAATAAAATAAAATAAAATAATTTTTTTTTCAAAAAGAAATAAAAATACATAAATTATTATGAATAAAGTTGTTAATAAATCAGAAATTACAGTTGTTAATAAATCAGAAATTAGATAACTTGATAAATCAAATAAATAAATTTCATTTATTATTGGACCACCATTAAAGGTCACTGTAAATTTAAACATACCATTAAGTATAAATTAATAAATAAAAATAAATAATAAATATATAATAAAATAAAATAAAATAAATAATGAATAAATGCAATAAAATAAAATAAAATATCAAAATAAATAAACCTTTTTTTTCAAAAAAAAAATAGAAATACAGAAATTATTATGAATCAAGTTGTTAATAAATCAGAAATTAGATAATGAACAAATTTAATTTATTTATACAAGAATAAAATAATTGCACTTTCTTTTTATTTTTTATAATTATATTACCATTTGAAATAAATAGTTATTCATTCATTATAATCTAAATGATAATTTAATTAATAATTAATTCTTTGATTAATAATTAAACAATTGAATAAATAGATTAGTCAGTTCATGAATTAATTAATGAATTTGGTAATTATAAATTATATGTATTAGGAAATTTTTAAACATTTAATATGCTTTGTAAGTCTTTTAAGGCTTGATATGAAAGCTTTGATGATATAGAGTATGTGTTATTTTATATGTATGTGCTGTGTCACTATATTTGATTATGAATGCAATTAATGAATTAGGTAATGAGTGCATTAGTCAATTTTAAACATAATTAGAATAATAATAATATTTATATCTTAGATTTGTGTTTTAGACATGCACACATTTTTGTAAACCAGTATATATGTACCTATTTCAAGCACTCGGGACAGAACCAGTCACTCTCTTCTATTTCATTCCATTGAGTCTCTGATACTTGAATGCATTTTCTGTCATACCACCGGTCACAAAGGTCGCAAGCAATCCAATCTTCACCATCTTTATATACAGAATTACATAACGGGCAAATAGTTTCAGTTTCATGTGTTTTCTTTGCAGATTTTTTCTTAGATGAATATTTTGATGACCTTTTTTTCCTCTTTTTCAGATTTGCATTAGGTGGTTGTGAAACACTAACAGATGCCACAGAAGGACCAGCAGATGCCACAGAAGGTCCGGCCTTTGGTGAATCTGAAGTAGATGGCGGAGGTACTGGTATGGTATCAGGAATTGGATTTTCAGTTGTCAGATAATGAGGGAAATGCATACTGTCTGACTCGCGGATAACAAGACATAGTTTTTTTTTTAATGAATCCTTTGCATCATTTTTAGAAAATTCAATTCCATATGCATTGACTAATTTTATCAAATCTGTCTTTGTAAAGTTTTTTAAAGATGACATTCCATGGTCAAATATGAAAGATTTTAACTTCAGATGTGTACTTAGTTTGTTGGCAGACTTGTCATTACAGAAAGCTTTGATGTTCAGTTCTGATGTAAGGGTAGACTTAACATCAACCCTTTTGCGTAATGCATCAGTTTTTATTTTACCAACTTTATGAATGAAATCTTTCCTAAACTGATTGTCAGCCACACGACAAAATCTCTGAATAATGTCAGAATAAAGTTCTCGCAAACAATGATCTGCACTATCTTTATCAATAAACAAATATTTATCAGACTGTTCAAAAGACTGAAACAAAATTCTCCATTTGTTGAAAAGAGTTTCATTTTCTAGGAGGACAGAATGACAGTGATTTAAAAATTCCGTTCCATATAATTTAAAATTGCTTTCAGTTTGAACAGAAAGTCTCTCTTTTTCAATCGCTTGAACAAAAAGAAAAGCAGAATCAATGATGTTGGTTAATCCTTGGGAGAGATTTTGTTTACGCTGTGTTTCGAAAAGGGATTCCTTATATTCCGAATTATTTTCCAAATCTGCATAACTTGTTGTTAACGAGTCTAACATTTTAACTTTCAAAAAGGCTTTCCCAACTGAAATTCTACTTTTTTTATTGTACATGTTGTTTTTTGCATGTTTCATATGATGATATCTACATTTCGCAACACAACGTCCAAATATATATCTTAACTTACCCTTAACAGATTCAGAAATTTCTTTTCCTGTTGTATCTTTTGACACAGTTAAATGTTCTGACTGTTTTTCTATTACTAAAGACTTCACTTTATCAAAAATGTTACTACAGATTTCATAATAGATATCTGAGGGCTCACCATCAGATATCAAGTGAACAAGAGCAGTGTATTCTGCAGATACAGAAAAGTTGTATAGTTCTGTACAGAATGCTGTCCATATCTTTGAATCTGTTGACACTGTTTTAACATTTCCACATGTTGCTTGAAAAATATCACTGAATTTGTGAAAAAGTTTATTTGAAAAAGTTTCCACAGTATTGATTCTGTTTTCAGTTAATGATTTAAAATAAGAACTTACCAGTTTTTCTCTTGGCGAAACTTTCTCTCCAGAAAAAATACTACAGATTTCATTCATGTTAATGACTTTATGAACCTGTTCCTCTGGATCAAGAACATCAGAATCACTACTCATCAAAAAATCAATTTCTTCAATTTCTGTGTCACTAAAATCAGATAATTCCTCCCCCTCCTCAAAGATTGAAATTGCAGGATGTGCTTTCTCTTCAGTCTGACTGGGAACAAAGTCAATTTTGCAACAAGTTGTGTCTTGAAAAAAATTCTTATGGCACTTTACACAGTCATCATAAAAGTCATATAAAATTTTCTCGTGTTTTATGACACAAGATGGATTAAAGCCCATTATACGTAGACCCTTTTTTTCTGTTGCCCGACCTATTGCCACGCCAAACTGACCAGCTGCAAATATGCAACTGGCATCAACTTCTAACCTACTTAATGTCAACCCCTGAGACTTATGGATTGTAATGGCAAATGCCAAACACAGAGGCAATTGTCTACGTGTTGCTACAACTTTATTGTCAGTGGTACTGAAGACAGTAAATGTTTCCTTTCTCAACTCTGTGTATAAAGTACTTTCAAAGTTTTTATTTTGGAAGTTTACACCAACAGTTTTATTAGTTTTGTCAATTTTCACCACAGTACCTCTTAACCCATTGACAAGTTTGTCAGATAAATTTTTAGCAGTAAATAGAACAGAATCACACCAATCTTAAGGTGCAGTGTTTAGGAACAGGCATTCTCTCAAGTTTGTTTGTATCACCCTCGTCAACTGAATGAAACACATGGTCATCACCTTCAATTTCCATTAATTTACAAGCATTAAAAATAAAACAATCAAAATTCCGTGCACATAGATGGATAGGTTCCTCGCCAGGTGGTAAAGGACGACTCAAGCGCTTAATTAAATTAAGAGTGTCATCAGGTAAATTTCCTCTCGACACATCATCACAGCCTTAATAAAGTCTGGCTGATTTTGACGCATGACATCAGTTAATACAAATTTATGAATAAAATAGGTTTTAAAAATATCCGAGACAAAACAATATTCTCCTGGGTCATCCTTTAGGATGTCAGGAACTGGGGCAACTGAAAAAATCACCAACCCCCAGTACTGAATTCCCCCAAATATTTTCTCACTTTTTCTTGTTTTCCCGCAAATATATTCTAATTCACAGGCATTTGTTTCTATGAATGAAAAAAAAATCGAGAAATTACTATATAATAACACAAGGTGGTCATCTCTTTTTCAGGAGAATTACCACCAGTCCGCTTCAAACTGATTATTTCCATTTTTGCACGATAAAAATTCAAACAAACCTGGTACCGTTCGATTCAAAACACTTTTATCTTTACGGTAATACACATTTTTGTATCCCTCGATAACCCCTCGCTTGAATAATTGACATATTTCTCAGCTATTCCAACGACTACGACAAATATCACACTTCCACTATATTCACTTCCGGTCCGCTGCGCAGGGAATATGATGACCATATTTGATTGGTCGGTGAATAAATAGAATCACAAATCGAAAGTAGAAATTGTAAAACAGGTAAAACGACAAGAATGCAAGACGATATTGTTCAAAAGGCGGTAAATGGCCATTCCTTGTTAATTTTAGGCCAGAGTGGCACTGGAAAGAGTTTTGTTTGTAAAGAAATTGCCCGTAAACTTAAAGAAAAGTGTATAAATGTAAGGCTTACAGCCACTACAGGGATAGCATCCCTTAATATAGGGGGACAAACTGTTCATTCGTGGTGTGGTATTGGCGATGGTAGATATTCGAACGAAAATTTACTGGACAAAATTTCTAACAATGAACATTTTTTAATATATAAGAACAATATTTTAACAACAGACTGCTTAATCATTGATGAAATTTCTATGTTGTCAAAACGCTTATTCGAACAATTAGAATATATTTGCAGGAAAACAAGAAAAAGTGAGAAAATATTTGGGGGAATTCAGGTACTGGGGGTTGGTGATTTTTTTCAGTTAGCCCCAGTTCCTGACATCCTAAAGGATGACCCAGGAGAATATTGTTTTGTCTCGGATATTTTTAAAACCTATTTTATTCATAAATTTGTATTAACTGATGTCATGCGTCAAAATCAGCCAGACTTTATTAAGGCTGTGAATGATGTGTCGAGAGGAAATTTACCTGATGACACTCTTAATTTAATTAAGCGCTTGAGTCGTCCTTTACCACCTGGCGAGGAACCTATCCATCTATGTGCACGGAATTTTGATTGTTTTATTTTTAATGCTTGTAAATTAATGGAAATTGAAGGTGATGACCATGTGTTTCATTCAGTTGACGAGGGTGATACAAACAAACTTGAGAGAATGCCTGTTCCTAAAACACTGCACCTTAAGATTGGCTGTTCTATTCTACTGCTAAAAAATTTATCTGACAAACTTGTCAATGGGTTAAGAGGTACTGTGGTGAAAATTGACAAAACTAATAAAACTGTTGGTGTAAACTTCCAAAATAAAAACTTTGAAAGTACTTTATACACAGAGTTGAGAAAGGAAACATTTACTGTCTTCAGTACCACTGACAATAAAGTTGTAGCAACACGTAGACAATTGCCTCTGTGTTTGGCATTTGCCATTACAATCCATAAGTCTCAGGGGTTGACATTAAGTAGGTTAGAAGTTGATGCCAGTTGCATATTTGCAGCTGGTCAGTTTGGCGTGGCAATAGGTCGGGCAACAGAAAAAAAGGGTCTACGTATAATGGGCTTTAATCCATCTTGTGTCATAAAACACGAGAAAATTTTATATGACTTTTATGATGACTGTGTAAAGTGCCATAAGAATTTTTTTCAAGACACAACTTGTTGCAAAATTGACTTTGTTCCCAGTCAGACTGAAGAGAAAGCACATCCTGCAATTTCAATCTTTGAGGAGGGGGAGGAATTATCTGATTTTAGTGACACAGAAATTGAAGAAATTGATTTTTTGATGAGTAGTGATTCTGATGTTCTTGATCCAGAGGAACAGGTTCATAAAGTCATTAACATGAATGAAATCTGTAGTATTTTTTCTGGAGAGAAAGTTTCGCCAAGAGAAAAACTGGTAAGTTCTTATTTTAAATCATTAACTGAAAACAGAATCAATACTGTGGAAACTTTTTCAAATAAACTTTTTCACAAATTCAGTGATATTTTTCAAGCAACATGTGGAAATGTTAAAACAGTGTCAACAGATTCAAAGATATGGACAGCATTCTGTACAGAACTATACAACTTTTCTGTATCTGCAGAATACACTGCTCTTGTTCACTTGATATCTGATGGTGAGCCCTCAGATATCTATTATGAAATCTGTAGTAACATTTTTGATAAAGTGAAGTCTTTAGTAATAGAAAAACAGTCAGAACATTTAACTGTGTCAAAAGATACAACAGGAAAAGAAATTTCTGAATCTGTTAAGGGTAAGTTAAGATATATATTTGGACGTTGTGTTGCGAAATGTAGATATCATCATATGAAACATGCAAAAAACAACATGTACAATAAAAAAAGTAGAATTTCAGTTGGGAAAGCCTTTTTGAAAGTTAAAATGTTAGACTCGTTAACAACAAGTTATGCAGATTTGGAAAATAATTCGGAATATAAGGAATCCCTTTTCGAAACACAGCGTAAACAAAATCTCTCCCAAGGATTAACCAACATCATTGATTCTGCTTTTCTTTTTGTTCAAGCGATTGAAAAAGAGAGACTTTCTGTTCAAACTGAAAGCAATTTTAAATTATATGGAACGGAATTTTTAAATCACTGTCATTCTGTCCTCCTAGAAAATGAAACTCTTTTCAACAAATGGAGAATTTTGTTTCAGTCTTTTGAACAGTCTGATAAATATTTGTTTATTGATAAAGATAGTGCAGATCATTGTTTGCGAGAACTTTATTCTGACATTATTCAGAGATTTTGTCGTGTGGCTGACAATCAGTTTAGGAAAGATTTCATTCATAAAGTTGGTAAAATAAAAACTGATGCATTACGCAAAAGGGTTGATGTTAAGTCTACCCTTACATCAGAACTGAACATCAAAGCTTTCTGTAATGACAAGTCTGCCAACAAACTAAGTACACATCTGAAGTTAAAATCTTTCATATTTGACCATGGAATGTCATCTTTAAAAAACTTTACAAAGACAGATTTGATAAAATTAGTCAATGCATATGGAATTGAATTTTCTAAAAATGATGCAAAGGATTCAAAAAAAAAAACTATGTCTTGTTATCCGCGAGTCAGACAGTATGCATTTCCCTCATTATCTGACAACTGAAAATCCAATTCCTGATACCATACCAGTACCTCCGCCATCTACTTCAGATTCACCAAAGGCCGGACCTTCTGTGGCATCTGCTGGTCCTTCTGTGGCATCTGTTAGTGTTTCACAACCACCTAATGCAAATCTGAAAAAGAGGAAAAAAAGGTCATCAAAATATTCATCTAAGAAAAAATCTGCAAAGAAAACACATGAAACTGAAACTATTTGCCCGTTATGTAATTCTGTATATAAAGATGGTGAAGATTGGATTGCTTGCGACCTTTGTGACCGGTGGTATGACAGAAAATGCATTCAAGTATCAGAGACTCAATGGAATGAAATAGAAGAGAGTGACTGGTTCTGTCCCGAGTGCTTGAAATAGGTACATATATACTGGTTTACAAAAATGTGTGCATGTCTAAAACACAAATCTAAGATATAAATATTATTATTATTCTAATTATGTTTAAAATTGACTAATGCACTCATTACCTAATTCATTAATTGCATTCATAATCAAATATAGTGACACAGCACATACATATAAAATAACACATACTCTATATCATCAAAGCTTTCATATCAAGCCTTAAAAGACTTACAAAGCATATTAAATGTTTAAAAATTTCCTAATACATATAATTTATAATTACCAAATTCATTAATTAATTCATGAACTGACTAATCTATTTATTCAATTGTTTAATTATTAATCAAAGAATTAATTATTAATTAAATTATCATTTAGATTATAATGAATGAATAACTATTTATTTCAAATGGTAATATAATTATAAAAAATAAAAAGAAAGTGCAATTATTTTATTCTTGTATAAATAAATTAAATTTGTTCATTATCTAATTTCTGATTTATTAACAACTTGATTCATAATAATTTCTGTATTTCTATTTTTTTTTTGAAAAAAAAGGTTTATTTATTTTGATATTTTATTTTATTTTATTGCATTTATTCATTATTTATTTTATTTTATTTTATTATATATTTATTATTTATTTTTATTTATTAATTTATACTTAATGGTATGTTTAAATTTACAGTGACCTTTAATGGTGGTCCAATAATAAATGAAATTTATTTATTTGATTTATCAAGTTATCTAATTTCTGATTTATTAACAACTGTAATTTCTGATTTATTAACAACTTTATTCATAATAATTTATGTATTTTTATTTCTTTTTGAAAAAAAAATTATTTTATTTTATTTTATTTTTTGTCTACTTATTTATTATTTACTTATTATTTATTTATTTATACTTACTGGTATGTTTAAATTTCTTTGATGGTGGTCCAATAGCAAATGGTTTTGCAGTTTCACCTCCAGCATTTGACTTTCTGGATGTTGTAGTTTGTCCCAATATTATACTGTTTATTCCAGTTCTATATTCATTATAATTTGGATTAGTATTGGCGCCATGATAAAGTGATCTTTCTTGACAGAAAACATTTTCGATTATGTCACTGTTAACTCTACTGGGGACCAGTTCAATATTCAGTTCATTTGTACATATTTCCACAAGAGAAATAAATCCGTAATACATATAGTCCAGGTCTTCTCTTGTTTCCATTGTCAACAAAGACTTGTATCTTTTGTTGGGCTCATTGTCACTGATTTCCTGTTTTTCCCAAGACTTAAACCAATTATATGACTCAGTGAGGCTGTTTAATCTTGGATCATTTCTGTCTTTTATGGGCCTTGAGTCAGTAAAAAATGATACAAAAAAACTGGTATATTTCAAAAACTCTAGCACTCCTATCATTTCAGCCTGACAAGTATCATTTAAGGTTGAAGAGTAACATCTCATTAAATGCAGCATATCATTATCAAGGACCTGAAATGCTAATTTGTTCCGCATTTTTTGAGCATTAGTTGGGAAAAGGTGTTCATCACTCAATTTATGATGGATTGGAAAAGTGTTTGTAGAGCGATCCCACTGGTAGGCATCAATCCACATTTTCCAAATGACAAAGTGCCCATCCACTGTAAGCAGTCTTTGGTGACTTTGTAGGAAACCACTACTTAATACACTGTTTCTAATCTTTTTGATAAGATGACATGGGTCCATCATGAATACTATTTTCTTGGTGGGATTTTTATAATATTTAGCAACCATCTTCATTGAGAGTGGATCAGATTTTGAAAAATGCATTTTTAAAAAAGCCCTGTTGTTGGCAGACCCATCCATACAGCAATATATGGGTTTGAACCCCCATTTAATCAATTCATCTATGCACATCCAAGTGGTAATAAATATTTCAGCTGGTGGGGCTTGAGTGTTAGGAAAATTTGCAAAAGGCCACCTGAATCCAGTAAGACCAGTGAAAACATACTGTTGAACATGATTAGCTAATTGACAGTCAGTTATTTCTCCATTATTTAATGCCTGCATTTTTCCAAGGTCTCCTCCAGTGAATGTTAACCCATATAATTCTGAACTTTGACCAGTGTGTATAATCTGGAGATCCTCCTGGATTGCCATCTCATCCAGTATAATACCCCCATAATAACCCTCAGGAATTGAAATTTGTCTCATTGATTCATTGTACATCCACTGCATCATATTTGGTACAATTCCAGGCTTCTGTTGAACAGCATGTTTGTAAACTTTAAGTAGTTGTTCAGATGGTAAGAGAAGCCATTTATTTAATGTTAGGTCTCTGTAAACAGCAGGATTTCTGTTGTATAAACTCAATGACATACAAATAATTTCTTTGTCCCAGCGCATACCTTTCTTATTGTTAATATTTGATGCTACTATTTGTGATTGCATAAGTGACAGCTGGTTGTCATGTAAATTAGGAGCTAAAATTTTAAGTTTTATTAAAATTTCATCTTTTGAAAGAGGTTTGGGTATTTTATTTTCCTTTTCACCAACTTTTTGTAATTTTTTTCTATTTCTTACAAATACTGTACATTTTTTACAGGTGGTAGAAGACTTCAGTTGCAGTTTCAAACACCGTATACAGTCTTTGTGTTTCAGTATATATGTTATGTTGTTGCCTGATTGCATTTGAACTTTAATACATTTAGAACTGTCACTTAAAGAATGTTCATCTTGTTTAAGGATTTCATAGCCTTGGCATGGTTGTAAAATAGACATACAGTGAAATAAGGCAGGTATTGATGAGTTGGTATATCTGATAGTGTCTGGAATATAATATTCTTTTAAGTCTATAGGGGTATGATCCATTTCAACAGACACTGAATTGCAAGCAGTAAGTTTCAAATAAAGTGTTGATGGTTGTCCGTTAAATCGAACTTCAGATAAATGACCAAATGTAACTGAGATGGAGTCTTTATGAAAGATAAACCAGTTAGGAGGTAACATTTTGTACACACTTTCAAATGGAATCTCTTTGTTACATACAGATGGTAGTATTGAAATATTTTTGTAACTTTGTAAAAGTTTCCCTGTGGTCTGACAGTGGACTGTTGATTTTTGTACATTTTTAAATAATACAGATATTAAATGTGCAACAAGGTTAACACTTATATGCTCATGATCCTTGTTTTGGATTATACTGTTTTCTTTCAATTGTTCATAAATTAAATGAAGAGATGTATTTCCAGTATTAAATGCAAGATGCTCTGATAACCTACAAAGTAAACAATGTTTTGCTTATATTAAGTATTTAAAGGGAGCCATTTTCATTCTTAAGAAAAAGTTTCTTTTTTATTTAAATTGAGCCATTTCATTCTTGAGCAAAATCTTATATTTTAACTTATTTTAAATTTTATTTCTCTTTTTTGTAAATATTGCTACTGAATTTTATGGTAAGCCAAATGGATTTTCATTCAATAAATAGAGATATCTGCATTTCAAATACAGATATCTACATTCATAATACAGATATCGACATTTGATATACTTAATAAAGATATATCTATTTCAAATATAGATATCTATATTAAACGAACATTCTAACCCTAAATAAATATATTTGAATTTCAAATACAGATATCTGTGTTACAAATGAAGATATATATATTTCAAATACAGCTATCTCTATTTAGTGACACTGAAATGCAAAAAAAGATATCTTTGTTTCAAATACAGATATCTTTATTTAGAAGGTGATGGGACTTTTTATATTTGATTATTAACTTTAGTTTCATATTTGATGTCGGTTAATAACTGCTCCCTCACCACCATTTTAGAGACCCATTAAAAAATTAGTTATTTGTTGATTTCAATTGGGGATCACTAAATTTTTTTTCACAGAATTCTGAATATGAAACTTTGACCACTAAAATGAAATTGTTACGACGTAAACGTTTAGCTACATAAGTACAGATATCTGCATTTGACTTTATTTAATCAATTAGGCCGCAGTGGCCGAGTGGTTAGGCAGGGCGCCAACAATCATGTGGTCTCTCAGCAATGAGGTCGCAGGTTCGAATCCGCACAGCGCGGCCTTATCTGAGAAAGGGTTTGTTCAGTTCCCTTACCGCAGGTCGGTGGTTCTACCTGGCGTCTCCTCGTGAAACCAGGGTCTTCCTCCACCATGGAAAACTGGACGCCTCGTATAAGTGAAATATTCTTGAGTAGGCGTAAAACACCTTACCCTATTTAATCAATGCATAAACATGAAATATAGATATCTCTATTTCAAATACAGAAATCTATATTTGAATTAGAGATATCTGTATTAAAGCATTAATTTTTGGAAAATGTAGATATCTGTATTTGAAAGAGATATCTTTATTTGAAATAAAGATATCTGTATTTAAATGTAGATAACTCCATTTTTGAATAAAAACCCATTTGGTCTGCCATAGAATTGCATATCAACTAAATATATATTGACAATCAAAAATTTCTCGATAATTTTTTTTATTCATGAAACAAGTGCCTGTGAGAAATATGCACTCTCATGAACATATAGAACATAATAAACTTTGAACATTTTTTTTTTAATCTTTTTTTTTTTTTTACTGCATAAATGTTGTGCCAGTCCATAAATCTGATCCCCCCCCCCCCCCGTACAAATGTAGGTACCGTCATTTTTTTTTTAACTCTATGCTGCATTCTCCATGTTTACAGAAACACAAATTTGACTAGGTACTAGTACCATAGAAAGCCTCATTTGGTACTATCTCCTTTATATATTTCCCCAAAACGTCAATATAATTGGCTGTATTACAAATTGAGAGTTCTCTCATTATACTTACCAAAAAGTAATTGCAAAATTATTTCTGCATTCACTCATTTTGAAAAGTATCAAAATTGTCCGTTTTAAATTTCCCACCAAATGTCAATTTGATTTCATCGGGAGTTATCGTTCTTATTTGGAAACCCTCTTGACTTGTCATGGCGTACATGTTGAGAACATAAATATAGTCAAAATAATAAAACACAGATTTTAAATTAAGATATGTATTATTTTGTTTGTGTAAAAATATAAATGTTAAAACTGTTATACGTTTATATTTTTTAAACAACTCATTTTATTTACTCAAAATAATATTAACTGCGGACCGGAAGTGAATATAGTGGAAGTGTGATATTTGTCGTAGTCGTTGGAATAGCTGAGAAATATGTCAATTATTCAAGCGAGGGGTTATCGAGGGATACAAAAATGTGTATTACCGTAAAGATAAAAGTGTTTTGAATCGAACGGTACCAGGTTTGTTTGAATTTTTATCGTGCAAAAATGGAAATAATCAGTTTGAAGCGGACTGGTGGTAATTCTCCTGAAAAAGAGATGACCACCTTGTGTTATTATATAGTAATTTCTCGATTTTTTTTTCATTCATAGAAACAAATGCCTGTGTTCTAATTGTTCGAATAAGCGTTTTGACAACATAGAAATTTCATCAATGATTAAGCAGTCTGTTGTTAAAATATTGTTCTTATATATTAAAAAATGTTCATTGTTAGAAATTTTGTCCAGTAAATTTTCGTTCGAATATCTCATCGCCAATACCACACCACGAATGAACAGTTTGTCCCCTATATTAAGGGATGCTATCCCTGTAGTGGCTGTAAGCCTTACATTTATACACTTTTCTTTAAGTTTACGGGCAATTTCTTTACAAACAAAACTCTTTCCAGTGCCACTCTGGCCTAAAATTAACAAGGAATGGCCATTTACCGCCTTTTGAACAATATCGTCTTGCATTCTTGTCGTTTTACCTGTTTTACAATTTCTACTTTCGATTTGTGATTCTATTTATTCACCGACCAATCAAATATGGTCATCATATTCCTGCGCAGCGGACCGGAAGTGAATATAGTGGAAGTGTGATATTTGTCGTAGTCGTTGGAATAGCTGAGAAATATGTCAATATTCAAGCGAGGGGTTATCGAGGGATACAAAAATGTGTATTACCGTAAAGATAAAAGTGTTTTGAATCGAACGGTACCAGGTTTGTTTGAATTTTTATCGTGCAAAAATGGAAATAATCAGTTTGAAGCGGACTGGTGGTAATTCTCCTGAAAAAGAGATGACCACCTTGTGTTATTATATAGTAATTTCTCGATTTTTTTTTCATTCATAGAAACAAATGCCTGTGATTATGGGCTCTACTTGTTCTTCCTGTTGGTATTAGCTTATCACTAGGGTCTATTTTCACTTTGTTGTTAACGATCTTGTAGAATAGGCATAGTCGTGTATTCTTTCTTCTGTCTTGTAGTTCTGCCCAGTTTAGGTCTTTCACTATATTGGACACTGATGTTGCACTATTGTAGTTGTAGTTATTTCTTACGTATCTAGCCGCTCTTTTCTGAACTCCCTCCAGTTTGTTGATGTTGTTTTGTTGATATGGGTCCCAGGTTGAGCATGCATATTCTAATGTTGGTCGTACTAGCGTTTTGTATGCCTTTTCCTTTAGGCTAGGGTTACTGATGTTTAGATTTCTTTTCAAGAAGCCGAGAGTGTTGTTAGCTTTTTTACATATGCTGGCAATATGTGTGTTCCATTTCATGTCTGACGTTATGGTGATCCCTAGATACTTAGCAGATGTAACTTGCTCTAAGATATGTCCATGGAGGGTATATTGATGTTTAATGGGTTTCCTCTTCTTTGTGAAGGTTAAGACATTACATTTGTCTGGGTGGAAATTCATCATCCAATTCTTTTCCCATTTTCCTAGTGCATCAAGGTCTAATTGTAGTTGTTGGCTATCTGACTATTTTACAGTCAAGTACATGATGGTGTCGTCGGCAAAAAGACGGACAGTTGATGTTATGTTGTCCGGCATGTCATTGATGTAGAACAAGAATAAACTTGGTCCGATGACAGAGCCTTGGGGTACTCCTGATTCCACATCTATGTATTCTGATGTTTCTCCTTCTATAACTACTGCTTGTTTTCTGTTGTTTAAGAAGTTTTCAATCCATTTGTTTGTTTTACCCTGAATTCCATAGTGACTCAATTTCATGACTAATAAGCTGTGGCTCACTTTATCGAATGCTTTACTAAAGTCCATGATTAAACAATCCGTTTGTTTCCCTTCATCAATGTTTCTTGTGATGTCATCAATAAAGTCCACAAGCTGAGTTTCACAGGAGAGACCCTTTCGGAATCCATGTTGTAAAGGATTAAGGATGTGTGTCTGTCTGCATGTGACATGATGTTGCTTGTTACTAGATGTTCCATTATTTTGCATGTTATACAGGTTAGGGAGACAGGTCGGTAATTGATCGCTTCATAATTTTTCCCTTTTTTATATATTGGACATACTGATGCTGTTTTCCATATTGTTGGTACTTGTCCTGTTTCATATGATGAACGAAATATAACGCAGAGTATAGGTGCTATGTCTGCTGCCAATTCTTTTAGTAATCTAGGTGTTATCCCGTCTGGTCCTGCGGCTTTATGTATGTTGAGGTTTAACAACAACTTTTCTATTCCGTTCGCAGTTATGTTTATGTCTTCCATTATTGGGTGGTTCCCTCTCATTTCACATCTGGATTTAAATTGTTCTTCTGTAAAATTTGTTTTTGGTGAGAAGGCTTTTTGGAATTGTCTATTTAAGATATCCGCTTTGTCTATTGGGTTGGAGTGTAACAATCCTTCTGATTTCAATGGTGGTATTGTATTGCCATCCGATTTTGTGCTTTATGAAAGTCCAGAATCGCTTCATTCCTTGATTTTGTGAACTTTCGTCTTTTGGTGGACTTACAATGCCTTCGATATATTGCCAGTAGCTTCTTCTGAGTTGTCTCTGTGTTTGTTGTTTAAGTTCCTTGTATTTTTCTATGTCTCTTTGATCGTTTGACTTCTTCTTTCTTTTGTACCATCGATCTCTCTTCTTAACTAGGCTTCGAAGTTCTTTTGTTAACCATGGGCATCCATCTTTACTACGTGTTGTTTTATGTGGTATGTTTTGCAAACTATTAAAGTAAGTTCTAAGTGTCGGTTTACAATCATGACACCATTCTACACAAATGAAAAATACACAGCGCACTTTATTGTCCACCACCTTCTATTTGGGTATTTGGGGAAAGGTAAAGTAATTTAAGCTGTAAAAATCTTTATACCCAGGACGGGGATTGAACCCCCGACCTTCTGCTCCGGAGTCAGATGCTCTACCACTGAGCTACCCAGGCCTACAACTTATACCAGTGTAATTTCACTACAAAGGGAAGGGGGGTGGGGGTCTCTCTCCCAAATTGGGAAAATTATTTTTGTTCAGCTTTTGTAAGGCTGATCATGAAGAGTAGTGGGTATTTTGCCAGAAATATTCTACCTGTCGGTTTGGCAGCAAGAGGGTTAAGATACTAGTTTACATCTAGTCAGTACATAGACAAGCATATCCCCTTCTCATTATGCTGAAACTCAAGTGCTCTAACTTCGTGGTAGCGTCAAGTTCGTGGCATTTTGTTTACACGGGATATCAATCATCGGAAGCACATCACTGCGCATGTTCAAAGTCAAAAAGGCGCCATAAGTGTTCAACTTTCTATTTTCGTTAGAAAAAAATTTAAAATATGTTTACAAATTACGAAAATATGTAAAAATATCGGAAATTTTAATTTTTAGACAAATTTTACTATTCCCAAATTATTCTTAAACTATCTCAATATTTTTTCGTCACATGTAAAATAAATCAAGATGTAAACTATGTCGTCTGCAAATAGAGTCTCTGACTTATTTATTCGATCCTGGTTTGAAACATTTAGTGCCAGGTAAATATATTTTTATTGAAATCAAAAACGTGTGACACTTACGCCATTTTCAGTAAAATATTATGCATTTTCACTATATAATATGATGTAAAAACGGGTGTAAAAACGAGGTCTATTGCTCATGTCATACCGGAAGTGTATGATCGTTTTTTCTTGTTATAAATTTTATTTTTTAACAAATTCTATTGTAAATCTAAACTAGACTACTTAAAATATTTCTTTTAGAAAAAATCGGGTTTTTAGAAATTGATCACGTAAAATCACGTGATCCGGGAGACCTCCCACGAACTTTCCACACATTCTTCAAAATAGCATATAACCTCTGAGGGTATTGTTTACAAACAATGTTTACTGGTATGTAACGAAAATAACCGAGGTTATTTCTGATTTTGAAACTGATTTGACAAGAAATTTGAAGCAAGACTCAAATGGTTGTTGTTTGCTGACGATTGCCCATTAATTTTTTGACACAAACTGTTAGTACCACAAACTTAGGACACACGAGGATACTCGTCTGTACTCTGTCCTCTTAATACTGAGGACCAAGGAAGTACTATCACAAAATTTTAAAATGTTATGCATGACTGAGTTTGGGTTCGAACCAGCAACCTTCCCAGGGGTGAGAAAATATCAATTTTTTTCATTTGTCCCTGGACAAGTAAACCTGGAAATTTCACTTGTCCTGACCTAAAACTTATTGTAGGAACCACTGTGGCTGTGACAGTGAAATTATCTTTATATCCATAGAAAATCAAATAAATTTGAATAATGTTTGATATTTTTCACTTACTTGTACCCAGTCGTAACAGGAAATCTGTATGCGCATCCGCGATTGTCATAAAGTATGTCTGTAAAAAGGAAAATGTTAGCGGTATGGGGATTTTACACATGCAAAAAATTACGATGTTTACACCGGAAGTGATGTCCTTGGTGACGTTTTACGTCATATGCGCAACAGAAGCCGCCATTTGCATGGTTTTTCAACATGTTAAATCCCCATAGCACCAACGTTTTTCCCTATGCAGATATATTTTGGGCTAATCGCGGATGCGCATACAGATTTCCTGTTACGACTAGGTACAAGTAAGTGATAAATACCGATCTTTATTCAAATTTATTTGATTTTCTATGGAAATAAAGAGAATTTCACTGTCACAGTCACAGTGGTTCCTACAGTAATTGTCCAACAAAAATCTATATTTTTATGATGTTTTGTATATTGCCAAGTACAATGCCATTATTGTTATTTTTTTATAGATGTCAGATGCTAAAATTGAAAAGGGCTAAGTAAATATTGTGTTTAATAGATAACTGGTGAATTTTCGTCATGTTTAATCGAGTTTTATGTGAACCAAAACAATTGTCACTTGTCCAGGGACAACTGAAATAAAAAAATCCACTTGTCCGATCCCTAATCAGAATGGGTCGGGCAAGTCGGGCATAGGAATTCCGCACCCCTGCTTCCACTTGAAGCCAAAGCTTTATTTCTAAGCCACTGAGGTGATTAAAAAAATAAATCATAAAATATTAGGCAAACATTATTACCACACATTGTTTTATAGAGTCAAACCTGCCTTAGAGGTCACTTCTATGTAAGGGCCACCTGCTTTTATATAAAGGCCAGTAGAATTGTATCCCAATTGTTCTTTATTCATACTGTTTGAACCTGGATATAAAGGTTACCTGCCCATAAAGGCCACTTTTACTGGTTCTATTGGGTGGCCTTTATAGACCAATATTTGACTACACACATATAACTGGATCAAATAGTGGAATTTAGAATTAAATCCACATTTTAATGATTTTGAAATGATAAAATATGTTATTTAGTGAGATTTTTAATAATAGTTTTTGAAACAATCGCTGTCTTAAATGATGAATGATCAATCTTGGATCAATTTGAACTACAAACAAAATGGAGGATCTAAAAAATGGTTTTACGATTTTTATCAAAATGATGTGTTTTTTGTCCATTTGAGGTTTTTTTTTAAATTTATACTTTAAGTATCACATAACTGATGTATTTAAGACATCCATAAGGTTATATAGCCCATATTAGGGCTGTCACATTTAAAGATGTACACGCTACCGTTTCATGTCAAGCTCATTAACGTTTACAAATTTTCGAACAGTTTGCATGATGATGTAATTATTGCCCCTTAAAACAGCCCTAATTACGTCTCTTTTAATTAATTTGGGGTTCTTTTATTTATCAAAGCTTGCATCATGGCTGATAAAAAAGTTTGATCGGATGTCTGGCAATATTTTGAAGTCCGGGTGGAAGCTAATGGGCAAAATGTGCAAAAAGTAGGATAAAATGTAATTTATGGTCAATTCTAATATCATATAATGGAGGCAGTACCGGTACCTTGAACAATCATGAACAAAAACAGGGATTTTTCTGACCTTTTTGGGAAAAGGACCTTGGGATGAAATTGGGAAAATGCTCTAAAAAATGTTATTTTGGGAAAAATCACAACAATATATTAGAAATTCTAGACCACACAAATTATATCAGTTTCACAGCAAAAGAACGCTGTCTCTTTTGTCTATATAAATCATCCAGCAAAATGTGGGTTAATATACTATAGAGCGAAATTATTATCAGAAAGAGATATCCTCCGAATATGATTTTGATGATCTTGTGATTTATTTTTTTTCAAAAAATTGATAAACTTAGCTAATTGGAAATTTTTTACTACAAAATTGGGAAAAATGTATGTTTTTTTGCATTGGGAATGGGTCCCTTTACCGGACCCTGTGGATACCCAGAAAAATCCCTGAAAAAGCATAAATCTATAAACACTATAGTACTGATCAAGACAGCAATAAAAAACAACAAACACTCACTGCATTTAATCTCTGGTATTGAGTCGTGGGCGATTTGTTTCTATTACAAAGTCACTTGCCCAGATGTGTGCACCAGATCTACGTCCTATAAATATTGTTGAGGGGACGGTTTCAAAACGTTTGTTTCTGCATTAAAAAGTGTCCATGAATCTCCCCGCAAATTTTGACTTGATTAAAATAGACTGACTGTTTTTGTTAAATTAAATGTTGAATGAATTATTTTAAAAAATACAATACTTTTTAGCTCACCTGAGCCAAAGGCTCAGATGAGCTATTGCAATCTATCACCGTCCGTCGTGCGTCGTCCGTCGTGCGTCGTGTGTAAACTTTACATTTTAATCTTCTCCTCCAAAACTACTGGGCCATATTTGATGAAACTTGGTGATTACCATGCCTAGGTAACAGCCTTTCAAAATTGTGTTCGGAGTTTGGCCACGCCCAACAAGATGGCCGCTGTTACTAAAAATAGCAAAAAGACAAAAAAATCTTCTTCTCTGAAACCAAAAGGTGCAGGCAAATTTTGATTGGATATTTGGATTCAGCATACCTGGGAACATTAAAATTGTTTTTTTCATGAAAATTAGACGAAAAATGGGTTACGCGTTTTTTGCGTAAAATTATGTAATTTTAAAAATGAGACATTTATTGTTATAACTTCATAACGGCTGAAGATAATTGTATGGAGTTTTCACTGTTGATCTTGTCTTGCAATTTTCTTCCAATTGATGTCAAGGTCGAAGGTCAAGGTCATGTCCCAGTTTTGACCTTTGATAAAAAATGCTATTTTTTTAACATTTCTTGTAATAATGGCGTAGGATTTTCAGTTATTTGTAGGTATTGACATGACGATCATTTTGATACATAGATCAGGGTCATGGGTTCAAAGGTCAAGGTCACAGATGTCCAAGAATACCAAAATAGTTAATTATCTGCAAAACTATGAATTTTTATACGCCCGTCATATGACGGGACGTATTATGTTACGGTGCTGTCCGTCCGGGCGTCCGGGTGTCCGGGCGGGCGTCTGTTAGCAATTTGTATTCCGTTCAATAGAGACCACAAACATTTATGGATTCAAATGAAATTTGGTATACAGCTTTACCATGGTAATACCTTGTGCAAGTTCGAATTACAACTTTTTCGGATTATTTTTGGAGGAGTTATGCCCCTTTTTTAACTTAGAAATTTTTGTATGTATGACCATGTGGTTTCCGATCATTAGAGCCTACAACTATTTATGGATTCAAATGAAATTTGGTATACACATTGACGATGTTAATATCTGGTGCAAGTTCGAATTACAACTTTTTCAGATTATTTTTGGAGGAGTTATGCCCCTTTTTTAACTTAGAAATTTTTGTATGTATGACCATGTGGTTTCCGATCATTATAGCCTACCACTATTTATGGATTCAAATGAAATTTTGTATACACATTTACAATGTTAATATCTGGAGCAAGTTTGAATTACAACTTTTTCGGATTATTTTTGGAGGAGTTATGCCCCTTTTTTAACTTAAAAATTTTTGTATGTATGACCATGTGGTTTGTATTCCATTCAGTAGACAATACAAACATGGATTTAAATGAAATTTGTTATACATTTGGTATACACATTTACAATGTTAATATCTGGTGCAAGTTGGAATTACAACTTTTTCATTTGTTATACAGTTACACCTTAATCATGGTAATATCTTATGGGTTACGAGTTATGGCCCGAACACGGAGTTGGTAATATATTTTTACATACATATATCCTAGTTGTACTTATACTTCTCAGTAAATAGTACTACTCGATCAATATAACACGGGCGTATAATGCTCCGCTCGGTGGTGCTCTTGTTTGTATAGGCATGTATATCAGAATATTGTAGGTAATGGCACAATGGTCATTTTGATATATGAATAAAGGTCATGGGTTCAAAGGTCAAGGTCACAGATGTAAACAAGTACTGAAATGGTTAATTATCTCAAAAACTATAAACTTTTTGTATAGGCATGTATATTGGAATATTGTAGGTATTGGCCTAACGATCATTTTGATATATGAATGAAGGTCAAAGGTTCAAAGGTCAAGGTCATAGATGCAAATGAATACTTAAATGGTTAATTATCTCAATAACTATTAACTTTTTGTATAGGCATGTATATTGGAAAATTGTAGGCATTTGCACAACAATCATTTTGATATATGAATGAAGGTCATAGGTTCAAAGGTCAAGGTCATAGCTGCGAAAGAATATTTAAATGGTTAATTATCTCAAAAACTATAAACCTTTTGTATAGGCATGTATATTAGAATATTGTAGGCATTTGCACAAGATCATTTTGATATATGAATGAAGTTCATAGGTTCAAAGGTCAAGGTCATAGATGCAAACTACTACTTAAATGGTTAATTATCTCAGAAACTATAAACTTTTTGTATAGGCATGTATTTTAGAATATTGTAGGTATTGGCCTATCAATCATTTTGATATATGAATGAAGGTCATAGGTTCAAAGGTCAAGGTCATAGCTGCGAACAAATATTTAAATGGTTAATTATCTCAAAAACTATAAACTTTTTGTATAGGCATGTATATTAGAATATTGTAGGCATTTGCACAAGATCATTTTGAGATATGAATGAAGTTCATAGGTTCAGAGGTCAAGGTCATAGATGCAAATGAATACTTAAATGGTTAATTATCTCAAAAACTATAAACTTTTTGTATAGGCATGTATATTGGAATATTGTAGGCATATGCACAACAATCATTTTGATATATGAATGAAGGTCATAGGTTCAAAGGTCAAGGTCATAGATGCAAACGAATACTTAAATGTTTAATTATCTCAAAAACTATAAACTCTTTGTATAGGCATGTATATTGAAATATTGTAGGTATTGGCCTAATGCACATTTTAATATACAAATGTTTTAGCTGTTTATATTATATATTGTAGCTAGACTATGTTATATATAGCATCCTTATATAATAATTATTATAATTAATTTGCAAAAATACTTGCATATTATTGGCCCTTACTGCTGAAAATTTTGATTTCTTTTATTAATGTCATTGACCATTGAACCTCTGCATAAGATATGTACTCTTCCTCAGGTGAGCGTTAAGGCCCATGGGCCTCTTGTTCTTTTAGAAGATAGTACAATTCTTAGACTGTTCTTGAAATGTCCCCATGACACACCATTCTGAACACCTTGCATTTCGTCATATGATGATTATATGTGGAAATCCCTGTATTTCGTTGTATGGTGATTACATACTGATACGATATTTAAACATTTATTTTGTAAGTGAATATGTTCTTGCTGGTAATTCTACATAATTCTGATGCCATTTTAACAATATTTTAATTACAGTACGATTTTGTCACGGTCTTTATGTTTGCATTACTGCATCTAGTATTACTAGGTACAACACAATAAACAAATGAAGTCCCCGATTGACATTAGGTTTAATTAAACTGTGCCGTTTTGGTTACACTGGTCCGTGTAAACATTTACAAAATTTTGTAAACGTGACAGCCCTAGCCCATATATATAAAACCTAATAATAAAATATGTGGTAATAACACAGTTGTTATGTGCCACTTACAGGGCAATAACCATGTCGGAAATATTATTTTGAAGTATTGATTTTATAATTTTTCTATTTCAGAGTCAAGTTTCCATTTGTGATATGTGAACCATAACATACAATGATATACATGGATATTGAAGATCTGCAGTGATGTTATCCATGAAATAACAATTTTATCGCTACTTCAGTACTTGTTCCATTAGTTTGACATTTTCAGACTAGTGCTGCCACCTGTAGGTACATACTTAAACTACTGCACAAGATGTGATAGAAAGAAAAGATGTGATAGAAAGACAAGATGGCACTGGAAAAACTAATTGATGCGATTAAGTGTCATGACACGGAAGAAGTGGTAGCTATATTAAATTATGAATCGGATAATCCAGATTTTGACGTCAATGGAATAGAAGCAGGATTAACTCCCTTGTGTGTGGCGTGTCAAGAAAAGCAACCCATCATTGTCTCAAAACTGTTAAATTTCGGTGCAGACCCAAATTTTCCGACAGGCGTTTATGACAAATGTCCGATTCATTATGCCTGCGATTTTGAAGACCACAATCTTAAGATCGTTGAATATCTTGTTGAAGCCGGTGCCAACATAAATGTCCTTGACCTTGATGGCAATACGGGGCTTCATATAGCGTGTACGCAGGGCAACATTCCAGTGGCTAAATATCTAATTGACCAGAATGCTTCGGTTAATATCAACGATATTGATGATGAGAGTCCTTTAGCAAGAGCTTGTTTTGCTCAGAATCTGGAATTGATAAAACTTCTTTTAGAAAATGGTAGTTATAAAGATGACACCTTTCCATTGCGCATTTTGGTAGGAATTGGATTAATTGAAGGCGTAAAACTGTTGATTGAAGCAGGGTTTAATATTTCTGGAAAATCATATTTAGCCATAGCCAGCGAACAAAGTAACATTGAGATGATGGAATTTCTGAAAGACCTTGGTGCCGACGTAAATGAAACGGATGGAATTTTTAAATTTTCGCCTTTGCATCGCATTATTCTTAATCATTCCTACGAATATAAAGCCCTTATTAAGCTCCTCGAATGGGGAGCAGATGTTAACCAAATAAGTATAACAGGGGACACAGCTTTACATTATGCCAGTCAGCAGCTTAGCCTCGAGAAAGTGACAGCCTTAGTTTTATATGGTGCCAATTTAAACATTATCGACAGTGCCGGATACTCACCATTGACAGCTACGTTAACTTCTATTTATGTTTATGAATCGTTAGTGTTGATCTCGCGACTTCTTATATTTGCAGGGTCCAAAGTCCGACAAGATGACATACACCTGTTTCTCAGCCAACACCAGCACCAGCCTAAAGACCAGGTTTTGTCCGTGGTCGATATGTTACAAGAATGCTCAGGAAATCCACTCAGTCTGAAGTATTTATGTAGAATTCAAATTAGGAATGTTTTACGCTCTAGATATACCGAATCCGTTGATAAATTGCCACTACCAAAGGCTTTGAAAAAGTTTCTAAATTTTGAAGATGTTCCCATTTGAGGCCAAAGAAAAAAAATAATGTGTTTCCACTTATGTTCTTACAAAAATTAGGCACAATTTTGTTTATTTATATATATTTTTACATTGACCATAGGGGACAAGGATGCCAACTATAACAGTAATTGTCAAAATATTAGGGTAGGCAGAAAAATTAAGGCTTGGTTGGGTTAGTGGAAACATTTATTTTTTTAAGGCCAATATTGTCATAATAGGGTATCAGGTCCCAATTTCACAATCATCCTTTAATTAAGATTTTTCTTTCACTTCAATCTGCCAAATTTGAAATATGAATAAATTTGTTAAGTTTACAATATATTCAGCAATTTAAGGCGTCATTTGAATGCTTATGGCATATGTGTATTAGTTTTTGAAAAAAATATTTTATTGATATTACCATTAAATTGATATTACCATTAAAAGATTAGCTAAAGTTACTTAAAATCCAAATTTAAAGAGATGATTGTGAAATCATTATTATTTTCCTTTGTTCACTTTTTAAAATACTAGTTAGGCCAAGAATAAAATGTACATTTCTGTTTCCCTACCTACCCGAATTATTTTGTCCTATCAAAAAAAGTTTTAATTTTTGACAGGGTCTGTCAAATTGTGACTTCTTCTACTTAAAGATTGTGATAAAAGAAAATTAAAAAACCAAATTAAACAACCTACCTTTACTCTTAGAATCCAATGACAAGAAACGGGTCTATTAATTGTTTAGCCTATTGAAAAAAACCTACCCTGATAATTTAAAGACAACAAGAAACACACTTAATTGTTTGGCCTATTTTCATATCTACTCTGAAAATTTAAAGGCAAAAAGAAACACATTTTTTGCTTGGCCTATAAAAACACTTATTTGTTTGACCTATTTTTTTAAAACCTACCCTGATAATTTAATGACAACACTTATTCGCTTGGCTTATTTAAAAACCCTACCACGAGAATTTTGAAAGTAACAATAATTATAAGCACACTTGTTTGTTTGGCCTATTTAGAAACCTACCTCAAACAACAGGTAATTCACTTGGTCCCCCCTTTTTACATGTTTGTCCCTCTTTTTGGTGTCATACTCTAATTCTGTGTTTGTCAACCAACTTGGCCCAAATGACTACCTGTAGTATTCTTAACATTTTACATAGATGTATTTAATGATATTTGTAAAATTCTGTCCCAGTTAAACAGTCAGGTTGTGTCTTTAATTTTACCTAGTACTTTTTGTTTTTATTTTTTTTTTCTTCATTGTTCAGTAGGTGTTTAGCAGAGAGCTTCATTAACATGCCACTTGTTAAATATTTTTTTCTACCACATGTATTACATTTGTGATGTTTTTTTTTTTTTGGTCTGACTGCAAGTGTATAGCAACTGTTTGTATCTGTGAAGGCTTTCTAATAAGAGTGCCAAAATGTTAAGCTGATGTTGTTGTGTAAAGTGTTCATTTTTAGCATTTTTCTGAGGGTCCATTTTCAAGAAACTTTCCTCTAAAACACCATACCATCAAGTTTTGCTTTCATGCAATGTTAAATATGTCCCTCTAATGCCTTAACAAAAGGGTCGTTTCACAAAATAAGGGATAAATGGCCCCATGACCCCCTTCTAAAATGAACATATATATTAAAAATACAAAAATCTGAGCCAATCTTTTCATAGTGGTCGATAAAAAATAGATACATGAACTGTATAGATTTAGAAAAAAGGGGGAAAAAGAAGTTGTTTATGCATACTTCACTGTTATTTCTACTAAAGAAATCTTGTGATATGATTTTCTGCTATTATAGTGGAATTGTTTTTGCCAACCAAAATTACATGAATATGCATTTAAAGGGAGATAACTCAACCATAGAATAAACATCTATATTTAACTATCTTCTTACCTACAAAAAATACAGACCCCAAAGTCATACTTTCAATGGCCATTTGGTCAACTTTAGTCAAGCGCTTTTCAATTTCAACTGCTCTGTTAATTCTTTTCTTTGTCTTAAAACCTCAATGTATCAATTTTCAAAGGTGATATGATGTTGACGCATTTTGAAAAAAAAGGCCCTTATTTTCCCAAAATCTTGCTAGAATGGCTCCACTAAGCTCAGGTTTAGATTGGACACTGAAAATAAGAGGGAGGAATTAAAATTGAGGAAAAAAATAAAATTAGTTTATACTTTTTCATCTGTAATTTCTACAAAGGAAAACTCTTGTGGCATGATTTTCAGCAATTTATAGCAAAACTGTTTTCACCAACCAAGAGTTGTGAAATTGTATATGCTTAGAATATACATGTATAAGTAACACAAGGTTTTGGCAGGCAAAGGGTACATTTATCTTTGACGGGGATATATTGGGCAGTGTAACCTATCAAAACCCAGTATAACGTTTTTGTCACCCTTCAAAGTGGAACTAGTTTGATCATTTCAACTGCCATTTTGTATTTTTTGTGACTTGTGTACTATTTAGCCATGTTTGTTTACCATATACTATATGTCTGTGATGTGTGAGTTACTTCCCTTTTACTGCTAAACGTCACCTGTGCGTTTATGTACCCTGGCAGATTTCTGAACATAGTTCTATGTACTAGTACCCTGGCAGGTTAACAAATAGATGCGAGAAATTTCTTTGAAGGGTGACACGTACCAGTACATACGTTTTCTGATTGCACAGGGTTCATAAGCAAGGAACATGTCTGAATGATTTAAGATTAAAAATTTAGATGATAACTGGGTCAGTCAATAGAGGGAAAATGTATTTATACACATATGTTCATGTGTGTATATACTTACGAATTGTTAAAATCCATATTTAACACCTTTTGAACTAGTCTGCAAATTAAATGAAGTTTTTCCAAATGGGTACTTAAGTGGCCAAGTGGTCTGAAGTGTGTACAGTTTACAGTGCTCACACCAACAAGGCTTCAATCTTACTCTTGGTGATCTTAATGTTAGAAAGTGTATCAGGTCACTTGCAGAGGGTCAGTGTTTTTGTGGGCACTTTTATTCCTCCACCATCTTGATATAAGTGAAAAAGAATCCTAAATGGGATGTAAAATACTATAAATTTACTCCAATCCATCCCAACAAAGTTCTTCATGTTGTTAGTGTGGGGCATTTACCAGCCTGTGGCCTTTTTTGTCCGTATCTTTGTTTATTTTGTCGGATATAGCTTTAAATTTCACATTTCTCAAGATGCTTATTCGCTGTGAACGATATAAACAAGTAGAGGGTATCTAGGTAAGAGTCCATTTTGTATCCTCCACCTATTAAAAATTCTTTAAAAATCTTTAAAAAATAACTTTTCCCAGAAATGTTCAAAATGGCCTTATTCACTTATTTTTGGCATTTTCAGTTTGGAAAAAGAGGTCTTTCTAATTTTCATTTAAGAAATGTACAAAGTACTCCTTGCAATTTCATTATGATGTTTATACCATGAATTGACCTTAACCTATAACTGCATATAGTGCTTATACCCAAATTTGACCTTGACCTACCGGTATAACTTCATATATATACAGTCCAACCTGCCTTATAGGCCACCTCTATATAACAGCCACCTGCTTAAAAAGGCCAACAGAATTGTATTCCAATGGTTATTATTCATATTATTTGAACCTGTATATAAAGGCCACCTGCTCATAAAGGCCACTTTTTCTGATTCCCTTGGGTGGCCTTTATAGACAGGGTTGACTGAATACTTATACCAACATTTGACCTTGATCTATACCTATATCAAAATTTGACCTTGACCTATACCTTAATATTTTTGTTTATACCAAAATTTGACCTTGACCTATACCTTCATATACCCGGTAAGTGTTTATACCAAAATTTGACCTTGACCTTGATCTATAACTTCATATTACAGGTACATGTACTTTGTTGTAGGAATTTTATATTATATGTTTCATTTAATGTTACATTTTATTTATTGAAATACCATATTATTTAAAATTTTATTATTAATTTTGTTATGTTTAAAACATTCCAAATAAATTATTATTTACAACTATGTTTGTCTGTCTTTTTTATCCCTGCCTATAGAAGAAAGAGAGGGATATTATTTGAAGTTTCATCCATCCTCCCATTCACCAGACACTTCTTGTCTTCCGTAATTCTCCAAAACTGAAGCATCTCATAAAGCTTGGTGCAAAGCATCACTATTGATAGAAGAGGTCCATACCATTAAATGGAGTTGGTTTGCTAATTTTCTTGGGAGTTATAGCCCTTTGTTTTCCTTTGTCATCCCAGAACTAACTATATAACAATAATATAAGTGAAAAAATCTTGACTGAGGCGTAAAACTCAACTGCACTAGTTAAAACCTATTACAACAGTTTGTATTATGTTAAAATTCATCATAGTTTAGAGTTGAGTTATGGTGTTTAACATCACATTTGAGAATATTTCACTTATATCGAGATGTCATCAGCTATAGGCGAAGGTGCAGAAATTTTGTGTGTGTTGCACTGATGGCATTACATACTAGGGTTCTTTATCATACCATGCCCATCATGACACAAGACCTTGTTTATTTAAGTTTCCATCAAAAAGAACTGTGACTTTCATTTCATAATGTTGAGTGCTTGGCAAAAGAGCAGTCACTACCCACTTTCAAGTCTTGGGTCAGACCTGGCCGGGGATCGAACCCATGACCTCCCACTTATGGAGCGAGCACTCTACAAACAGCTACCGCAGTGGTCATCAAAGTTTAGAAGTTATCATAGAAAAACTTGAGTATAAATTAATTCAATGTATAAGTAATTATATAACTTGTGGGATATTGGAAGACATAATAGCTTATCAAGGCTCTCAAAATTCAATATGGCTGTCATCACAATATTGTTGATAAACTTGCATAATGTCTCTGTGTCAATGAACCACTGCGGTAGCTCAGTTGGTACAGTACTCGCTCCGTAAGTGAGAGGTCGTGGGTTCGTACCCCGGCCGGGTCTGACCCAAGATTTAAAAATGGGTAGTGACTGCTCTTTCGCCAAGCACTCAACGAAATGAAAGTTAGTTCTTTCTGATGGGAACTTAAATAAACAAGGTCTTGTGTCATGGTGGGTGTGGCATGATAAAGACCCCTGCTGTATAATGCCATCAGCGCAACGCACAGGCAAAATTTCTGCACCTTCGCATATAGCTGACGACGTCTCGATATAAGTGAAATATTCTTGACTGGGATGTTAAACACCATTACTCAACTCTTGTGTCAATGATTGCCCTGGATTTATTTGATGTCTCAAAGTTCCATGATCTTTTCATTTTCAATTTTGATTTCATATGTTGCCGGTTTAGCTAGCTAGACTGGAGGTGCTTACCCTTCAGGAGCACCCGGTCTCGCTTCCCGTGTTTAGCTTTATTTGCCAGTTTACAAAGTTTTTACTTTGTTTTTTTTTTTAATTGTATTTGAACATGGACAGGTTTGATTGTTTTGATAACACTAATATAGGTTCATATGAGAGGGTCCACCCAATAAATGGGTGGTGTTAAGATCCAAGTTAATACATAATGTACTCTTTAAAGTGAGTATACCTAATGATGTATACAAAATAAACACCTGTGCTCCCTATACATAGATGTAAATGGTCTGTGATAAGGTCAAGCGGACAGGTCAAAGTTGTTTGCCTATACTATATGTTTGAGTGAATGAAATATATTTCATGGTAGTCATTGACCTGTGAAACTGTGTATTAATGGGGTTCACTGCTGTATCATGTGATCAATACCTCATAATGCTTTGGAAAAGGCCAATGTCGTAAATTCCCGGATTAAAGTTGTTTTTACTGGAAAAAAGTCATCTTATGTGATTCCATATCCAATGGAAATGTTGAGTGTTCCCAACAAACATAAGAGGGTATCACGTGGTATAGCAACCCCATTAATATTTATACCCCTCACAAACAAAGTTTAGGGGGTATATAGGAATCAACCTGTCTGTCCGTCCATCAGGTTGTCCATCCCAGTACCGTGTCTGCTCCATGTCTTCCATGTCTATGGATGGATTTTGATCAAACTTGAAACGAATATAAACCAACATGAGAGGATGTGTCGCATAAGTAAAAAGTCAAAGTCGGATCATTGTTGGAGGGTGGGAGTATTTAGTTCTCGAGACAGTTCTATAGTGTACCATGCACCTATACTTTTGGTGGATGGGTAGTTTAAAGCAAAAACGTATTAATCAAAGCACCTTTTACAACATGTAGTTAGAATCCCATCCATCCAGAGCTTGTGCAAGAAAGTCCATTCCTATGCTGAAGGTTGGAAGTTTTCAATGGAACCCTGGTTTCTTTACCATTCCAGAACTGGCCACCTCAATATAAATGACACCATATAGAGCAGTTTTTTGCGAGACAAATAACCTCATCCCGAACATTGCCAAGGTTTTATGTCTAAAATTTGACCTTTTGACCTTGACTCAACCTTTACGCCTCAATTGGGTATGCAGCTCATCATCTCATGTTGATTTACATATGTCCCAAGTTTGATCAAAATCCATTCATAGACATGAAAGATATGGAGTGGACACAATCTTGGAATTGGAAGACGGACAGGGGGATTTCTATACAACCTCTAGCCCTTTTAAAAGCTTTGTTTTTTTTGGGTATAAAGATTCTTAACTGGGATATAAAACAAAAGGAAATAGCGGTGTGACGAAATACCGAAAAGGACCGAAAAGGACTGAAAAGGACCGAAAGGGACCTAAAAAGCATGTTTGAAAAGACTAATTTTTATTTATTACATATATTTGTAGTTATATACATATTAATTTTTTTAAAAAAGGGGGTTATTATTGATTTATTGTTTGAGAGTTGATAAATTACAATCATTCCTCATTATCTATTGTGTTCCAATAACGGGCAAATTCAGACACGTGATGGGCCTAATGGCTCGGGACAGACTTTAACTTAACTAATTTAAGACCCTTTTTTAAAAAAAATAAAATAATTCAAGTGATCAATAAGTATTTTCAAACCATCACCTCATCAGAAGTCTATTATAGACGATTTATGTACTATTTCCATCATAGAATTACAAAAATCAAAATATATAAAACGCCATCTGTTCAATAAAATTCCATGAAATAAATTTCTGAAATTATTCCTAAAATTGCTACACAGAATACAGTTGTTCCCCCTGCTGCCTACTGACGTAACCGGATAACAGGTGCTATATTCGTTTTTCATGTCGTTAAATAGTCAATGCGCCAACATCCGAGTCGTTATAACGTTTTCGACAGTGGCCGTTTTATCGTTATTATCGAACGCTTAAGCAGCGCTGAAATGCAAAAAGTAAAGCATGGATGTAGGATCGATGAAAGATGAAGCTTTGAAAAGAAAAGAAAGACTGAAAGCACTAAAACAGAAACAGTCGAATAAGACTGAAGAGGAAAACAAAAATGAAGCAAATGCAGAAATTTCAGAAAAATTACCAAAGTAATCTACATCATAGTTATATCTACATGAAGGGGGGGGGGGGGGGTGACATGGGCCTGTAACTAATTATTAAAAATACGGTCAAATTACCATATTTAAAAAATATGTTACAGGCCCCTGTAGGGTTGATCACAAAATTATTCTCACAATCAGCAACCGATGTTCACTAAAAATGGTCTGCATCTAATTTTAAAGATTGCTGACATTTTAAATTATTGTCGACTACAACAGGCCAAAATAACTTTTATTAACAATGAACAAATGTCAGTGTTTGTTTCTATTTTTTGTTTGTGTTTATTGTAACTCTTCATAATTGCTTGTTCTAGCGTGCATTCAGAGCAACTTTAATTGGCTAGCTCACAGAGTCGGTATCACTCCCCCAGTCCATTATACTGGTACCAGGTGAACCAGTAAAGGCCAACAACAAGGAAAATTCAATTTCCCACATGTGGTCTGAGTGCGACTCGAACTCATAGTCACAGCGGTGAGAGACCCTGGATTTGAAGACTGACGTCTTATCCATTAGGCCACTGCTGCCTCCTTTATCCATGATAGATACATAACTTATCCACGATAGGTTATGACTCTTCTAGAAACCAAAAACACTTCAGTAATACCTCTTCCCCTCTGGTGTCCAGGTAAGTGCCAGTTTTGCATATCTGTTGTTTCCCATTCTCAAAACGTGGCCCAGCCATTTCCAGCTTCTTCTTTTGATTGTGGTGCTGATCTTTTCTGCTATGATACATACTTGGAGTGTATCATGAACCAATTAATTATTATATCATACAAAAATTAATCATGATATATTGTTGCAGTCCTAGTCTGCCTTAGGGACAAGTAGGTAAAAAGTTAAGGGAACTGACATAGGGTTGAATCATCTGTACCCCAACCAAACGGTGGCAAAAATTAAGGCTTTACCATATATTGTTTTGAAAATTTTCTGATTCTGACAATTCCCAAATGTTTTTTAATGTACAAGTGAGTTTAGTTGTTTTCCTGACAGCACTGCCTTCTTTTTAATTACGAGTACATGGGATTTACTTGTAAATGTTTTGTGTTTTGCAGGCCTGTGTTCAGAAGTTATAAACCAGTAGATGAAAACTTGAAGGAAAGCAGCAAACCACAAATCAAACCAGCTGATGGTATGTAAAAAGAGTATGATGACAGGTCTCTCACTAGCAGGGGTTCAAAATTCCCTGGGTCGGAGGTTCTGGACCTACTGATTAAGTGATTTTACATTGGGGCTTTTGATATTTAAAATATACCGGTAAGTCTGATGGACCTGCTGTATTTTTTTTACCAGGATAATGATTTTTCCTACTTTTTAATTTTTGGATTAAATCCAACATTGATATTGGACATTCAAAATTTTATGTCGGACCTGCCAAAAATAAAGGCAAAAGGTCCTGGACCATTACAAAACATAATTTTGAACCCCCTGAGTAGTGACTAGGCTTTAATACAATAGTCCTCGGATAAATCACTTAGCCAACAAAAAATGGAGAAAAAACAGTCCATTGACAGTTGAAATTAGTTCACACTCAATTGGGTGACAAGTGGATAATTTTCAAGCGCTTGAAGTCATGCATGCTATAAATTGTTGTGGCTGTTTAGAGTTATGGGCCTTTTTTATTTTTTGGTTTTTTCACATAATATAAGAACTTTAACTTGAATTTGAAATAGATTTTATGAATTTAGAATGTATGTGTACTTCTTATGACTTGAAGGTGTGTTTATTTTAAAGTCTTGATCCTGTTTGAAAATTTAATGGTGTTATGTCCCTTGTCCCTTTTCTCACTTTCTCAAGATTTCTTAAAACAATATGGGAACATTGCAATCTTATGTAGTCTAACAGTTTAAAAAGAATTGATGAAATTTAGTGTTTGTATTTGATATATGACCTTAAGGTGTGCATATTACTGGTGTAAAGTCATTAAACAAACTAAACACAGTACTGCAAGATTATCATTAAAAATTGTCAAAATGAGTATCTTCTTGTTCCTCTAGCATGGATTTTGTTTATAATTTTTTTCCTAATTTCTTCTCACAAGGTACTTTTCCGAAAGTAGCAAGAAAAGTCCCCGTGATAAATTTTAACTAAATGGACATATAAATAATAATTGATGACATTTCTTATTTCTAATTTTAGTAACTGAGAAAATCCAGTCTCAACTTGAGGCTTCAAAAGTCAAAGAAGTATTGGAGGAAGTGGTGAGTACTGCTATATAAAAATAAAATAAATGATCAGTTGATGATTTACCTCCAAAACTTTTGACCTCGAGGTCCCTGTATACAGATAACATTATCCAATGACCATATGTCATGTTGTTTAAGAAGGAAGAAACAGAAATGAAATGGACTTGACAACGACTAGAAACTACTCGTTGATGTCAGCTATGATCCATTATTAATCTTGTGATCTATAAGTAGGATAGCTGACTATCAGTGATGATCACGACATCACTACAAAGAAATCAAATCAAAGTGCATTAATTAGTAGGTCACACTAAAGTCAAGGAGAGTTGAGTTGAATAATGGTGTTTTAACATACCAGTCAGGAATATTTTACTTATATCAAGACATAGTCAGCTATAGGCGAAGGTGTGGAAATTTTTCCTGTGTGTTGGGCTGATGGCATTATACAGCAGGGTTCTTTATCGTGCCACACCTTTCATAACATGGGACCTTGTTTATACTAATTCCCATCCAAAAAATCCTGACTTTCATTTTGTAATGCCCAGTGCTTAGTTAAAGAAAAGTTACTACCCACTTTCAAATCTTGGGTCAGACCTGGTCACTGTTCAAACCCAGGAACTCAAGGAGAGGTCAAACATAAAAAATGGAACAAGTCCTAATTTTTCAATAATTAAATTTAACAAATTTTTAATAACACTTGTACCTGAATTACCTGAACATCCACTCATGCTGAATTGTGTAAATTGATTGTCATCGATGACAATGTGGTTTTGCTGATGTTTGTAAATGTATCATTGAACAATGAGGTGTGCCAGTGATACCCCCCATAATCTCTGGAACAATCATTTCCATTGGGGATGGAATATTGTTGAATATCAGTTGATATTTTCCCATAAACATTAGTTTACCCAGGGAATTTTCGACATAAACACTTTCCAAAACATTCTTGACAAACATTAAGGAGTTTTGATCACAATGTATCTTGGCAAACTCCATTATTTCTATTGTTATTTTTTAAATTGTCAAAATTATGACATAAACTATGTTTCTATTCCTGGTAGCCAAAATCGCCATTGGCTACTAATTTTTGATAAATTCTTTCATAAAGTAACCTATTTTACCAAATTTGTGACAAAATACTTTAAAAAGAACCATACTTTCACAAGTTTTGGAAATTTGGCTACTAATGATTTTAAATTTGTGGAAACCTAGCATAAAATGTTCTATTTCTTAACAGAAATTATAAGCATTAAATCAGATTTTTCATTATTGTCATTTAGAAACAACCTGAATGGATGCTGTGCACACTTTTGCATAATTTGTGAAGCATCCATTAAAGTTAGTTTTCAGTTACCTGATTCCTCCTTTTGGATCAAATGTACTTGGACCAAAAATATTTTAAAAAGGAGTTTTTTTGATAATTTTTGAAATTTGGACGCTAGTAATTTTAAATTTGCCGGAACCTAGACATGAGTTGAGATATATGAGTCGAGATTTTCCTATCTGTCACCACAAGTAGTGATTGATTCTGTGACTGGGTAACTAAGAGCAATGATTTAAATTCAATTATAAAAATAAAATAAAATGATGATCTCTCTGAATAATATGTATGTTTAAATAAATGCTTTTCTGTTTTGTGCTCTTAGGATTTGATGAATTTAGCTCCTAGGAAACCAGACTGGGATTTAAAAAGAGATGTAGCTAAAAAAATGGAAAAACTGGAAAAAAGAACACAGCGGGCTATAGCTGAGCTCATAAGTAAGTAATCATGTGGCCAAGTTGCTCACGCTGCAGAATTGTGATTCAAGGAGTTGTGGGCACGGTCACTAGTTGGGCTGCTTGATATCATTCAAGCAGGAAGTAATTTTGCATTGTTCTAGTTTCACCCAGCTGATGAAAGAAATTAGGCTGTATTGAAATGCTATACAGTAATTTTGTTTGCCTAAAATTACTACTGAATAAAGGCACTTTCCCCTAGGGAAAATGAATAAAATTGGGGAAAATGAATAAATTTTCCAATTTGATCACTAAAATTTTCAAAACAACAGTGATATACTAGATATTGTCACAATATAACATCTTTGCAGTGAGGATCCTAAGCTGTTGCAAGCATGTAATTATGTAGTTTACTGTATTTCAAAACTTCAGATTTTTGCCAATTTAAACATGTTAAAAGACAGAAGGTAGTTATCAAAAAATGTAACAAATTCACTGCTATATAAATAATATAAAAAGCAAAAATAGCCATAGCTGATTCAATTTTCAAATTGTTTAAATTTGAAATATAGAAAAGAGATAGCGAGGCATTGAACACAAGTAACAGTTTTCTATGAGAAACTACATGAACCCAATTTTCAAAAATTTGCAAATGAGGTTTAATAATTTGTCAATTTTATGAACATTGTTTAGCCATTTGAAACTTAATTTGTTATGACAGGTCAATAGGTGGGCTAGACTTAAGTAAATGTCATGCAACCTCGACAGAAATCAAAAACGGCAGTCATCGCTTAATTTGCTTGTTTTTTGTAGGAGAAAGATTAAAAGCTAGCAGAGAAGATCTTGTAGATGTTGTGAATGCAGGGGAGGCAATATCCAGGGCAGAAAATACATCTGATGATGAGGACTAAATTAAACAAGCAGTTGGATTTATGATAACGGATGATTCTGGACCGTGCTACCTTGAAGTTCCGAGGTGCCCATTTTGGATTCCAGACTTCTGATTATTTCACAATAGATCTAAAAGAATATCTGGAATTTTGTGTATGATGGGTTTCATGCTTTAGTTGCATGTAGACCCATTAACTAGACATCGGATGCTGTGGAACGAGTGAAAGCAGTGGTAAAGAGAAAAACTGTCTAAATTGGCCTTGTTTTCAGAAAAACTAAAATTGTTTTTGAGAAAACTAAAAAAATTTCTCATATAATTGTTTTTGAGATAACTAAAATTGTTTTTGAAAAAAACTAAGATTGTTATTTTGAGAAAACTTGAACTTGTTTTTCAGAAAATCAAACCTATATCGAAAGCCGAAATTATTTTCTAAAAACTGAATTTTTTCCCCGACAACATATTTCCCAGAAATCTGAACTCTGAAAACTGAACCTATTTTTCAGAAATCTGAGTTGGTTTTTCTGAAAACTTAAATTATTTTATGGAAAACTGAAATTAATTTTCATAATCTGAGATACACTATTAACTTTGTTTGTACATTAATCTCTAAAAATTTCAAAGTGGTTTTTTGGGAAGAAATTCTTTGGAAGGAATCTCATTGAAATAGTTTCCACTTTATTAAATGAATACTAATAAACATTTAACATAGCAATAACCAAGATTTACACTTTGTTAACTTGCAAGAACATGCAAGTAAAGATAATCTTGATTTGTATTCTAAAATGGTTTTTAACAGAAATGTTTGTATTACTATTCAGAGGTGGACCAAGTGAGACTTTCAACTGTGATACATGTATATTTTTGTTCAAAGAAAGCATTTTAAAATAAATTATCTACTATCTACTATAGTCTCTTTTGTTGCAAGCATTTTGATTGGTCAGATCCTAGCTGTAATGACAGATAATACATATACTTGTAAATATGGTGAACAAATTTGAAGATCCAATGAGAAACTATAAGTGTCTTTTGAGAGCGCCGTCCCCAACATTTAAAGTTTTCCTTTGACCTTGACCTTTCCGATATGACCTTGGTTCAAGTTCATGACACACCTTTGGACCATGAAGATTATTCATGTGAAGTTTCATGAGAGTCGTCCAAAGCATTGATGAGATATGACCCAGACACGATTTTACACGGACATACAGACATGCATGGTGATTCCTATATACCCCCTTCAAACTAGTTTGTGGGTGTATAATAAATTCTAGTACTCTTCTAGTACTATTGACTATTAAAGCACAGACTTCAAGTTATTCTGACAAGGCATTTTAGAAAATATTATTAATTTTCTTGTAAGGTGATATACCTAGCTAAACATGAGGTGCTTACCCTTCTAGCGCATCCAGCCTCACTTCTCTGATGGAAGTTCACATGTTAAACTTAATTTGTCAGTTTCAAAGTTTTTACTTTGCTCTGTGATTGTAATTTGGACATAGATTGGTATGTTTGTTTTTACTTTGCTTTAGGATTGTGACTTGGACATAGATTGGTATGTTTGTTTTTACTTTGCCTTGGGATTGTGACTTGAACATAGTTTTTACTTTGCTTTGGGATTGTGACTATGACATAGATTGGTATGTTTGTTTTTACTTTGCCTTGGGATTGTGACTTGAACATAGATTGGTATGTTAATTTTTACTTTGCTTTGGGATTGTGATATGGACATAGTTTAATAAGAATAAGAAGATTTATTAAATACTTTAGGCCAAAACCCATATTACATTTTGACAAAATATGTGACAAATTGGACACAGATTGGTATGTTTGTTTTTACTTTGCTTTCGTATTGTGATTTGGACATAGATTGGTATGTTTGTTTTTACTTTGCTTTCGTATTGTGATTTGGACATAGATTGGTATGTTGGTTTTTACTTTGCTTTCGTATTGTGACTTGGACATAGATCGGTATGTTGGATTTGACTTTACTTTGGGATTGTGACTATGACATAGATTGGTATGTTTGTTTTTACTTTGCTTTCGTATTGTGATTTGGACATAGATTGGTATGTTTGTTTTTACTTTGCTTTCGTATTGTGATTTGGACATAGATTGGTATGTTGGATTTTACTTTGCTTTGGGATTGTGACTTGGACATAGATTAGTATGTTGGATTTTACTTTACTTTGGGATTGTGACTATGACATAAATTGGTATGTTGATTTTTTTTACGTTGCTTTGGGATTGTAACTTGGACATAGATTGGTAGTTTGTTTTTACTTTGCTTTGAGATTGTGATTTTAACATGGATTGGTATGTTTATTTTTACTTTGCTTTGAGATTGTGATTTTAACATGAATTAGTTTGTTTGTTTTTATTTTGCTTTTGATTGTGACTTGGACATAGATTGGGATGTTTGTTTTTACTTTGCTTTGGGATTGTGACTTTGACATATATTGGTATGTTGGTTTTTACTTTGCGTTAGGATTGTGACTTGGAAATAGATTGGTATGTTGGTTTTTGGTTGATCTTCTGTAGGTTGTTGTTTTGTTATCCCCACCTATAAAAGAAAGAGGGCTATATTAAATTGGAACTTCCATCAATCCTTCCTTCCAGTGACTTCTTCTCCTGAGAAATATTCTACAAAACTAGGAAGCATTATTTTATGAAATTAGACACACAACATTAACATTGATAGAAGATGTCATTTACGTATACCCTAGGTTGTTTTGCTAATTTTCTTGGGAGTTATGGCCCTTTGGACATAAGTGCAATTATAACAAAGAAACTGCTGGGGGATCCTAATTCACTGAATTTGCTCGTTTCTGTTATTTGACCACAAGAACAATACTTTCTCAACAATAATTAGTGGATGGTATAGGGTTGTAATCCTGGCTTGGTTAGACAATCACTAGAATTAAGAAATGAAAGTCAAAGCATCCTTATGATGTGCTTGTAGGGAACCTTTGCTGCTCTAATCTGCAACCAATGGTGCACTGTTTGTGCCTACTGATGTACCTATTGTCTTTTAGAAACTTGTATTACATCAAATTTGCCATCTATCAAAAATTATAACATTTTCTCATGGTATCTTCAGTATATTCTTGTTTGAAGAGTTGAATTAAGTAATGGTATTTAACGTCCCAGTCAAAAATATTTCACTTATATCGAGACATCGCCAACTATAGGCGAAGGTGCAGAAAGTTTGCCTGTGCATTGAGCTGATTACATTATACAGCAGGGTTCTCTAACGTGCCAAGCTCACAGTGACACAGGACCTCATTTATTTTAAGTTCCCATCCAAAAGAACTGACTTTCATTTTGCAATGCCGAGTGCTTGGCGAAAGAACAGTCACTACCCACTTTCCAAGTCTTGGGGTCAGACCCGGCCGCGATCAAATTTACGACCTCCCACTAACGGAGCAACCACTTTACCAACTGAGCTACCGCAGTGGTTCTCTTGTTTGAAGAATAACCAGAATCGCTGTCAAGAACTAGATATTGTTATCTTTTCTTACCGTTTTTTTGTAAAAGAATAGCAAGTGAATACTCTGTTTTTTTTAATGAGCCATAATGTAAAGTGTAAAAAAGATGGTTAAGTAATTCTTTAAAAAATTTTCACTAAGAAGCATAATTAATGCAGAACCTTGTTAAATATGGAGAAAAGACTGTCCACAAATCATTCAACTCCACATACAGATATAAATATAGCTGTAGATGCTTTTCCATCTACAAGAACTTTATACAGTGAAGCAAGCTGCTTACAAATAAATTGTTGATGTAAGGATGTTGCAAGCCTGAAGTTATTGAAATCCCTCAAAAAGTTTTATTGTCGTTATCTTAATATTGTTGATAAGAATGATGTTTCTGAATCCAAAATCACCCTGGATATATTTAATGTCACATACTTCCATGTTCTTTTCATAAGGGTTTATGTTCTGTAGTTTCTATAATTTTAACGTCTCTTATAACTCTTAAGAGTAGCATATTTATAAATTTTACGAGTGCTTATGTTTTTATATGTTGTAAGACTATAATAAAATTTATTATTATTATTAATATTATTATTATTCATTCTCAATGTGGCGAGTGTAGCTAAACAGAAGGTGCTAACCCTTCCGGAGTACCCGGTCTCACTTTCCTGGTGGAAGGTTACATGTCGTTTTCAAAGCTTTTACCTTGCTTTAAGGTTGTCATTTGGGTATTGATTAATTGGTATGTTTGTTTTTTAGTTGATTTCACAAGTGATGGGTGTGGCATGTTAACTCACATTCATGATTATTTCACTTACATCGATATCGAACCGTCACAAAAAAAAAAAACAAACACATAATTATCAGGATCAATCCAAAGTAGGACTCGAATCTAGGTGGTGGGAGGCACTTCGTCTTATAGCGGTTGATTCAGAATACATGGCTTAGAAATAGTTAGCCCGACTAATAAGCCAACTAAACCCACATGTTAATTTTTGACTTGTTTGGGATTTGTGGTCTGACAGCTTCCTTTATTGGATTCTTGAAATTTCTGGCGAAAATTGCAGAAAAGAAAACACGCGTCGATAACTTCCAGTATTTCCTTACCTCGCGCTTGCTGACAAAACGGAACACTTCCTAAAACATTATTCTACTGATCGCGAATCATGCTTAATATAACTTTTAATTAAAAACCATCGATATCGGTATAAATACAAGTTTTTCTGATGTCTCTTCAGCTCTCTGTCACTTTGGCATCGTGAAGACATTACTAATCTGAATTGACCAATCAGAAAAACTGTGGTTAAGACTGTTCAGGAAAAATTCCTGTACGATTATCCGGAGAAAAATTGCATTGTCGTATTCTGATTTCTCGTCTTCAAATGCTAATTTCTTGCTAGATACAGTCAAACCTGTCTATAAAGACCACCCAAGGGAACCAGTAAAAGTGGCCTTTTTATACAGGTTCAAATAAAATGAATAAAGAATAATCGGGATACAATTCTACTGGTCTTTATAGGCAGGTGACCCTTATATATATAGATGTGGCTTTTAAGGCAGGTTGGACTGTAATGCTATTTTAAGATTTTATTTTTAAGCATGCGTTAGCATGCAATACCCAAAACAATTATCGTGAGCGGGGAAACGAAAAGTCGATTATCTGCATATTTTTATTGATAACTTTTTAAATACAATTCGGTCATTGAAATCGAACTTGCATTTTCATATGGCTGTCCCTTGTTTTAAGCTTGCACTGTATATAATGCAAATAAAGTACATCAATTATGAAAATTAAACATTTGTATGTTTATACATGTATTCTTCTTTTCCCCATATACTTATGGCCGATTCGGTATAACCACGCCAGTCCGATCCGATATTTCTAAAGACTGACGCGAGCGTATTGACGAGGGGACATATGCACTTAACGTCATACTGCATGGCGCGAAATCAAGTTCGAAAATACATTAGTGGGAGCTCGTGGGTTCGATCCCTGGCCGGGTCTGAATCAAAACTTGAAAGTGGGTAGTGATTGTTCTTTCGCCAAGCACTTGGCATTACTAAATGAAAGTCACGAATCTTTCGGATAGGAACTTAAAATAAACGAGGTCCCGTGTTACGATGGACTTGGCTCGCTAAGGAACCCTGCTGTATAATACCATCAGCGGAACGCACAGGCACAATTTCTGCACCTTCGCCTATAGCTGGCGACGTCTCGATATAAGTGAAATATTCTTGACTTGGACGTTAAACACCATTACTCTACTCAACTCGTAGTGTATTTTTGTGTTCTCTATACATAAATGTGCTGGACCGTAGTAAATGTCAAGCGGACATGTCGATGTTGTTTAAGGTCAGTCTACAAATGATAAACTAGAACAACTGTGAGCCACAAGCTCACAAAAAATATCCCCCGCTCCCCCACATAAAAAAATCCATCGGATCAAATTTTTAAATAGGAGGTGCACATATCACAATTATTGTGTGAAAATTTCATGAAAATCCATTGAAGGGTTTAGGAGAAGTTGCGGATAAGAGATATAGGTGCCCTAATGTGGGACGGACGGACACTCCTATCACTATATACCCCCCCCCCCCCACACACACACACACTTTTTAAGCCTTTTAATAATTCAATTTGAAATGGATAACAGGGGAAAGCCCATGAAGCATACTATGTAATGAACTTTGTATCGAACGTCAGAGTGACCTCCCCTTACTAGATATTCTTGACCTAATTTTGAGATAGAGAGAACTTACCACAGACATGGATTATGTTATAGACGAGTAAATATATATATACGATATGAGAGAGTTTGAGAGTTTGTGCAATATTCAGAGAGAGAGAGAGAGAGAGAGAGAGAGAGAGAGAGAGAGAGAGAGAGAGAGAGAGAGAGAGAGTGTGTGTGTATGTGTGTGTCGAACTCTTATTCAGAGAGAGGGTGTTCAGTCTTAATTTGAAAAATAAGTCTAACACACACACACACGCGCGCGCGTTTTATACAATATACAAACATCACAGAGAGGGAATAAATGTTATTTTTTTATGTTTGTCGTATACTTGTATTTCTAAATATTGTATATAATTTTAGATTGCTTGTTTTCTAAATGTATTTACCTGTAGTTGGTTGACAGATGTTGCTACTTAAAATATATGGCGATTTTTGATTTCTTTTAAATTGAATGAAAATGGAATTTGTTTTTAAAAAAATCAAAAAAAATATGCAGATAGATTGAGTAATTATTAGACGCCGTTAACAATGATTAATATTTACGCACTGTATACGTGTAGCCTGCTTATGCTTGTTGTTACTTTTTTAAAATCGTATTGTCATATGCCTTTTTTAATTTAATCATAAAATACATTCAAAAGATGGTATATGACAGTATCATCACTTTCATAATACTAGTCTGACTATTTACATCAATACCCACCCCCCAGCCATTTTAATTTTGTCTTGTGTAATATTATATCATCACGTAAGTATATGACCTACTTACAGTGCACACCTGTCGGAATTTAAAACACTAAGATAACGGTCTTCTTTTTGCTTAAAGTCGCATCAGCAATTTTTCAGCTATTCGCGACGAGAACTGCTTTATTAATCTCTATGGATTCATCTATGAGCAATTTTGTGTATGCATGCGAATTCGAAGTGTGAGTGTGTTTAATGGTCTGTCTTGTACTAGCGCGCACTCAGGGCAACTTTAACGTGCTAGCTCACCGAGTCAGTACGCAGCAGACAAGTGTACCACTCCCCCTGCCAAAATACTTATACCAGATGAACCAGTAAAGGTCAACGCAAGAAAATTTACTTTCCCACATGTGGTCTGAGCGGGACTCGAACTCACAGCGGTGAGACACCCTGGATTTGTAGACTTTTCGTAAGCTCGATGTAAACACTTTCAACAGGTCTAGATCTTATATGCACATATATATGTGTAATAAAACTTTCATGTTTAGGTCATGATCATTTGAGGCTCATGATCTTCAATTGCACCGTTATTTGTTTCTGTCCGTCTTGGCGATCGTCTCGGTGACTCAGTCGTAGAACGTCCTCCTCGAAACCGGGAGATTGTGAGTTCGATCCCGTCCGACCGTACATAAGATTTTAATGTTTGGCATACTACTTCTGTTTCGCATCGTGAAGTTTAGCGCATGTCCAAAAACACCTCTTGATCCGGGGGTCTAAAGCTTGGGCTTACGGCTCACATCGCCTTACATCGCCTTGGTTCGAATCCCATTCAGGACTGATCCTGATGTGGAAAAATTGTAATTTCGCTTGTGAATATTTTTTTCAGGTATTCCGGTTTCATCTGCATTTCCAGAACTGGCCACTTTGATATAAGTAAAAGAATATTGCCTCGGACTAGGGGACTTAAACGCCATTATTTTACACCAACATATCCAAACTGACTGCCTCGATATAAGTAAAGGAACTTGACGGTGGGACTGAAACGCCATTACTCCACTCCAATCTGAACCTGGTAGTCAATGATGGTGTAATTTGAACTTGTGTGGTCCTTAGCAAACGCTCTTTCCAATGAAATTTGACGTGAAGTGGCGAGATTTCAATGATTTAATTAAAAAAAAAAATTTGAATTTTTTATATTAAAAATTCATTAATGTGTTTTATTTTACAGGTTTGGCAATCGTAATAATATTATTAGAGAACAATCAGAGTTTGGACCCCATAAAGCAAAGTTTGATATACCACATGGTATCAGCTACGAAAGTTTCGACAAAACAGGTAGTGTGTGTGTGTGTGTGTGTGTGTGTGTGTGTGGCAATCATTACAGGTCCGTCCAAAAAGTAACGCCACCCCAAAATTTCCAAAAAGAAACGTCACCCCTTGTTTCTGTATTTAAGAAGAACTTAGGAGTAAACATTATTTTTATGGAAAAATAACTGCTTTTATACATTTAAAAATACATAACTACATGTATGTAGTTTGTATTTAGATGATGTTTTCTTTGCTTTGATGACAGCCATTATTCGTCTTGTTATCTAAATACAAGTGTCTTTGTATGGAATTCCAAAGAGTAGAATTTGATCTAGGATTATCCTTAGCTACTTCCTTCCTTTTATTCCACATATTTTCTATGGGTTTTATGTCCGGAAAACTTACAAACGTATAAGAAGAAAATGAACCAAATATACACGATAATAAAAATACACACGGAGCAAATTCATTAATCATGTTAATAAAAGGATAACGTGTCTTTTTGGAAATTTAGGGGTGACGTTTCTTTTCGAACGGACCTGTATAGGTTAATAAGATTCTGTATCTAAACCATATTGATGTTGAATATTTTAGTGTGAAATGTACAAATAAAACGGCAGAAACTACTAGTAGTTAGCTCACCAGGATATGCTTACCGTTCCGCAGCACCCGGCCCCACTTCCCCCTGTGGAACTTGTTTAACTTAATTTGCCAGTTTAAAGTTTTAACTTTACTTGGGAGTTTTAATTTTGATGGGGATTAGTGTGTTTCATTTTGATTTATACTAAAGTTCGTAGTAAAATATAAACCCATAACATGTGAAAAATATTCATTATTTAATTTTTTTCATAATTCAGGAAAATAAAGTTTTTTAATTTTTTTTTAAATTTATTTCAACTTTAGGTCTTTTCCTGCCGAACCACTTCGGTAATCTAGTTGGTTGAGCGCTGGCTTTGTTCATGGGTTTGAACTTCGGCCTGGGTCTGACTTTGAAAATAGATAGTGACTGTTCTTTCGCCAAGCCCTCGGTATTCAGTAATAAAAGTCCTCAAAAGACTTTAAACCAATGCCGTGTGTCACGACAGGCGTGATACGTAAAAGAATCCGGTCTCCACATTGCCCTAAGCGCATTGCAACGTCAACATTTAAGATGTTAAAACAACAAAAACTACAGTAAAATTTGCTATCCGTTTTTACGACCACCTCTATGTAAAAATGCATCTGCATATAAGCCTAATTTCTGCAGCTCATTGTAGTGTCTTTATGTTCAGGTTTTAGAACTCTGCTTGCATAAAGAACACCTCTATGTAAAGAAAGTTTGTATATAAGTCAATAGTACCCTACCTCACTTCCCTGATAGAAGTTCACGTGTTTAACATAATATGTCGGTTATAAAGTTTTTTCTTTGCTTTTGGGTTGTGATTTGGACATGGGTTGGTATGTTTGTTTTTCAGTAGGTTCGTAGATAGTCTTCATGTGCATGTTTTACTTTAGTTTTACATTTTGTAATTTTCGATTCGTTTCATCTTTACTTTATTATTTTCTTTGTATCTAAGGTCACCAGATGACACCCTGGGGACTCCTGGAGTTGTTTGACGGCGTAAGCGCTGACCAGGCATGCGCCGATTTAAATCTCTTGTTAAAAGAAAACTTTGAGTTTTATGCAACTTTGGAAATTGATATAAATCGGGATTTCCACGATGCGTCTTCACCGAAATATCCCCTGGAAATTTTATGTGAACTGGTTTACTTCGGAAAATCGTCTTACAGAACACTAAAAACACTGAAACATCCAGAGAAGGACGTACCCTACGGAACTTTTTCCCTACAGTCCGTTCTAGTGAGCAAAGCAACAAGAAAGCCTACTCAACTACCAGAATGGTGGCGATTGAAATATGAGCCATATTGCAAGAATGGGAAACCCCTAAAAATGGACCAATTGACGAAGGGATTACATACGAAAATTACGTCATATCCTGTAACTGTTTATAACAGCAATTGTGATTACTACAAACATGCGCATTTCTCTAGTTACATCATGTTTTGTTATAATGCTTACATAGGTGGCGTTAATAAAGGAAGTTATAGTCACGTGACACAAAGGTCATTGGATAATGGAATCAAAACTCTAACAATTTCTTTTATAAAGGAGTCGCTTCTTGGTGACAAGTTAATTGTCAATTCGTGGGAAGATGTTAGAAAACCCAATAGCCTAAATTTTGAGATAAAGAAGGAAAACAATATATGCTGCCAGGCATCTATCACATTTCATGACTGTTAACTTGTCACCGGACTTACTCTCAATGCATTAGTGCTTTATAATTTTGAAAATTGGCGATTAAATAGGTAAAATTGTGAAATTTCGTTGTCTCCTAAGTTGTGATAAGCCGGATAAATAGTTAATTTATTGCCATAATATTTTATGTTATATGTAATTTAAATATTTTATACAAAATAGTTTATTTATTGATATGTATTGAATTTAATTATATTGTTTACCAAAAATTGTACACCTAGAGATCAAGTCCGGGCTTATTAAGGCCTTCAAAAAGTTGTATACCCGTCATCACAATATTGTTGATAAGTATGATGTCTGTATTTGACGCCCTATAGTTTCATGTACCTTTCCTTCCCAATTTTGATTATAGAAATGGAGCTTAATTAAGAGTGCTTACCCTTCCTCTATGATTGATAAAGCTGTTATATGCAGACCATTAAAAGATGTTTGAACATAAATATGGTTCAACAATGAATATTATTATTATTATCTCTCCTACTATAATTTTGACGTCATAATAACATATGTCATCTTCATTTGCTGCAGACAACACATGCTACAGTCTTGCCGTCATGATATGGTGGACATGGCAGTGGTCCACAGTATACTTTAGCCGTGTAATACCTTCTTCCGCTGTCGTCATTTGCTTCACCGCCCATAATAAACTCCGGGTTTTCATCTATACATATATAGTCCGATGGATCTTGATAACCTCCACCAGCCAAATATCCGCGGTACTGCATCGTAAATCCGGAATAACATGAAAATCTTCCGGGTATCATGATAGCAGACGAACGCCCTCTTGTCCAGCATGCAGCACAAGGTATATCTTGGTTAAAAGCATTTTGACCGAAGTTGGTTTCATATTCTGAACCACCAATTTCAACCCCTGCATCAGGAACCTGTTTTCCCCATGTTGGGTCTCGTGGTAAACATATTGTAGTGGCAACACCCCCGCCAGTTCTTGCAATTTGCCCAGCAGTAAAGCCTACAATTTATCGAAATTATATTCATGTAGTCTCTATACAAACTAGATCGATTCACTGATTATTTCGTTTATTCGTCTAGGTCAAGATTATTTAACTTATATCGATGCTCCACCAGCTATTGGTAAATGACAGAAATTTTGACATTTGCTTTGCGCTAAAGGCAATACAGGGAGGGTTCTTTAACGTCATGACCTTTCAAGATTTCGCTTAATTAAGGCAGGCGTGAAACGTTTAACAGTCCTACCTGTAGATTACCCTGATTGTACTGCAAAAATTATAATTTCTGCCAACCACCTAAACCTGGTGACGTCTTGATATAAGTGAAATCATCTTGACTTTAACGAATGAATGAATAAATTTACCGATCTTAGTGACCTGAAAGAGACAGGTTTATTCAAACAACGCAATGACGAATCACAATCTTTCTTACCAGAATAAATAAGTTCCGTGTCATTTGTACCACAACTAGATTTCCCCCAACGAATATAGGTTGTACCTAGAAGAAAATAGATTTAAAACTTTATCAATGCTGCTTTAACCGCCATACGAAAACAAAACCCCATAATAATGCATGTTCTAATCAATACCAAAAAGCAAAACAAAAACTTTAGAAATTGGAAAATTAAATTAAAAATGAGAACTTCTACCAGGCCCGTGAGGCTGGACGCTCTGGAAGGTAAGACCCTCCTACTAAGCGAGCTACACGCGCTACGTGTGAAATCGAGTGAGTGAGTAAGTTATTGTTTAAAGCCGCATCAGCATTATTGCAGCTATTCGCGGCTAGAACATGTAAAAGATACATTAGTATCAATAACACAAAATATTAAAATGTAAAATTAGAAATAGCAACAAATAAATTTGTAATAAAACTATTGATAAACTGATAAAAACCAGTTATATTACAGATTATTTATAAATAAAACACTGGGTTATACATGTATATGATAAAACAATTATATTTTATGATACAAGTTAGTTTCCCGAAGGAAGTTTAAAATTTGATGTCACGGACATTACTAAAAAGATCTTGCATTGATAATGCTGAATAAAAAGTATCCCTTGTTTGTGCAAAGTCAACACAATCCAGCAAAATGTGTTGGATAGATTGTTGACCTTGACAAAGAATATATTGGGGAGGTTGTTCTCCCTTCAATATAAAGGAATGTGTAAAATAACTATGGCCGATTCTACAGCGCCGAAAAACAATACTTTCATGCCTATTATACAAAGGTGTAAATCCCAGACAAGGCTGAACTAAAATAATTTATTATGTTATTGGCTATTCCAATGACTTGACCATTGATCATTGATAAAATTGTATATCTGATTCAATGGTTTTAAATCAGTATGCATAATTAAGCAAGAAGTTACATTTTTAGACAATGCTGCTTTAGCAGCTGAATCTGCAGAGATAATTTGGAACGCCTTAAATGCAGTGGAGGTTCATTAGCTTCCACGTATAAACTATCAATTGGAGACGTTTTAAAAGCTCCCAAACATATTCGTAGACCTTGGTAATGAATTGTATCAAGGTCTTTTAAATATGAATTACGGGTAGATCCATAAATAATAGACCCGCAATCCAGTTTAGATCTGATAGGTGACCTGTATAAATGAAGTAATGTTGGTTGATCACCACCCCAGTGTGTATTGGATAAAACCTTTAAAATATCTAATTCTTTAAGACATTTAGCCTTGAGATTTTTAATATGGGCAATAAAAGATAATTTGGAATCAAATAAGATTCTTAAAAACTTCTTTTATGACTTTAATAATACTGCCATTGGACATGGATACAAGAAGTATTAGTTTTTGAAAACTTAAAACCGTTTTCTAATGATCATTTTTGTATTTTGCTGAGGCAAAGTTGAAGTTGCCTTTCAATAGCATGCATATGTGTCCCTCTACAGGAGATGTCAAAGTCATCAACAAAGAGAGATCCATCTATGCTATTGTTTAAAACTTGAATCGAAATTGAGAGTAAAAGGAACATAGAGGGGAGTGATCCGAAAGGGTAAGTATCTCCTGTTTAGCAAGCTACAACTGCCACGTATGTAATCAAAATTGCGTGAAAGGAACATGGAACTATGAGACGTCAAATATATCCAGGGGAATCCTGGACACAGAGACATCAAACGTATCAACAATACTGTGATGACGGTCATTAAACTTCTTTAGAGCCTTGATAAGCCTAGGCTTGCTATGACCAATAACAACGGTTTGACGTTCTGACCAAATGTTTCTATTTTTTTCTAAAGAGAGTACGGGGGTCTGAACCAATGGTTGTTTGACTTACTTTGTTAATATGTGTTCTTATGAAATTGATAAGTGGTCGGATCCTTTTATCCTAGGTCTTTTAAAACATACGTTTTTTTCTTAAAATAACAATATTTTTGACATCTCACCGTATGAATTCAGTTGTGACTGAACTGCTGTTTGTAAACTCTGGACAATTGTTTGCAAGTTCTGATTCGTTGTTTGTAAGCCTCGAACTGTTGCTTGTAAGCTCTGATTATTTGTCTGTAAACTCTGGACTGTTGTTTGCAAGTTCTGATTCGTTGTTTGTAAGCCTTGAACCGTTGTTTGTAAGCCATGGACCGTTGTTTTTAACGATTGCACAGTACTTTGCAGACCACCATTCTCAACCTGTTGACTCTGTACAAGTTTCTCCAGCGCTAATAGTCTCTGTGATATAATGTTTGGATCATTTACCAGTAATCTTTTCGACTCATGTTGTAAACCATGCTCATGCCGAAACTGGACCACGAAGTAAGTTAATATAAACACAGTTTTCACAGACATCTTTTACCTCCAGTTTATAGCCGATTAATGTCCAACATATTAATATTTAGTAAGTTTTGACATCTTACTAGTACGGACACATGTTTGGATTACACATTAGCGATAAGAAGACAAAGCTTGGTAAAACAAATTTTTAAATTTTGGCATTGCAGGTTGACTTTGAAAACTATTTATCCCGGATCAAATTAATACCCGTGAAAAAGTTTTTGCCTCAGAATGCATAGTTAAATTCCAATGAGGCAAATATCAATGAATCATATTCATTTGAAAAGAAAGTTATTAAATAATAAAATGTCGAATTTACGTAAACAATTCAGTTTTCGGTGTACCATGAGAAAACGAAATAATAAATCGCGTTTATATAAAATACATAGGATAAGGAATACACAAATTTATTGAAATATCGAATAATGGGCCTTAACTCGATAAAATAAGTTATAGTCTATCGAACTGTAAAATTGACTTTCAATTTAAGTATTTATTATCAACCACTGTATTAATATGTAGACAACACGACTTATTATCTCGATCTATTAATAGGGAACACTTATTTCAAATTTGTATCCATACGCAGAATTAATGACCATGTGTTTAAGACATTAAGGGATATTATCAGAAAGGTAGGTGATTTAAGTGAAAGTTGGTGCTTTTTGGCGAATCAGGACCTTCATAATAAAACGTTAAGCGAAGAGGTCGATGTGGTTTGGTTATAGCTACTGTTACAGAATAATACAGTATAGGCATTGTCTAACAATAACGTCACAAAAGCGATTGTCAGATATCATTCCATCCACGTTATCGGCATTTAATTCAAATACCCATGGTACATTTACAGTCGTCTGTCAAAAATGGCATCGTAGTCAATGGATTGACAAACAGAAATAAAAAAATCTTTAAACTACGAACATAGCTCCATATCCCCCATGATGACTACCAACAATACACATTTATTACAAAATTCTACATATGTCTGACCTAAATTAGGACAGAAATGGTATTTTGTCATCATCAATATCTTGATAATAGGAACGGTACATGTAAAGTATTTTAAGCTCTTGGTTTTGATCTTAGCATGTAGCTAATTCAATGACGTAATAATTATAAGGTCAAATAACATATTGAAAAAAGAAAAAGGGGAAAAACAAAAATATAATTATATTTGTAATTATCATTTGCTGCATACAATGCATGCTACAGTCTTGTCGTCCTGATATGGTTGACAAGGCAGTGGGCCACAGTGTACTTTTGCCGTGTAATACTGTCTTCCAGTGTTATCATTTGCGTCACAGCCAATCACAAATTCCGGCTTTTCATCTATACAAATACAGTCCAACGGATCAAAATAACTCCCACCAGCCAAGTAACCCCGATATTCAATGGTTAATCCGTGATAACAGGAGAATCTTCCGGGTATCATAATGGCAGATGAACGCGTTCTTGTTCGGCATAAAGCGCATGGTATATCTTCTTTATAAGCATTTGACCTAAAACCGGCTTCATATTCGGAACCATTAATTTCACCCCTGCAGCAGCAATCTGTTTTCCTCATGTAGGATCCCGTGGTAAGCATATTGTGGTAGCAATGCCACCGCCCTTTCTTGCAGTTTGTCCAGCAGTGAAGCCTGCAACAATATGAAGAGGATCTTAGACAAGTCGGGGTTTAATATAAAATTTATTAAACGAGTAAAATAAGTTTCATATTAAACCCTCACGAGTTTAAGATTCATAACATAACTTAAAATATGCAAATAAAACAACAAGTATACCATATAGAAACAACTGATTTCTATCGAGGCCAGACAAATCCCGTCCAAATAAATGAGCAATGAAAATATAGGTCTCATCAGGTTTAGTAGAATTGATTTATCGCTCTTAATACAAAAGACAAAAAAGAAGTTGAGATGAATAATATTTTCCGTATTTACCATGATTAGGCCCTACGACCTAAAAACCTAAAAACTAAAAATAGACATCAACAGGCTGACACAGTTTTTATATGACGTCACAATGCGCGCACCCTTCGTAAATGATAGCATCGTGTTTACATTAACTGAGATTGAGAGTAGCATGTTGTATTTCCGGGTTGTTCCGTAACATAACTTAAAATATGCAAATAAAACAACAGGTATACCATATAGAAACAACTGATTTCTATCGAGGCCAGACAAATCCCGTCCAAATAAATGAGCAATGAAAATATAGGTCTCATCAAGTTTAGTAGAATTGATTCATCGCTCTTAATAAAAAAGACAAAAAAGCAGTTGAGATGAGTAATATTTTCCGTATTTACCATGATTAGGCCCTACGACCTAAAAACCTAAAAACTAAAAATAGACATCAACAGGCTGACACAGTTTTTATATGACGTCACAATGCGCGCACCCTTCGTAAATGATATCATCGTGTTTACATTAACTGAGATTGAGAGTAGCATGTTGTATTTCCGGGATGTTCCGTAACATAACTTAAAATATGCAAATAAAACAACAGGTATACCATATAGAAACAACTGATTTCTATCGAGGCCAGACAAATCCCGTCCAAATAAATGAGCAATGAAAATATAGGTCTCATCAAGTTTAGTAGAATTGATTTATCGCTCTTAATAAAAAAGACAAAAAAGCAGTTGACATGAATAATATTTTCCGTATTAACCATGATTAGGCCCTACGACCTAAAAACCTAAAAACTAAAAATAGACATCAACAGGCTGACACAGTTTTTATATGACGTCACAATTCGCGCACCCTTCGTAAATGATAGCATCGTGTTTACATTAACTGAGATTGAGAGTAGCATGTTGTATTTCCGGGATGTTCCGTTTTCCAACTTCGTAACTCACTTTTGATCATCCGGGTGTTTTCTTTGTTAGAAAAAGTTTATTTAACGCGGAAGTTGAAATTTTTTTGACACAGATTTGAACTTGGAACACTATACAAGTGCGCATAGGGTATGTTTTAATATATCATTATGTAATTGCATACATTTACGCTTATACAATCCATGATTTTAATTATTCGCTATTTAATTTTTTGGTCAGTATATTTCATGTTTACTTTTGCTCTATTATTTCTATATGGCACAATGATCATCAATTTATTCATGAGCAAACACGTGAACGTGACTCATTAATATTCATGAGCAAAGTTTTGAACGCGCCATCATTCAAACGTGATGCCGGTAACGCGAAATATCCATTTTTCAATTAACCCGGGCCGAAAATTATCAAGTCTTCACAGAAAAAGGATATTATATTCTAGTAGTAAAATTTCCGAAGTCATCGGTGCCATCAGCAAATCGAGTATGATCTCTAGTTTTATAATTGAAATTGTGCTTCGAATTTGCAGAAAATGTAGGTTTTGAATAAAATTGCCATGTTTTATAATGAGAACTCAATTATAACACGCTTCGGGTTTTTAATTTGAAATGGCCGGTTTTTAAATCTAGTAAATTTATGTTGTTGCCACCCAAACAATGCCAGGCGGTGTACAGTCAAAGCATGCATCAGCAAATTTTATCCTACTTGTCGAGAAAACTCGTACAAGACAGATTTATCATCACTGGTCTATATAAAGTCTTTTATATTTCAACCGTATCATGAATCCAATATGGCCGCTATGCAAATTAACAAACTGACCATGGTTTTGCCATATGCTGCAGTTGTAAATATTGGTTATTTATGTAATGTAATTTTATATGGTAAAAAATTGACATCACACAGTGCATTCAGATTGAAATCAGAATTTTTAGCAATGCCTTGGCTAAAGTTAGTGATCATTTGCGCCCGTTCCATTGAAAATCTAGAAAATATTTGCGTTATCTCTTTCTTTGAAGTAAAAAAAGATACGTCAAAATTAAACTTTACCTTTCTTTATTTTTGTTTTTACATATTTTAGGACGGGTTCAGTAATTGCATGCTAGTTGTCTTTAACAGTTATATATTATACCTTGAAATGAAATCTATGTGTACACAAGCCTAGTATGACAAAAATTGTCAGTTTACTTGCCGAAGGTCGGAGTTTGTCTTCGGTTCCCTAGATCTTCCGAAATGATAGCCTCGATATTATACGTAAAATGAATTTTTACTGTTACGTAAAATCAAAATAAATCGATCAACCAATGGCCTGAAAAAGAACAATTCTGTTGAAACTGCAAACTGACGAAAGAGAACCTTTTTTACCTGAATAAATAAGTTCTGTACCATTTGTATTACAGCCAGACTTTCCCCCAACGAATATACATTGCACCTAGAAGGAAATATAAAAGCCTTAATCATTAGAGTTTAACTGCCAAAACGAGGGGAGTTGGGAATCTACGTCCAAATGATAACCCTAAAGCAAAATAAAAACTTTGAAAATTAGAAAATTAAATAAAACTCGTGAACTTCTACCAGGGAAGTAAGGTCGTAAGCACTTTCTAATTAGCTAGCTATATGCGTGGGAAATAAAAACTGTGAATAAAAGTAACGTAAAATTATGGGTCGTAAAATATATCCAGAGAGATGCTTTATAAAAAACACACTTAACAACAATATTGTAATGACAGTCATATAACTTTTTGAGGGTCTTGATAAGCTTAGGTTTGCAATACCCCTGTGTTAATAATTTATGTAATGTTCCCGTAGTGAAAAAAGCTCTATCATGGTGTAATAATTGTGAAACAAATACACCATAGGCATGAAAAGCAGGTATGATGCTGTATAGAAAAGATTATATAAAATATTTCTCACAAAAAGTAACTTTTAAAGGTTATTTTCTCATATCAGTACGTCATGTAATTTTACTATAAATCAAAAGCAAATATAGTAATCATACTAGTCCATGTTCAAATAACAACCCCAAAGCAAAAAGAATCTTTGGAACTGAGACATTAAGTTAAACACTTGAACTTCAACCATAGGTGGCAGTAATTTGCGTTGATCTTAAATGTGGAACTGTTGATTGCACAATGGTTTTCCGAGGCACTTTTCTGATCACTGAACAATTCTTTGAAGCATTATTTTTATGACTAACAACAATACTTTATCTTTATCATCTATCCTAGTGAGCTTAAAAATAAGAGACACGACTGATTCCTCAAGTTCTGCTTCATATTTAGTCTTATACCTGACTCGCACAAAATGCTACATTTGAAACTTTATGACACACGTGATGACTTCAATTTTCTATTGTCAACTTTCCTTTTCTATGCAGCAATATACCTGGTTCTCCTGCTTATGGTGTATTAGTTTCCAAATTAATACACTGTGGAAAAGCCTGTTTCCATTACAGTGACTTTGTACAACGAAGTAGGCTGCTTGCAAATAAATCTTTGACTCGGGGATATTGCAAGCCTAGGCTTATCAAGTCCCTCAAAAAGTTTATGGCCGTCCTCACAGTATTGTTGACAAGTTTGACGTCTTTGTGTCCAGGATTGTCCTGGATATATTTGACGTCTCATAGTTCCATGTTACTTTCACACAATTTTGAATACACACGTGGCGGGGGTGTAGCTAGCTAAACAGGAGGTGCTTACCCTTTTGGAGCCTTGATAAGCCTAGGCTCGCAATATCCTTGAGTCAACAATTTATTTGCAATCAGCCTACTTGTATACAATTTCATCACAATGTTGTTTATAAGTATGATGCCTCTGTATCAAACATAACCTGTATATATTTGACGTCCAATGTTCCTTTTATTCTTAGTTTTCAAATGTTCATTTTTAAACGTGGCAATGTAGCGAGTTCGGTTTTACAATCTTTTTTTAAGTTTTACTTAATTCTGGCAAAAATTATACTATAAAAGAGTTGTTATTCAATATTTACATTTAATTTCTGAAATCTTTATTTGTGACCAAATGTAGCTACATGACAATAATTGCTATTAATAAAGTATTGTCACTTATTTTTGCATAAGCTTATGTATACACGCTTGAGGTCATTAATTATTTGTTCCAGGAACTTGTGGGGCATGTCGTAAACTATGTTGAGGATTCAGAAAACGAAATAAGATTTTTCCGGTATCGCTGCTGATGGATTTTCCCCAAAGATATCACATACTTAGTAAGAAACACTTTTGTATTGTTTGTCAGGAATATACTATTTTCTAAATTTCCCGGTAGTTAAAGTCTGAAAATTCTCAAAACTAAGCTCGAATGGCTTATGCAAAATATTTTCTAAATTTAGTTAAATACACATGTATTTTGGTACTATGGATATTTTTCAAGCCCTTAAAGATATTTTTGTCAAAGCACTACTTATGAAGAATTGTATTTTCTAAAACAGTCGTCTAGTGCTGTAAAATTTATACAGGTATAATATGTAATTTAACACTTAAAATGAAGTGCTACATCTTTCAATACCGTGCAACAGAAACTAATCATAAAAACACAAGCCCCTGTTTATCAGTTTGTACTACACATGACTGAGAGTTATAGCACTATAAACGCCATATCAAAAGAAGATATTCAGGGTTTAAACGTTTTATATTGACACGAGCGCAGCTAGTAAACAGGAAATGCATACCCTTTCAGATAACTCGGTCTCACTTCCAAGGTTAAAGTTCACATAATGAACTTTATTTGGAAGTTTTCAAAGTTTTGACTTTGCTTTGGGACTGTGATTTGTACATTGATATATTTGTTTCTTATTTGTTATATTGGTTTTATGTTAATAACATTTGTATCTTTATTCATTCTAATATATTACCAAGATTTGACCAATGTAGGATTAGGATAATCTTAGTTAAGACATTTTTGTAAAACATGGGCCTGCTCAATTAGACATGTTTTTTTTTATTCTTCTTTGCTTCATTTTTCAACCAAAATGAACAATTTTACTTCATAAAAACAATTTTTATGAAGTCTTTATTCACGTTGTTTTGTGGCCTTATCCTTGAACATTGTAAATTACATCAGAATTTAAAATTCATTTCTAAGAAAAGTGGACTGAATTCATTCTAGCGTTTTGAATCTTCAAAAAACTTTTCAATAATGAAAACGTTGGAATTTATTTACACTTTTCTTTTAGAATTAATTAATTTTTTAAAGATATATATATATATATATATATATATATATATATATATATATATATATATATATATATGCTATAATCCTTCAGAGTTCCCCTCTTACGCCTACGTTTAAATAGGTTTGACTTTTTAACCAGTTAACGATTCTCTTCCTGTTGTCCAATTACATTTTCAGAGATGAAAAAACATGTTTTGAATGGGTGGTGTGATTCAAACTTAGATATCTTACTCGATATAACTTCAATAGACTTGAAATTTCACATGTCTTTAAAAAACATATTTTTTATATTTTGAATATTTTTTGCAAATATCTCAGCTTTTTAAATCTTTTTCCTTTTAATTTATATGATTAAATTTTAATAAACCTTTTCCAAAAAAGTTTGTTGAGAAATAAATACTTGTTCGTTTGCAGTCTTGTTTTAAAGGTAGGCATTTAAAAATACAATTTTTCTATCTACATGGTAAAAATTTTAATATTCACAGTTGAGTTTTTGGGAGTTAAAATTTAGCAATTAATTGAAGGGTAGCTGTTGTCCCTCTGAAATTTTGATATGGCATATTCGACAGCTTCATTTATATCAGTCATTCAGAACTGAGTTCTGATTGGCTAATACGTATTCACGCGATACGGGTTTATGCACATGTTCCTATTACTGACCAGTATACATCACGGACTAACCCATTGTACTTGTTTATGAATAAACAACAGGTAAAACAGCACAAACATCAAAATAAAGAATAAAATTTATTCCCCTTGTTCGGCCTAGAGCGACACAATTTTTTATTTAATGTTTTAAAACTACAAAACATTCAAGTTCATCTAACAAGACAGATTTTTGTCTCAAAAGATGAAGTTATTGGCCATTAAGCATTTTACTACGTGATACACACCATCTGAATTTAAAAGTGCGCCTGATGAAAACGGGTTTTATTTATTTTTAGACTTAATAAAAGAAATTTAACCAAATTGTTTCAACACATGTTATAAAAATAACAGATCTACATATAGCATTAATGAAATTTGAGGTAAGTAATCCACGATTTTTTAAAGGCCACATCGGTATTTATCACTGAATAAGTGATCGGACTATAACGATAGTGTGTATACCAAACATGTGGTACAAAGAATAGGTCAAAACTAACTGAATTTTGATATGTTGAACAATTATTGGTTTATGTCTCAAAGTGAAAATGTCAGCGAAAATATTCTTTATACTAACGTTCTTCACAGTTCAGTTTAAGCATGTAATACAACACGAGTCCAAAAGATTACTGGTAAATGACCCGAACGTTATATCACAGAGACTGTCGGCGCTCGAAAAAATTGTACAAAACCTACAGGTAGAGAATAGTGGTTTAAAAAACAGTGTGCTATCATTACAATCGACGAATCAGAACTTGCAAACGACGATTCGGTCAATGCAGTTTTCTTACGGTGAGATACTATATCGCTATTCATAGATAATTATACTATTTTACCCTCTTGCTGCCAAAATAATTTTTAAAACAGCATTGACAGTGTCGAATTGAAAACAACATAGCGCTGCCAGTGCTAAACGGAAATTGACTTGACGCCAACAATGCCATGACGTAACATGCATTTATAGTTATATGCCTTTGTAAGGTATTCGTTTTAATTATCTCTTTAGTCAACATTTTGCATTTTTGTTTACGTTACAAAAAGAGTATTAGCAACCTTTAAAAAAGTTATTAATTTAATTGAAAAGACATGTGTGTCGTTGTGGCAGGCAGCCGGTAGAAGATATATGTGTCCTCCATGTTGCAATTCAAGCAGCCGTCGGTAGAAGACATATGTGCTCGTGTTGCAGGCATCCAGTTGACTACATGTTTGTTCATGAGACTGTCGGTAGAGAAAAAATATGTCTGTTTGGCAGCAAGATGGTTGAAATTGAATAAATCATTACAGGCAGAATATGTTAACAATGGATAATGGATTGTTGAAAGCAGCATGATGCAAGCCAATCTGAGTGTTTTGAAAAATATATTTTCTCCATTCTTAATTGAGATTTTCTCTCCAAATTACAAAAAATTCCAAGAAGAATTTTTGTTGCATACATTCAGATCAATGAGATCATTAAGGTTTTCTCACTAAAATATTAGATCTACGTATTCTAAAATAAAAATCACTCTATAATTACTGAAATAATTTAACGATAAGTTTTTTTTTCAATTTTCATTGGTTTCAAATGTTCTTTTATTCTTTTTTTTTTGTTCTAGGTACAATGTATATTCGTTGGGGAAAATCTGTTTGTAGTACAAATGACACGGAACTGATTTATTCTGGTAAGAAGGTTATGATTCATTCTATCTGTATTATTAAACAAATAGTTCATGACATTGCTAGGCAATAAGAGAGTTTATAAATTGACCAGGTAGTCATCCCAAAAGTAGCGTTTGGACTGAAGCGAAGCTGAAGTCCATATAGTACTTTGGGGATGACAACATGGTCCATAAACTGCCATATGCCCTAGTAATGCCATGAAATATTTGTTATATTATAGACCCCCAAAGAGAAGCTAAATATTACCTTTAAACTTTCGCACAAACTATAACTGACAAACTTCAACACTTTACCTTTTGTTATACTTAAGTTTCTAAATTTTGGGACAGACGTCTTTCTTTTAAACAAACAGTCTTTAGCATCTTTCATATTACTCAAATACCTTTCATTAAGATTATCCAACCTTTCCCCTAAAGACGACATATTTACGCAGATACAATAGCGGAAGAAAAATAGAAAGTGTAAATTCTAATATGGACAACGATACGGAAATAATATACTGGATCGGCCCGGATCGCCAATCTGTATACGGTTATATTGGACTGGGACACTCCAGTTTATTTCTTGAAAAATATCGGATTCGTTAAAATCAGTGATACTAATCTTTTCAATCTGAAAAAGCATGGTTAACCAAACGACGTTTTGCCGGCCATGGCTATTATGTTCCCACACTACCTGCCTTCACAGTACTAAAGCAGATTGACGTCACCTAGAAACTAAATGTTGAATCAAAAACAAACACACTGATCCATGTCCGAATGACAATCCAGAAGCAAAGTAAACTTTTTAGAACTGACTAGATAGGTTAGACACGTAAACTTCTACCAGGGAAGTGAGGCCGGGTATTTCGGAACGGTAAGTACCTCCTGTTAAGCTAGCTACACCCGATACATGTGTACTCAAAATTGTGTGAAAGGAACATGGAACTATGGACGTCAAATATATCCACGGCAATCCTGGACAGAGCCGTCAAACCTATAAACAATACTGTGATGACGGCCATATAATTTCGATATATTTTTTCAGGCTACACTGCTGGACAAACTGCAAGAACTGGCGGTGGCGTAGCCACTACAATATGTTTACCACAAGATCCTACATGGGGACCACAGGTGACTGTTGCAGGGCACGTTGAAATTGATGGTGCAGAGTATGAGCCCGGCTTTGGTCCAAATTCTGGAGACGAAGATATACCATGTGCTGCATGCAGGGCAAAGGCGCGTTCATCTTCTATTATGATACCTGGACGGTTCTCGTGTTATCCCGGATTTACGATGGAGTACCGTGGTTACTTGGCTGGTGGAAAATACGATGATCCTTCGGACTATATTTGTATAGATGAGAAGCCGGAATTCGTTGTTGGTGGAGAGGCAGATGATGACAGCGGAAGACGGTATTACGTCGCAAAAGTATACTGTGGACCTCTGCCTTGTCCACCGTATCATGACGACAAGACTGTAGCATGTGTTGTATGCAGCAAATAAATCAGAAACAGATAAATATAGCTTTAGTTTTTGTTGTAATGTTACGGGCTAGTAAGCCAGGCCCGTTATATAGGCAAACAGCATTGACTTGTACGCTAGACCTTTCATTGGGTATATTAATATAGGAGAGTCAACCCACCCTACACACGGGTAGTGACAGGATTTGCAGTTAAAATATAAACAATGTATGTGGTTCGTTTTTCCCATTATGTGAACGCAATAAGTACTGTGCTCTCTATAGATACAGATACACATACTGGCTCATAAAAAGTTTAATGTAAAGGCCAAGCGGATAGGTCAATGCTGTTTACCTATACACAGGTAGATGCAATGCGATTGTTTATGAATTCACAATTTTAAGAGGACTGATTTTGTTCTGTAAAAACACCCTTCTTTATTATAAACAATAACAATGGCCGTATTCGATGGTCTTTATCCGTTGAACAAGAAGCTAATGCTGTGGAGCCTGGTGCCCTGAATTGGAAAGAACCCTTTATTTAACTACTTATATCCGCCAGTAGTGTAATCACAATTGAAAATGAAACGAACATTAAAGTGTGAGACGTCAAATAAATCATGGATAATGTTGATTTTTTTATTTATACTACCTTTCATCTGATGAGATAAAAATATCATACAAACAGCCATACCTATTTTATATATAAGGGTTGGTTGTTTGGTTGAATGTTGCTTAACGTCGCATCAGAAATTGTTCAGCTATTTGCGACGAGAACTATTTTATTAATCTCTATGGATTAATCTATGAACAATTTTGTGTATGCATGTGAAGTGCGAGTGTGTTGTATGATCTGCCTTGTACTAGTGCGCACTTAGGGCGACTTTAACGTGCTAGCTCACAGAGTCAGTACGCCGCAGACAAGCGTACCACTCCCCCAGTCCATTATACTCATACCAGGTGAATCAGTAAAGCCCAAGGGCAAGGAAAATTCACTTTTATATATAAGGGTCAACTGCTTTAAACAACCAGTAAAGTTTTATCCCAATCACTCTTTATTCATGTTATTTGAACCTGTATATAGGGGTCACATGTTCATAAAGGCTACTTTTACAAGTTCCCTTTGGTGGCATTTAATAGAGAGTTTATATTGTATTTACAACATCTGCAAGCTTGTTTTACCTGCAAGTTTCAATAAAACCGTTAACAACTAAGTATTTTAAATCAATTAGGTAGAGGTATACCGTATTGATTTTAATATGTGATGAATCCATCTGTCTGCTGAAAATATATACGTTGCACATGCATACTGATAGACATATGAGTACCCTACTCAAGCATATCGACAATTATCGATTAGGTGCCGCTTTATCCTTTTGTTATATATATATATATATTTTTTCACAAATGGAAGTAAATAACAATGCTATATTTATTATGGACGAATTCATAAATACCTAGGGATAACGATACATAATAAGAAATATATCATTTCTTTGAACAGGAAACACTTAAATTGTGAGCGAACGTAGCAACTATGAATACTAAAACTATAGTGTGTAAAGTTTGACATGGCCGTTTGACATTTAGCCCCGGATTTGGGCAAATAGACCTTGCAATTTAAGTAAGGCAGCATGTTGCATTACTATAAACGGCTGGTATACATGGTATTACTATCATCAATCCATATATATCAACTTTATATCGTCCTATAATTATTACACCATGGATACATATATGTTTGAATATTCAAATTAAAGGTCAAAAGGCAAGGTAAAATTTGACGCACTCTACTCATATATTGGTTGGATCTTTCCATATGAATATTCTTAAAAAGGTAAAAGATAAAGACCGATGCGTTTTTGTATGACTCAGCCAAGATCACATGGTCAGTGGTATGTAATGTGCATTCGTCACAGGAACTTTGTTAATTTATGATACTGTGCCAACAATATAGGCAGCACCAGGAGAAATCGTAATTAAACGCATAAATCTTAGGAAAAATTAAATACAGGCGAAATGTCTGGAGAAGCTAGGGTGTGCTTACCTTTACAAAATCAAGCTGAAGGGAAGATATTCAAGATATGGCTGATGGAAAATTTAAACAATCGGAGACTTTGTTACGGCAAAAACTTTCAAGATTTACTTGATGGCATAATTTGGCATGATGGTATATAAGAGGCGCAAAACTTTCTGGACATATAATCAACATAAGAAAGTTAAAGTTTTTTTATAAATACTGCTTTAGTTTTGACCTTTTATCCCAGCTTCATGTAGGAAAATGCTTCAAGGCATCAACAAAAGCACCACACTACAATAAGCACGGCAGAGATGTGAGCCAGAATTCGGTTTTGGATATTTTTCATACAGGATCAAATTGTAAACTTTATGTTTCTTTAAGCAAACGTAACCTTTGACATTGATCCAGTGACAAGTCAATCATGAAAATGTCATAAGTCGACAACCATGAGACAAATGATGAAGATATTTACATTTTATGAAAATTGGCCATTTTATCTAATCAATGATATTGAAAATGGTTCTGATATCAAAAAAAAGAAAATAAAATTTACAATATTCTAATATTAAAGTGTTATTGAATTGATATTGTGAAATATTGTCCCGAGTTGACTGGACATTTGCACGAGCTTGCGAGTGCAAATTTCGAGTGAACGAGGCACAATATTTCACAATATCAGTTCAATAACCCTTTTATTATATAGCAAAAGAAATTTCGTTTACTTCCGTCAAGTATTTCATCTACAATACATACATAAATATTACACTAGTTCTTGTAAATACATATAAGAACTAGTGCAATATGAAACAGCACAGCGATGACGTCGACAACAATCGTATGACGTCAAAAACGACAGCGTCATGAGACAAAGCGTGCAGTCTAAAAAAATGATTCGGGAAACCGAGGACCGGAACAAAGTTAGCGTGCAAATATCAGTATATATTGCACGCTAACACCTCGGGATTTATCGCTCGATTTCTATGTGAGGTATATATTGCTATATAATAAAAATTCATATACAAAAAATATTAGTATGCAGTCATTCCAAAATAATCATAACGCTTATATTCCGCTACACGGTCAAAAATGAACTTTTGAAATCAGACTTTTTATGTGTTGTATATGTAGAGAACCCAAAAATGAATTCTTACATACACCAAAGCCGAAATATAAAATTATGATAATTTCATAGCTTCATCAATAAAGTCATATAAACCTGTTTATCTGGTCGAAACTCTGATGGTTTAAACATTAATTAAAGAAAAATTCTCATGTTGATTGTTAAAACTTGTCGGGTCGAGTGATAAGATATCCGGGGAAATGGTTATATGCAATCTGATATTTTAATATTTGGGTCATGTTACGAAGGTTAGGCGTTACGGAAGTTAGAAAATAACAATTGTGCTCTTTTAACATGGAATAAATCCGAACAGAATTTTATATCAATTAAATACTGAGAAGACATATGCACTGCTCTTCTATACAACTTTATCATATTATTGTAGTTTTTTTCAGAAAATGCCGTAACGGAGGTTAGGTCCTTATATGCGACATTAAAATATTCCATGTCAATATTAGATTTAAAGACCTAACTTTAAAATTACAATCTAATGTAAGTTATCCCCTGTTTTCTTAAGTCATCACTGTAATTTGGAATAAGTTCCATGTTGTGTTTGTTTTTTATTCCGCACTTAACGAAACATTTGTTACGGAGGGTAGGCAATTTTTACCGACACTTGGGAATAAACTGGTTCAACTTTACGAATGATCACTTGTTAAAAATCTACTAGGTCAAAATCCTATCTGATGTTAAGAAATAAATATGACAGAATTCTTGTAAAACATTTCGTTTAAAAACTAAACTATCAGCTCTCGAAATTTACATATTGCTATTGCGACATGCTCAAACTCACAAATTCCCTCCGCTATCTGTGACACGGATAAAAAAATCCGTTGACAACGTTAATTAAGTGCATTTCTTTTAAAATTTGACTTATGCCAGATAAAAAGAACGTGGAATACAGTGACAAAAAGCATCTTTACTCTAAAATAATCACTGCGACTTTTTACAACGAAGCTAAATGTTTTTCAATAAATTATTGACGCGGGCATGTTGCAAAACTTGGGCATATCGAGGCCATTAATTAGTTTTATGACCATCATCACAATCACGTACCCAAGTGTAATGTATCCAAAATTATCATAGATATAATCTCCATGTTCCTTGTACTATCAATTTACATTCCACTCGTGTATTTTGCTAGACAGTGTGTGTTTAACTTTCTGGAAATCCCGTCCTTACCTACCTGTTCTGGTGAAAGTTCGTGTGTTCAATTTAATTTGCCTGTTTTTAAAATTTATATTTACCCAAAGATTTAGACATGGCCAGATATGTTTGTTTTTTACTGATCCTTTAAAGTTTAATTATATTTAAATTACGCAAAATATGCCTAGCAGATTTGAAAAAAAAAAAAACTCGTGATCACGCAATATGTTACTTTGATCAGATAAATATATTATTATTTTGATTTTAAATGCCTCCTACTTCGAATATATCATGATTTGTGATCAGTTTATCTTCAACAAAATCAAATAATACAGATAAGAATATTCCAAAACTATTTAACGTTTCTATTGTTCATTTGAAACTTCTCGACATGCCGTAACGGAGGTTAGGTCCTTATATGCGACATTAAAATATTCCATGTCGATATTAGATTTAAAGACCTAACTTTAAAATTACAATCTAATGTAAGTTATCCCCTGTTTTCTTAAGTCATCACTGTAATTTGGAATAAGTTCCATGTTGTGTTTTGTTTTTTATTCCGCACTTAACGAAACATTTGTTACGGAGGGTAGGCAATTTTTACCGACACTTGGGAATAAACTGGTTCAACTTTACGAATGATCACTTGTTAAAAATCTACTAGGTCAAAATCCTATCTGATGTTAAGAAATAAATATGACAGAATTCTTGTAAAACATTTCGTTTAAAAACTAAACTATCAGCTCTCGAAATTTACATATTGCTATTGCGACATGCTCAAACTCACAAATTCCCTCCGCTATCTGTGACACGGATAAAAAAATCCGTTGACAACGTTAATTAAGTGCATTTCTTTTAAAATTTGACTTATGCCAGATAAAAAGAACGTGGAATACAGTGACAAAAAGCATCTTTACTCTAAAATAATCACTGCGACTTTTTACAACGAAGCTAAATGTTTTTCAATAAATTATTGACGCGGGCATGTTGCAAAACTTGGGCATATCGAGGCCATTAATTAGTTTTATGACCATCATCACAATCACGTACCCAAGTGTAATGTATCCAAAATTATCATAGATATAATCTCCATGTTCCTTGTACTATCAATTTACATTCCACTCGTGTATTTTGCTAGACAGTGTGTGTTTAACTTTCTGGAAATCCCGTCCTTACCTACCTGTTCTGGTGAAAGTTCGTGTGTTCAATTTAATTTGCCTGTTTTTAAAATTTATATTTACCCAAAGATTTAGACATGGCCAGATATGTTTGTTTTTTACTGATCCTTTAAAGTTTAATTATATTTAAATTACGCAAAATATGCCTAGCAGATTTGAAAAAAAAAAACTCGTGATCACGCAATATGTTACTTTGATCAGATAAATATATTATTATTTTGATTTTAAATGCCTCCTACTTCGAATATATCATGATTTGTGATCAGTTTATCTTCAACAAAATCAAATAATACAGATAAGAATATTCCAAAACTATTTAACGTTTCTATTGTTCATTTGAAACTTCTCGACATGCCGTAACGGAGGTTAGGTCCTTATATGCGACATTAAAATTCCATGTCGATATTAGATTTAAAGACCTAACTTTAAAATTACAATCTAATGTAAGTTATCCCCTGTTTTCTTAAGTCATCACTGTAATTTGGAATAAGTTCCATGTTGTGTTTTGTTTTTTATTCCGCACTTAACGAAACATTTGTTACGGAGGGTAGGCAATTTTTACCGACACTTGGGAATAAACTGGTTCAACTTTACGAATGATCACTTGTTAAAAATCTACTAGGTCAAAATCCTATCTGATGTTAAGAAATAAATATGACAGAATTCTTGTAAAACATTTCGTTTAAAAACTAAACTATCAGCTCTCGAAATTTACATATTGCTATTGCGACATGCTCAAACTCACAAATTCCCTCCGCTATCTGTGACACGGATAAAAAAATCCGTTGACAACGTTAATTAAGTGCATTTCTTTTAAAATTTGACTTATGCCAGATAAAAAGAACGTGGAATACAGTGACAAAAAGCATCTTTACTCTAAAATAATCACTGCGACTTTTTACAACGAAGCTAAATGTTTTTCAATAAATTATTGACGCGGGCATGTTGCAAAACTTGGGCATATCGAGGCCATTAATTAGTTTTATGACCATCATCACAATCACGTACCCAAGTGTAATGTATCCAAAATTATCATAGATATAATCTCCATGTTCCTTGTACTATCAATTTACATTCCACTCGTGTATTTTGCTAGACAGTGTGTGTTTAACTTTCTGGAAATCCCGTCCTTACCTACCTGTTCTGGTGAAAGTTCGTGTGTTCAATTTAATTTGCCTGTTTTTAAAATTTATATTTACCCAAAGATTTAGACATGGCCAGATATGTTTGTTTTTTACTGATCCTTTAAAGTTTAATTATATTTAAATTACGCAAAATATGCCTAGCAGATTTGAAAAAAAAAAAAAACTCGTGATCACGCAATATGTTACTTTGATCAGATAAATATATTATTATTTTGATTTTAAATGCCTCCTACTTCGAATATATCATGATTTGTGATCAGTTTATCTTCAACAAAATCAAATAATACAGATAAGAATATTCCAAAACTATTTAACGTTTCTATTGTTCATTTGAAACTTCTCGACATGCGTCGATACACTCAAATTTTAGTCACACAATGCATCAAACAAAAACCCTTTTAAGCATGTCCTTTATGTCTTTATATCAGACGACGAAGTAAACAAACAGCTATTATGTTAGTATAAATTTTGGAAATAACCCAATACAGATTCGTTTTTGTATGATTCAGCCAAGATCACATGATCAGTAGTATATAAAGTGCATTCGTCACAGGAACTGTGTTATTTTATGATACCGTGCCCACAATATAGGCAGCACCAGGAGAAATTCTTACTAAACGCAAAAATCTTAGGAAAAATCAAATATAGGCGAAATGTCTGGAGAAGCTAGGGTGTTCTTACCTTTACAAAATCAAGCTGAAGGGAAGATATTTCGGATATGGCTAATGAAAAATTTAGACAATCGGAGACTTTGTTCCGGCAAAAACTTTCGAGATTTACTTAACGACATAATTTCGAAATTCAAATTATCAGTAGATCATGAATATGAACTCAGAAACGGACATGACGGAACAATTATAGACAGTGATTTCGACTTTAAATGGCAGTCAGAAAAGTGTATTTTAGTTTTATTTAACAAAAGCAATGGTGAACTATGGTCAGATCAAATAGGTAAGTTATACCTTTCTGTCTGTCTCTCTCTCTCTCTCTCTCTCTCTCTCTCTCCAGATGCGCATAATTTTTATTCGTCATTCAAATTTAAAAATTAGTGACATGTAGAAATGGAGGAGGTTCCTCATTAAAGTCTATCAATACATCAATACATTATTATTTTCTATGAAATGGAAGAAGTTGCAGTGAAACGAAGAAGTCTAAAATATTAATGCTGCAATAAAACCATTTCGACCGTTACTTTCAAAAACATATGTTAAAGATTTACAAGGGTATTACAGAAAGCAATGTTATCAAATTTAATACGGTTGTAAATGAGATTTTAAAATTTGATAATTATTAAAAAGATTATTGTAAACCCCTATGAAAGGAAACGTTTCTAATTTGTCGGATAGTAAGGGGGGTATTAAAATGTAAATAAATCCCTCATTGGTTTAACAAACCTACATTTAAAATTTACTGATGACATTATTATTATTATTATTTATTTTTATTTCAGTAAGTAAAATAAGACACATTTCTCCTGGTGCTGCAGCAAACGAAGATCAGAAACAGGTATCTATTAAAATGAATTTGATTTATTTACCAAAATCATAATATTATGATTGTGTGATCATCCTTAGATGTTGATAAATACCGGAATATGTTTATAAAAAAGACAGAATTCTTTAAACTTATTATTGGCCATCCAAGGCTATTTAAGTAAATAATTATGTGATGCTGTAATTTGACGAAATTAAACACTTCAATACAACCTGCTATACTATTTTTGTACTATGTCATCTTCTTTATGCATGGAATCTTTGTTGCCTGGAAGTTCCCACGACCTCCCACTTCCGGACCGAGCACGCTACCAACTGAGCTATCGCAGTGGTAAGAACAAAAAGGAGGTCTTACTTGAAATCTGATCCGATAAAAATATGATTAAGTTTTGGCAACCTTACAAGTTTTAACATTTAAAACTTTGCTTTTGGATTATAGTTTGGACATGGATTGGTATGGTTGTTATCGATTTGTATTGTTAAATGTTGCGTAAAACAGGGTTGAGACTTACAAAACTAAATTAAATTTGGTAAATAACTGAATCCCAGTTAAAGAACTAGTTATGTTTATTTTGACATCTTTTATCAAATATTATAGCTGTTTCTCCTGCTCATAGTGTATTTCTTTTAATAGGCTATGCCTCAGCTTGATTATACTATGAAACTTTACAAAACGAAGTCAGATGTCAAATAAATTGTTGATGCAGGGATATTTCAAATTACACAAGTCTTAATTTCTCAATTTTACGACACCAGACTGCCGTTTCGAAATACAATCCTTATCAGTAGTGCTTGGACCAAAATTGTTAAACCAAAATATTTTCAAGGGGTTGAAAAAATATCCAAACGACAAAATTTATTTAACCAAATTAAGCTAAGGCAAAACTTGCAAGAGAAAGTATATCTTTATTAAATGATATCCTCGGTGATGTAATTTCTATTTCTTCGTTTGGATCTTTGTTTTATTTTATTTTTATTCAGATGGTGAATATAAATATTCAACAACCAAAAAACGTGGCGGTAGGGAACAACAACAGTATTTTCGAGGTAAATGTAACGAGAGAAAGAGAAAGAAAGAGAGAGTTTATGGTCGTATACAAATATTCACTCATTACTGAAACTCATTTTTGCCTATAGAAATAGTTAGAAATCTAATCCCAGGTGACAAAGAACTGTTTGGAAGAATATAAAAAATTATGAATTAATTCGTTAATACGAAAATCAGAAATAAATTTGGATGTTTTCTGCTGTTTTTACTGTTAATAAAACAATGTATTGAAAACTGCAGAAAGCACCAAACACATCCTGTCATATTGATATTTTTTATCAGTAATACATGCTTAATCAAGTTTGTTGATCATGAATGGTTACCCATATGTTGCAAACTATCTCGAAAGATAATATATTTCGTTACTACTATATCGGAGAAAAAAAAGATATATATATCAATTTTTTGCAAGAATTATGAAGTTGTTTTTGAATTTAAAATACATTTTACGTATTTCTTGAAATACAAAAGCTTTTATATTCAGAACCACATTATATCGCATTAAAAACCGTACCAGTAAGGATAAAATTCATTTTCAAAACCGATCAAGTCAAATATATCAATTAATTGATTTTTTTAATTTCTTTTTTAGAGTATAAGAGCATGTCCTCTCTGTGACAGAAATAAGATGCTTTACAGTGACGTGAACAAACATAGTGGTGATAGTAACGAACAATACAGTATCGAAATTACAAGTAGCTTAATAGGAACATGTGACAAATCCACAGTTGAGCACAGTTATCAAGTTTCGGAACATTAGGCCCCTTTTCTAAATTTCAAAAGCAAAAGTACGGTGCCCCCAAGGACAGGCTCCCCGCGCCGGCACTGGATATCTGATTCATCAGTAACCAATGGTCCTTATATTTCAATCATTTATAATAAACACCTATTCAAATGTCATATTTTTGTTTTTATTGACCCATTTTCAGACATCGATTGATTGAATATGGTTTTACATCCCAGTCAAGAAAATTTAACTCATACCGAGACGTAAGCAGCTTTATGTGAAGTACAGACATTTTGAAATTTGCAATGTACCGATGGCAACGTGTCGGGGATATTTCTTTAACGTGCCACGCCTGCCTGCCATAATACAATGTCGCTTCTGAATGGTCCCATGACTTTTTTCTAAATGCCGATAGCTTGGCGAAAGATCAGTCGCTGCCTTTTTTCAAGACTTGGTAAAACCCGGTAGGATTCGATCCCAAAACCTCACACTTGCAAGAGCAAGAGCTCTGCCAATTGAGCATCTGTTTTAGTAGGTATGAGGCATGCTCAGCGTAATTAATTCCTGACAATGCACTATTCTTAAACCCGTAATTCTTGTTTCATCTGCAATCACACTGGGGCAAAGAATCATTAACTACTTTGCAATTTATGTGATTTGCCCCAGTCTGCATAATTACTGCATATATTGATGAGTGACCTAATGGATAAGACGTCAGTCTTCAAATCCAGGGCCTCTCACCGCTGTAAGTTCCAGTCCCGCTCAGACCACATGTGGGAAAGTAAGTTTTCCTTGCCGTTGGCCTTTACTGGTTTACCTTGAATACCTTGAATCAGTATAATGAACTTGGGTGTACTGACTGGGTGAGCTAGCACGTTCAATTTTTTCATAGATTAATCCATAGAGATTATCAAAATAGTTCTCGTCGCGAATAGCTGAAACATTGCTGATGCGACATTAAGCAACATTCAACCAACCCAAACCAATATTTTGATGAATGCCAATTCTTAAATCAAATTCAAACTGGAACGTGTACTTGGAGAGAAAGAGAGCTATAAATAACGCATCGTTTTAAACACAATTACCACAGAAGTTGAGAGTGAAGTAATGGCGTTTACGTCTCAGTCAAGATTTCCTTTTATTGTTACACCCTTAATCTATTGATGATGCAGACGGTGTACATGTCTTATAAGGCCATGATAGTTTTTTTTATAGATTAATCGTCCGTTAACAGGACGGTTTTTGGGTTTTAAAACGTGAAAAACAAACTTTTTTATCGAGTTTTTTGTTGTTGTTGTTGTTGTTGTTGTTGAAAAATCAATCAATTTAAGGTTTTATCTATTTTACATGTTTATAATTTTACATCGATATAATTATTGATAATTGCAAGCTGTTGTTCCTTCTGATTATTCATGTAAATGTTTACAAAATCATTATCAAACACTGTGTAGGTTAATATATTTCCTTTGATCTCTGTCTGTATCATTATCAACTATACTCAATACTTGTACAATAAGCATTGATTCATTAAATGAATTATATAATATAAACATTAGTGAATCAATCTCCTCTATTTTACATGTTATTTGTTTTTTTTCCTTTTAAAATAACAATGTGTTTTTACAATGTTTTGATATGTTGTACATGGGAATAAACCATTTAACATGACAAAATTTCAGGGTAGGTTTTCGACTTGCTTCAGAAGTTTTGAAGCGCCACCTGGTGGCCATTTTTACGGCATAAATGATCGAAGTACAACCAATGTTATACACAAATGAGCTTTAATATTTTTGTCATGCATAGAAAACAGACGCTTCTTGCATTTAAATTTACCAAAAAGCAATGAAGATTATTTGTATCCAGCAATGAAATTTTACTTCTGGTCATGTGGTAATTTTCTACAGTGCCACATATCAAGAAAAAACATTAGAATTCCGAAAAACTAAAAGTAACACCCTTTCACTAATTTGTAAATTTTGAAAAAAAACTAAGTCTAATACGACTAGACCCAAGATTTTCATATATGTTGCACATGAATATATAAGTTTGATTTTCGGAAAGAAAAAGTTGGGGGTTGCCAAGCTACTTTTTCATAAAGTTGCATCAAAATCCTGAAACAAGAAAAAAAAGCCTTAAGCTTTACATAAGAAGTTACCATTAATGTCCCAGTATACTACTCAATCATTCCATAATAACCGTAACGCTTTCTTCAATGATATGTAGCAGTGGTGATTTAAGACCAGTTGCGCTTTTCTGACAAGGTTTCACATTTTTTCGGTCTGGCGCAAATCAGATTTCAAAACAGAAATACTTTTTAAACGTTGACAATGGGGTTTCTTGTCCGTGAAAACATATACTGAAAGGGAAACGTGACGTTTGAGCATGTCGCAAAAGCAATAGCTGATATTTTAGTTTTTAAATGAAATATTGTTTACAAATTATGTCACATTCATTTCTTCACATCATATCAGATAGGATTTTTAACCAAGTAGAATATCTCCAAGTGATACTTCATAATTTTGAACAGCTTATTTTTATGTGTCAGAAAAATTCCTGACCTCCGAAACATTTTTTAGGTTTGATATATAAAAAAAACCTGCTGATTGTTAGCTATTTGGCTGTACAAAACAAAACAAAACCAATTTTAAATATCATATGGCCTGTACCCATAGCAACCGTTACCCAACGCAAATGAATTGAAATGGAAAGGGGATTCGTATACGTTGATGAAGAGTCCTTGATTCTAGGCCGCCGAAATGAAACGCAATTAAAAGAGCATAGTTAAACTGATAAAATTTGACACCGAGAAAAATTATCATAGAGTATGTTTATTGAAAAATCGCCAGTCTGCGTCATACTATCTGTATTTCATTAGACTCACCGAAAAAGTCATGTCATGAAACAAATTCATGTTAAAACGCAGTACTTCAATTTTAAATAGTGTACTCAAACCTTTCAATTATTTAGAATTGTACCCTAAACAATGTAGATTTACCTACTTTCCGTTAAAATATACATTTTGTTCTTTAAATAGTACAAAATTGATATATTGCATTATTATCATTTGTGAATGCAGAAACTTATTCTAAATGATACCCATATAACAACGTACCCGCCATAATTCTGTAGGCGCCAAATATAACACATTCATGACCGGCCATAGAAATCAGACATTTCGACTGTACGCACAAAACGACGACGTCACCATGGTGTGGATCTATCTTAATTTAGCATGTACAACGTTAACGCCCACCGATCTATTTATGCGTATACTAATGACGAAAATATGATGCGGACTTTCTCATAGAATAAAAAAGCCTATTTTTTCCAAGTTGCACGAGTTCTTTAAAATAACAAAATGAATTCGAATCTGAAACGATCTACAGTCGACGTCATACTCTGTTCTCAACGAATATTCATAAGTCCTGCCTATCGATCCAAAACGAAGCTAAGGTCAGAAAAGCCGGAAACGCGAAATAAATGCTAAGACAATGGAGGCTATGGGTACCGTTTGTTGTCCATTGTGTTTCTAAATGACGGCGAAATCCGGAACTGTCTTTTTTAGATTTCTATCACCGGGGCCCAAAAGAAATATGTGGCTATGGTCAATACGGAGAGACTTGGAGTGTCGCGCGCTGATGGCAAAGGGTTTCGGTATCCACCGGGACTTGTCTTATAGTGAAGACGGTTTGTATTTTCACGAAAGATGTTTTTTTTAATTATATTATATTCACAAAATGACTGTACTCATCTCTTTTCGACGAAACATGCAGTTCAGCAATTGACGGATCGCCGTCCATGCACACAATGTTCCTACAAAGACCCGACATGCTTGAATTAAACGTAAAAAAAAAATTAAAAAAAACTAAAAAAAAACTAAAAAAAAAAAAAAAACAAAAAAAAAAAAAAAAAAAAAAAAAAAACAAAAAAAAAAAAAAAAAAAAAAAAAACCATGAATTGTACCATTCAATGACGTCTGATACCACGGCCAGTTCTCTTCATGTTTTATATAAAGGAAAAAACAGGTAATGTTAGAATAATTAATAATTGCGAAACGTTTGATACAGGCATATCCACCAATAACCGCGGCATCACAACAAATACATTTACAGGAGTAAAGTTAGGGTGTTTACATCTCGGTAAAGATTTCATTATGGAAATACCCTTGCTGATGGACTAACATCCCCGAGGATATCAATAACTCAGGAAGTAAATAAAGAATATGTCATGTGCTACTTTTGAATGTATTATTTCATAAAAATTCAAAAGTAGCACATGACAAATATTGTCAAATAAACATTGTTCATAAAATCATTTGCTTCTCATTTTTTTATGAAAAACGAGGCTATACTTAATTGTTCAAGGAATTGCTTAATGTGGATTTAGAGCATGCATTTTGGTCCTTCAAATTTACTCATTTCAACATTTTAAATATGTGTTTTTATCACAATTTTGTTTCGAGAAATAAAGAGTAAGAATTATTATACGAAATGGCAGTCTAATGTTGTAAAATTAAAAGAGGTATAGTAAAAATTAAATCCTTTAACGCGCTACCGTACAACTCGTACATAGACCGACTTTTGATTGAATTATCCTCGCTGATATTTACGCATGTTGTTCATATATTACACATCATCAAATTTGGTGGCATTAATGTCGAATTCGTAAGAAACCAAAAACACAAAAACATTTGGATTTTGTATGCCTATTTTCATATTAAATATTATTACCACTTTGGTAAAATACTTACAATCTGATTGGTTAAAATCTTATTTATACTTTCCCATATATTTAATTTTCCAAGGCAATACGGTCGCCTAAACGGGTAATACGGATACCACGTGATCGGGTAATACGGAGCTTCAAACCTGTCGGTTTATGGCCTCCCCCATAGTCCGCTTCAAGTATTTCAGTATATTTTAAACCTGTTTGTTTTCAAAAAAGTATTAAAAGTAACAAACGATTTTTAATTTTATAAATTACAGAATATTTTAAAAATCAAATTTTGTGTCTGACGTTTAGAAGTCGCGAGTTAAAAGTTCGTATCTATGGCTAAAGGGGAACAACTCGCATAGAAACGTCGTTTGCAAAATGCAGATAGATCACTACCCTTGTATATCCTTTCCTATGTGATGACGATTTAGGGAAATCATATTCTAGAATCCAAATACGCCCACGGGACTTTAATAAAATACATTTTGATTAACGTTTTTTATATTGGTGAAAACATTCCTGAAATGTCGAAATCTACTTTTTTCTGTGGCTACAGATCCCTCTACAGAGGCCAAATTCGTGAAGAACACTGTAAATGACTTAACAAAAAAAAAAAAAAAAAAAAAAAAAAAAACGTGGCGAAAATATGAAAAGGAGAGATACACAGGAATAATGCCTGCTGACAACACGCCAACGTGTCCTGTAGCTTCCTACGAAAAGTATGTCCGTTTACAAAGAACACCGCTAATATTTCAAAGATTTGAATGACACGGTTAAAAATCAATTACTGACACTAATCATTTACTTAGATGAGGCGAGTCGTTACTAACTATCTTAATTTCGATCTAGTCCATACATTATAACTCCTTTAATACACCAAAACGTATTTTGGATGGGTGTTACAATGGTAAAAATATTGACAAAATGGCGGTTTCTTTCGTGTGACGTAATGATGACGGAGGAATTTATTCTTCACGTAGGTGCACAAGGGGTACATTGAAGGGTAGCTCCAGTTTGAAGAGGTATAATTTTTAATCGGATAAATGACATTTTTAAGCTTACTTATCTCAGAAATGTTTAATAAATTTAATATTTCCGTATTTTCAATTAGTTAAAATTTGATAAAAAAGATTAACTTGTTGAGTTGTTCCAATTTAATTATTTTATACTAATATCTTAAACCACTTCACAATATTCCAGTAACTGCAGCATAAGCTTAAATTTTCAAATTTTGATCGAGATCAGACCAAAGTGGTAATTATTTCGTTATTCGAGATTTTCCCGGGGTATACGGGATGGTATGACCGTCTTGGATTTAGTATTTCGTTCGGCTGCGCCTCAGGAAATACGAAACCCAAGACGGTCATACCATCCCGTATACCCCGGGAAAATCTCGAATAATTAATATGATTGCGTGTTTGTTTATCTATTGCTGATCATTATCGTATTTATACATTATTAAGTTTTCCCGAGGGACCTGTGTTACTATAGTAGCACCGAGGGACCTGTGTTACTATAGTAGCACCGATGGACCTGTGTTACTATAGTAGCACCGAGGGACCTGTGTTACTATAGTAGCACCGAGGGACCTGTGTTACTATAGTAGCACCGAGAGACCTGTGTTACTATAGTAGCACCGAGAGACCTGTGTTACTATAGTAGCACCGAGGGACCTGTGTTACTATAGTAGCACCGAGGGACCTGTGTTACTATAGTAGCACCGAGGGACCTGTGTTACTATAGTAGCACTGGTCCCAAAGAAAAACATAATAATGTAAGTAGTACATCACGTGACACTATAAAGCACTGTACAATACAGGCAGACATTAAGACATAAGGCAATTCCAATTGTGTAGTGTACAATCTGGTCTGAAATGAATCTGTCTGGGTCCATATCGACGAATCTTGACGCCATATTTGTTTACAAAATTACGAGTCGTTCCCAAGGTGGCGCGTGCAAAAATAAAATACTCGTCTGGAAAAACAATAGTACCTTGCTGTCAGTGGTACTATACTCGTTGCTAAGGACAGACAGAAATTATACAAAATAGAAAACATGTACACGTCAATCTATGGAAAGCCCCAATCACTTTAATTACATAATTCGCATTATGTACACATAATGCACTTTATGGGAATAAATGTCATTACGGCGCACATTATCAAAACTAAATTATGAAAACTTTTAATTAACAATCGATAATTTTATTATGTTCTCTTAATGTAAATTATGTTCTCATAATGTGAATTATGTAATAAAAGTGATTGGGGCTTTCCGTATCAATCAATTTCCTACATTTTATAATGTGATGTACTAAATGTTAACAACATTGACCTGTCCGCTTGACCTTTTAATTTAAATATTTATTATAGGTCTATGCAACTCGTAAAAATTATTTATTTCGTATACCGTATGGGAAGCGCATTGTTAAACATTAACTGCGAATCCTACACTATCTGTATATTGGGTGGATATCCCCAAATAAAAAGTCAAGCTGACAGGTCAATGTTATTTGCCTATATATTGTTGGCATACTGCACACAATCAAGTTTTTGGCATTAAATCGCCAATTTAGCAAGAAGTCAAAAACTGCTGCTTTTATATCAAATTTTGATTGTGCAGGTTGAGTTGTTATCGCTGGTTATCAGTATCATATGTTGTTTGTATCATGCACCGATATGTTTACATAATCTAAGAACAAATAAATGCCCAATATATTTTTATGTGTTGTTGGTAAGAAGCCTAGATATTATTCGTCCAGATAGTGTGGTATCTCTTCAATAGAGTTCACCTCTCCGCTGTACTATAAATGACAAAACACCGCTTAACGTTTGTGTGGGACGTTTTGGAAAACGTTTTCGCCGAAAATTCCCAGGAAAACGTAGTTTTTACGGAGAAAATGGACCGATATGATTCCATATCCACTGGAAAAAAAACAGTTTCGCACAAACGTTAAGGACCACCCATGGTGCAGTACTTAGCAAGTTCCATTATAATTGTTTCAGATACCATTTAAAGCCAAATGAAAAACAAGTCATGATCCTGAAGTTCAAACAACAATTAATAAAGCCTAGATAAAGATTAGTCTTATTCCGCATGCGCATTCACCGTCACTGTGAGCAAATACTGTAAAGGGGATTATATAGTCGGGTGGAAATGTTGCAATTTTTTCAATCGGCCATTTCGCGTTGGCGCAATGATTTGCGCGACAACTGAAAGAAGAGAATAGAACTTTAAATTCCCTATCCGAATGCTGCTTGAGTAATACATCATTCCTGACCGATTAAATAGAATAAAGTCAATGTTGCTCTTCCGAGAAAGAACGTTAGTTTGAATTTTTTTATGGAAAAGGGATTTTATATTATGACATATGAAGATTGATTGATTGATTGAATGATTGATTGATTGGTTAAATGATTGATTGATTGATTGGTTGATTGATTGATTGATTGATTGATTGATTGATTGATTGATTGATTGATTGATTGATTGATTGATTGATTGATTGATTGATTGATTGATTGATTGATTGATTGATTGATTGATTTGGTGAATGGGGTTGAACGTCCCAGTTAAGATTATTTTACTATTATCGAGACGGCAACAGCTATAGGCGAAGAGGCAGAAATTTTGAGTTGGCAGTACTCCCAAGGAAATGTGCAAGGAGAGTTCTTTACTGTGCCACTCCTGTTCCTACACAGGACATCGCGATTTTAGATTCTTACAAAGGGCCCTGTTACTTTCATTTCTAAATGCCACGTTCTTGGTGAAAGAAGATTCACTACCTTTTTTAAGTCGTGGTCAAACCTGGTCGGGGTTTAACTTTAAATAATCATACCCTGGGAATATTTGACATAGCATAGTTTCAGGTTCCTTTCCTTCTCATTTTTGATTAAACTCATGGCAGGTGTAGCTAGCTGGAATAGAGGTGATTATCATTCCAGAACACCCAACCTCACTTTCCTTAGGGAAGGTTAAACTTTATTTGTCAGTTTAAAGGTGTTTGGAATTGGGATTTGGACATGGACTGGTATATTTGTTTACGATTTTGTACCTAGCATACCTATTGCTTAAAGAGCGGGTCCGGAATTAATAGGTTTGAACCCCGACTGGGTCGTACGTAAGACATTTGAGATACAACTTCCTCGCCTTGTAATCAATATTAAAATGACATAATAACGACTGGTTCATATACTAACTAGCAGTTAACAAAATGATCAATCGACCAAATCGGCCTGCTGGCAGTTTACGACTGAATCGGCCTACTGACAGTTGGAAACTACGCTAATCGGCCAATTCGGAACGCTAGCAGTTAATAAAATGCCAATCGGCCAATTCGGATAGCTAACAGTTAACAAAATGCTAATCGGCCAATTCGGAACGCTAGCAGTTAACAAAATGCTAATCGGTCAATTCGGAACGCTAGCAGTCAACAAAATGCCAATCGGCCAATTCGGAACGCTAGTAGTTAACAAAATGCCAATCGGCCAATTCGGAACGCTAGCAGTTAACAAAATGCCAATCGGCCAAATCGGAACGGTAGCAGTTAACATGTGTTAATCGGTCAATTCGGAACGCTAGCAGTTAACAAAATGCTATTCGTCCAATTCGGAACGCTAGCAGTTAACAAAATGCTAATCGGTCAATTCGGAACGCTAGCAGTTAACAAAATGCTAATCGGTCAATTCGGAACGATAGCAGTTAACAAAATGCCAATCGGCCAATTCAATCGGCCAGATCGGCTTGCTTGCAGTGAAAGGTGGAGCAAATCCACCGAAATCGGCTGCTATCAATATAAGGGTTTAATGGTCAGTCAAGTGGTTTAAATCCACTTACTCACCGAGTGCCCCTCCCGGGTGAAAAGCGAGCGTTCTAGATCCAGACCAGATCTACTGTATACATACATATTATATACACAGTGTGTATGATATTTTTATCTAACATTTCCAATTAGGTTATTTAAAATAAAAAAAACAATACTTAATGTGAAAAATTACATTTTATCATAGAAAACCACTGAACTATGTTATGACATTTGTTCTACATTCTCCCTAATGACGTCACAATGAGAACGTGCACTTGCACTTTGCCGCCAATGTTGTATCACTATACAAGATTCTGTATCATGCGTGTTTGATAAAACTTGTATTTCGTAGAAAAACTAGTCTAATGTTAGAATAAACACTTTATCATCACGAACAGCTCAGGTAAAAGGTCAAAAATGAGGACACTGCTACAACAAGGTAAACACGACAGTAGATATGGTGGCTATTCGTTTATTTAGAGGCAAATACGATCAACTGATTCATTTTAAGAGGTGTGTATTTATCCAAATTTAATCAACGCCTGTCCTGAGCCCTAAGACTAACCAGGTCAGCGTTTATTCTGACCCTGAGAAGGACACTACACCCCCAAGTCAGGCGACTAGAGGTCCATGGCGTTTATAACTGCACTATTTCCATACCATTGCCTCATGTTGACGTGACTTGGCTTGTGCATTCAGCTCCAGTATTACACTCTGTAACATGTAATATGTAAAAAAAATAGTTTGTTCAATTATGACAAACTCTTGACAAGGAAACACCACATAGTTTCCACGTACAACCTGATAAACTGACACTGATATACTGACACTAGTTGGCTTGGTTTAAACCTAAGGGATGCAACCAGGCATAAAGGTCACTATTATGCAACGTATAGGCAAACAACATTGACCTGTCTGCTTGACCTTCCATTAGGACTATCCATATCGAAGGATACACCCCAATAAATTCAATGTTAAAAATATGTACTCAAGGTACATGGTTAGTGTTCGCATTATGTTGATAAACCGACGTGATTCCTAGACATAAATACACTCGTCCACATTAAATGTTTAAATTAAAGGTCAAGCGGACAGGTCAAAGTTGTTTGCCTATATGTGATGATTACTGTGTGTGTCAAAATCACTATTTAAAAACCAATGTATAAACGTTAAAATTGGCAAAATCAGTTTAACACAAGAACACATTTTATACATGTACATGTAAATAAATTTTAGTTCAATATGCATTTAACATATTCTTACTTTCCTAAGACGCTGTGTCGTGTTATATATAACTTGGAACCACGATCATAATGAAAAAAAAACCTTACTAATCCGTATCCGAATCACAATTCAGAAGCAAAGTAAATACTTTGGAACTGACAAATTAGGTTAGACACGTGAACTTCCACCAGGGCAATAAATGATAGCCGGCATGTTTTGCATTTTGGCTTTAATTTTTTAATATCGCGATTCTGGGAATATACGCGATATATATGAATTCGCGACCGAGGGCCTAGCGAAATTACGCGTTAATAAATTTCTCGCGATAAAAAAGTAATCTACAATTAATATATTTCTGGGTTCATAATGCATTGAAATCAATATACCGGAGCACCCGGTCTCACTTCCCTGGTGAAAGTTCAAGTATTCTTCTTATATACATGTACTTCTTATTTTGCTCATTCTGTTTCATTCGCTTCTAGTAAGCGTCCTCTGTAGCGGCCATAGGTGACCTACTCTTTTCAAACTTTACAGAGGTGTTTTTAGCGTGCACTAAGACACGAGGCCTCATTTTTAAGTCTCATCCGAAAGACTATTCTAAAAACTAATATTGAGCTTTATAAAGCACTAGACAAGTATAGACAGGAAATGAAAATCATCTCAGAAAATTTCCAAGTTCTGAGTTGGGTTCGAACCCACGACTTTTGACTTAGAAAGTCAGTGACAGTACCGCTCGGCCAAGTCTACCAATGATGTTAAAGTACTACATACCAACTTATTTCATGGATATAAGCTTTCCCGATTCTCGTGCCAAAATTATTTTACGACTATTAACTTTTGCGATTTAATTTTTACCTAAGCTGAATATTAATTTGGTATGATTTATACCACTTTCAAAAGTAAGTTCGCTTCAATTAACTTTTGCGACTGTTTTGTTCTAGCGAAACACTCGAATAAAAATTGCTACTTTTTACTTTTTATTTCTTTTTTTTCTGTATTTTTTAAGTTTGTATCTTTTTTCGTTTTTTATTTTTTCTTTTGTTTTGTTTCCTGTAGTTTTTTTATTTGAAAATGGATTTGTATGTTTGATTTTTTTTATCTCTTTTATAGTTAATTTTCGGGTTTTTTTTATATTATCTTTTCGGCATCTTGAAAACAATTTTAGTTTCATATTTTGGTCCGAGCACCTCTGATGAGTAATTGTATTCCGAAACGGCCGTCTAGAGCTGTAAATTAGTTTTTTTCAGTTTAAACAATATTTTATTTGTGTTTCCAGTACAATTTACAAATAAATTATATAAAGAGGATCCCGGAACAAGAGTAAACTCTTATATAAACCGGTTTCCTAGACAATCATAATATTACAATATTTTGCATGTCACAGAAAAAAACATATATATTTTTATAACTAAATAGATGAATTAGTGAACAATTGGATAACTTAATTACTTTAATAATAAATAATGGGTGGTTTATAAATAAATAAATAAATAAGTAAATAAATAAATAAATAAAAATAATAAATAAATAAATAAATAAATAAATAAATAAATAAATAAATAAATAAAGTGTGTAGGTTATAATTTATAAAAGAAAAATGAAAATTTCAGAATACAAGAATTTATGACATATACTAGTATGTAAAGTTTCATAATGTAAAAATAATCATTGTTTTAAACGAAAAATCTCTTTGATAAAAGAATGTACTTTTGAACTTTGATGAAAATATCATTGTTTTCGGCAGGGGTCAGATTGTGATTTCCAAATAACAATATGTCAAGATCATAAGAGACGTTTATGGTATGAATAGTAGTATTTCTTATATGAGTGTACAAGTTACAGTGTAAAGAAATGTTTTGTAGTTTCAACTTGACCGCATGCGCAATTGGGACTATCAACGAGGTTTTTATTATATAAATGGTGATTTAGTGAACTACAGTTTAACCTAAGTCTGGTGTGATGTATTTGTCCTATGCGACTACCTGTGTAATAAAATTTTGGAATATGTATTTTTTGGTTTAAGAAAGATTTAAAAATGTTAAGCGAACTGTTTCTGACTGAGACTGGGATGTTATTCCAATCTCTAATTGTTGAGGGAAGAAATGATTTATAATAATAGTCTGTTCTGCATAATATAGTTTCTAAGTTTTCAGATGAACGGGTGTTATATTGGTGAAATTCTGAACTTGTAGGTGGAATCATTTGCGATAGATAAGTAGGGGATTGCCTGTGATACATCTTAAAAAATTGAATTAATCTATGTTTTTTTCCTTCTCGTTTCTAGTGTTTCCCACCCCACATCTTGATATAATAAATTTAAACTAGTTAATTTGGTTGCCCCAGTTACTATTCTAGCTGCTTCAATATTTGCTCGTTCTAATTTTTTTGTATATTCGTCTGTCAGGTTGTCCCAGATGACGTCTCCGTATTCCATTAGAGGTCTTATGAAGCTAAGATAAAGAGTTTCAAGAGAAAGGCGGTCGAGTTTGAATTTCAATTTTTTCAGTACTGAAAGTCTAGAGTTAACTTTAGATAATAATTCATCAGCATGCAATTTCCATGTACCGTCGGATGAAAATATCACTCCAAGGTGTTTGTGTGAATCAACTTCTTGAACTAGAGTTTCATTCATATATAAGGCAGGGTGAAAAGGTTTAACAGCTTTTTTGGAAATAATCATAGATTCAGTTTTTTGGGATTGAAAGAACAAGCCATCTTTGAGACCAAAGATGTATTTTGGAAAGATCAGAATTTAAGTACTCAGCCGATTCATGTGGATTTTCAACATTGACATAAAGTGAAGTGTCATCAGCAAATAGTCTAATACTGCTTCCAATGTCAGCAACTATATCATTAATGTAAATAAGAAAAAGAATGGGCCCTAGGATGGAACCCTGGGGAACACCAGCAGTGACGGGTAAACAGGAAGAGGAAACATTACCTGAAACAACCCGCTGGTGACGATGTAAAATTGAGGCTGGTATAATATGTAATGTTATTACTTGTTTTTCTATTCGTAGATTAATAGCAGGGACATACATTTTATCTGGTAACATGTCTACAGATACAAAAACTGGAACAAATTTCATTGGGTGAGTTTAAGCACGCTTAAAGGAGAGGATAAATGACTCGTTTGTTTTGAGTATGTCGCTCGTATTCTAAACCTCTATAACTTAAAGACAGTATTGGTCTAATGGATAAGACGTCAGTCTTCAAATCCAGGATCTCTCACCGCTGTGAGTTCGAGTCCCGCTCGGACCACATGTGGGAAAGCGGATTTTTCTTGCCGTTGGCCTGGGGAGTGGTACGCTTGTCTGCGGCGTACTGACTCTGTGAGTTGGCACGTTAAAGCCGCCCTGACTGCACAACACAATCGCATTTCACATGCATACACAAAATTGTTCATGGATTAATCCATAGGGATTAACAAAATAGTTCTCGTAGCGAATAGCTAAAAATTTGCTTATGCTACGTTAAGTAACATTCAACCAACCAATCTTTAACTTGAGCTTAATTTGACATTAGCTGCTCACCAAACAGACAAGAATTGATAATTTGACATTGGTTGGATATATAGATAATTACAACTCAATAGAAAAGTAACTGTATAAAATTATTGACGCAAGGATATTGAAAGCCTAGTTTTATTAAGGCCTTCACAACGTTTAATGCCAATAATGTTGATAAAATGATACACATGTATCTAAAATTGTCCTGGATATATTGCACGTCCAATAGTTCCACGATTCGATTTAGATTACACATGTAGCTGATGTAGCTAGCTCAATAAAGGGTGGTTACTTTTCTGGAACACCCGGTCTCACTTCCTTACTGAGTAATCACATGTTTCACTTCATTTGCCAGTTTTCAAAGTTTATTTTTACTTTGCTTACGGATTGTGGCTAGGACATGGATTGGTTTCTTTGTTTTTGGTTGCAAAAATAACAGAAAAGTGCTGCCCAATATAAATTCTTCATGCATATGGGGAATTTAAAATTATATAATTAATAAATTTTGATTAATCAATGAATAAAATACCAATAAAATATAGTCAAAACCACAGTGGTAGCTCAGTTGGTAAAGTGCTCGCTCCGTAAGTGGTTGGTCGCGGATGTGATCCCCGGTCCGGTCTGACCAAACTTGAAAGCGGGTAGTGACTGTTCTTTCGCCAAACACTCGGAATTACGAAATGAAAATCACGTTTATTTCGGATGGGAACTTAAAATAAACGAGGTTTCGTGTCACGGTGGGCTTGGCACGCTAAAGAACCCTGCTGTATAATGCTATCAGCGAAACGCTCAGACGAAATTTTTGCATCTTTGCCTAAAGCTGGCGACGTCTCGATATAAGTGAAATATTCTTGACTGGGACGTTAAACACCAATACTCAACTCAATATAGTCAAGCTTCGAACAAGAAAGGTCCTTATCTGCCTCGAACAATCAAGGTCCTTAACTGCCTCGAACAAGAAAGGTCCTTAACTGCCTCAAACAAGGAAGGTCCTTAACTGCCTTTTATGCTTTTTATTATTATAGAGTCGAAATAGGGCGACAGTACAATTACAAACGCCAGACAATAGCACCGAATAAAGTAAAATACACAATACCAGGGGGGATACATTATGAAGCTCTAGATCATGCCGGTAAGTGTTTATAAATTATAAAGATTTTTGCATTTCGCTCGATCAAATTTCCAGGTATGTGAAGTGCGGTTTAAAGCAGTTACCTTTCCTATTTCAGAACCATCGCTACCTCTTTGCGAACCGTAACCGAGTCTGGCCAACACCTGGAAATAGTGATTGTTTCACTGGTTCCGAAACGGCCTATAGAGCTGCAATATAATTAAGCAATAATTGAAACACGACACCCTTATTGCCAGAACCATCCATAACTTTTTCTTTTTGTACGTATACCACTGCAGTCGCTCAGTTGGTAGAGTGCTCGTTCCGGAAGTGGGAAGCCATTTGTTCGAACCCCAACCTGGATCGACCCAACACATGAAAGTTGGCAGTGACTGTTCTTTCGCCAAGCACTCGGCAATTCGAAATGAAAGTCATGGTTCTTTCGGTTTGGAAATTAAAATAAACGACGTCTTGTGTCATGGTAGGCATGGCAAATAAAGATCCCTGCTGCATAATACCATCAGCGCAACGCACAAGCAAACTTTCTACACCTTCACCTATAACCGAAGTTGTCTCGATAAAAGTGAAATATTCTTGAATGGGACGTTAAACACCACATTACTCCACTCAACTCTTTCTATGAACACTATTTGAGTAATATTTAACAGGATTATAAAGAGACAACCCACACATTATTTATTTAATCAAAACAAACATTTTAATTCTTCTCGTCCAAATCATAGTCCCAAAGCAAAGGAAAACCGTAAGAACTGTTAAATTAAGGTAAACATGGGATTATCTACCAAGAACGTGAGGCTAGGTGCTCAGAAAAGGGGAATGGAAAGAATCCCTTGTTATGCAGTGACATGCGCCACGTATGTAATAAAATCCAGAATTAAAAGAACATGGTTCGTCAAATATATTCGGCATGGCAATTTTGGATACAGATGCATCGTATTTATCAATATTATTGTGATAAATCAATCGGCGTCTTAAGGGCCTTGATGTGCAAGTGAACAATTTTATCCATCATTTTCTGTTGGATAGTGTCTTTTCTATTGGGCTTTGACAGGTCCTCATCCATTGAAGGAAAAACAAACATACTTTATCAACAATATTGTGATAAAAACACGAACCAATAATTGCTAAAATCTTCATGTCTTTGTTTTATAAATCCGTTAATGCAAGCATATGTAATAAAAAAAATAAATAATTGCGTTGCAGTTCATTCGTTGAATCTGTGATTATCAAAAACAAACATAATAATCCTTGTCCAAATCAAAATACAGATGCAAAGAAACTGACAAATTAAGTTAAACACGTGAACTTCCAACAGGGCAGTGAGGTCAGGTGCTCCAGACAGAATGATGCATTCACATTTTAGGTAGGCACATGCAGTTTAGAAAATAAAATTTCCCGTATTGTGACTTTAATTTGTACATGTAGTGTGATGAATAAAAAACACTAAAAACATACAAATCCATGCCCAAACCATAATGAAGTGAGGCCCGTTAACTCCGACCAAAGGAAGTGAGACTGGTTGCTCTGGGAGGTAAACTAACAACGTTAAACCCCTTATAATAGTAAATTGCAGTGGCGTATTATTCTTCTTTTAGGATCTTATTTCTGACATGTTTAATTATCTAATTCTCTATGTTGGTTATTGTAGGAATGGTCTATCCATGGAGTTTACTTGAATTGTTTGATTCTGTATATGCAGATGGAAATTTTCTTGAAATCAGCGAGGTTTTAAAAGAGAATTACGAATTTTATGTTACATTACAATTGCATGTGCAAAGATATTTTTATGACACAAATGCACCAAAATTTCCACTCGATATATTGTATCAGCTGTCATATATTGGAAATTCATCGTTTAGAATTGATAGTATTTTGTTTCATCCATGCCAACATGGCGTGTATGCTCGACTTTCTGTACAGTCTGTCATCGTGAATCAAGAAACAGGAAAACCTGCATCATTGCCAAAATGGTGGCGTGAAAAATATAGTACATATTGCACTAATGGTAATCCACTAAAATTTCGACATCCGGTATGTCCTTCGGATATTAAAAGTGTGGCATTTCCTTTTAGGGTATACAACAGTCATTGTGATTGGAACAAACATACACATTATACAAGTTATGTCATGTTTTGTTATAATTCATACGTAAATGGTGTCAATAGAAAAGAATTTAAGAACATCACTCAAAATGAACTAACCAATGGAATCAAAACATTATCTTTATCATTTAGACAGGAATCTTCAAGGGGAGACAATTTATGTGTCAAATCGTGGGAAATTGAAGAGGAACCACGCTGTTTAAATTTTGAGATAAAAAAGGGGGATGCGACTTGTTGTCAAATAAAAGCAGAATTTTATTAATTTAAAAATGACATTTTTAGTCTCCTTTGTAAAATTGGTTAAAGGCACTAGCTGATCCCGAGTTCGAGTCAATCTTGTCCATACAGGTCACCTTTGAGAATCAAATAAAATTGCAGATGGCCCACATACACAGGCTAAGTTGCATAAAAAAGGGCGACTTGAATAACATTTAACTAGCTTTGAAAAGCAGGTGACGCTTATATACACGTAGTCTTTAAGGGACGTTTGACTGTACATTCCATTTTAGTTCATAAGTTCTTTTATTTCTTTTCAAATTTTATTTTGACCTACAAACCACAGTTGACATATTGTTTTACATGCGTTTTCATTGTCTCTATATTAGTTTACGGAATTGACAATAACGTATGCGGGAGATGTAGCCAGCAAGCCATATCATATTTCGTTTATTTCGATGTTTTAAACCATAAAATTCTATTGTGACTTAACACTTGGTGCAAAATATAGGTCACTTTTAATGAAAACAAAAGTTGGAAATTTAAAAAATTTCATAATTTATTGATGACCTTCAACATTTAGTTGATCGATTTCTGCATTGATTTATTTTTAGTAACTTACGTACAAATTACCCGATATATACTTAAATCATACCACTAATATACTAGGTCATGTATTTGATATAATGCCAACTACAAGGACATAGAATAATTATGTGAGAGATAAAAAACGTGAAAAATAGTACTTGACAATTGTTGATATACGAAAGAACATGAAACAACGGATAAAGAAAAAGTAGACAAGTTGTCTTCAACGTTCTGTTTCAGTGCAATTATTAAATATTGAAATGTATATTACAAATTATACCAGTTTTATATTTATTTTATTTTATTTTATTTTATTTTCATAATGAAGTTTATTTTATGAAGTCAAACTCTTACTTGATGAGTTGATGGAACTTATACAACCTTCAAACTTAGTAGTTTCATGAAAAGCATTATTCAGTAAAGTTGATATAACAAAGAATATGAAACAATGAATAAAACATGTTAAAAACAAAAAAAAAAGCGAAGAAGGACCCGGTCTCACTTCCGAGTGTCTAACCTTATTTGTCAGTTGCAGAGTTTTTACTTTGCTTCTGAATTGTGATTCGAACCTGGATTAGTATGTTTATTTTTGATATATAAATACTTCGTTATACTACCAATACATGGTATACTAGGCCATGTTTTTTACATTAAGTCAATAAAAAACATGAATATAATGTATGATCATATAATACCAATGAAAGTGTCCTCATGTCCCAAAAACTGTTAACAGTAGTTAATACGCTATGGTAGGACGTGTTCCCAATACGGTAACTTTGTACAGCAAAGCAAATAAATTGCTTACAAATAAAGTGTTGACCCAAATACCAGATCTTAATAAGACGAGCTATATAATTGTAACATGTACAAACAGAAGAACAAAATTTTCGCTTCAAGGTTATGGACTGCACAACAGCAAACATTACCACATCGCAATACAAATGTTCTCCTAACGCATAGACATCATAGTTTTTATATTATGATCTTTTTATTCTTAGTTTTTGTTACATACATTACAGGTGTAGCTAGCTAAACAGGAGATATAAAAAACAAACAGACTAATCCATGTCCGAATCACACTCCAGAAGCAAAGTAAAAACTTTGGAACTGACAAGTTAGGTTAGACACGTGTATTTCCACTAGGGAAGTTAGGCCGGGTGCTCCAGAAGGGTAAGCACCTCCTGTTTAGCTAGCTACACTCGCCACGTGTGTAATCAAAATTGTGTGAAAGGAACATGGAACTATGAGACGTCAAATATATCTAGGGCAATCCTGGACACAGAGACATCAAACTTATCAACAATACTGTGATGACGGCCATAAAACGTTTTGAGGCCTAAGCTTGCAATATCCCTGAGTCAACAATTTATTTGCAAGCAGCCTACTTCGTTGTACAAAACCCCCGAAGTGGGAACAGGCTATACCATAGTGTATTAATTGGGAAACAAATATAACATAAGCAGGAGAAGTAGGTATATTGCTGCATAAAAAGGAAAGTTGACAATAGAAAAATTGAAGTCATCAAGTTTTAAATGTAGCCTTTCAGGAGCGCCCGACCTCATTTTATTCTGGTGGGATTTGAACTCCATGTATTTAACTTAATTTGCCATTTAAAAAAAAACTTTTTACTTTGTTTTTGGATTTTGATTTGGACATGGATTGGTATATTTGTTTTTTAACTATACCATGAACATGTACAAAAATAGCATCACGAAGTTAAATATTCAGTGCACTAACTTGCCGTGCATAAAACACATCAACATTTAACTTGTAAAATGTTATACCCTACAGAAATTACATCAATATACAACGAAACTGTTTCTGTGAAACAAAACTGCATATCCGTTCATAAAATTGTACTTATAATGACTGATTTAAAACCTGTATGATAAACTTGCATTATCAGTGAACTTTGTCAGGTTAAACTTTGTTGTACTGAAGTTACCAGTTGACTTCTTTAAATAGACGACGATATGCAGATTTGTTTACAATATTAATCGCACAGGCAAATATCATTGACCTGTCCGCTTGACCTTTTAAAAAGTAATATTCATATAGGTGGGTGCGCCTAGTGCATGGGTTTTGTTAAGAATCCGCGGTTAATGCATAAATAATGTACGTTTTCTATGATGAAGACGAAATGAACACATGTGTTTCCAAAATACAAAATGTCCATGGTAAACATTTAAATTTTATGTCAAGCGGACATGTGAATATTGTTGGCCCATACAATATTTATCGTACCTGCAATATATTATGGGTAAGATTAATAGTTTCAGCTACATAGGTAACACCATGTGACATACGTCACAAGCTTCTATAAAAAGGTTCCGCAGGTAGTAAAACCCGCACACACACATGAATACATTGAATTCTCAAAAGCAAAAGAAAATATTTCGAATATGGTTAATGGAAGATCTTCAAAACCGAAGATACTGTCAAGGAACAACTTTTCTAGACTTGAATGAAAACATCATTTCTACATTCCAATTATCAACTGATGGTACGTACGAACTAAGAAATGGAGCTGATGGAACAATTATACAGAATGATTTTGATTTCAACCAACCACCATCAATGTCTATCTTAGTTTTATTAAACAAAAGCAAAAATGAAGAATGGACAGATTCAATAGGTAATGTTTTCATTTGTAATTTTTCTTTTTGTTATTTTGTAGGTAAGAGTTCCTTTTGTACCCTCACCTATTAAATTCTATTCACCATTTCGAAAACACAAAGTCTCGCGTCGACCGGAGTCTCGTTTAAGTCTCGTGGGGGAGGGGGCAAATTTGACAGGTTGGTGAAGAAAGACTACATTAAAGATACGGTTACGCTGTTGAAAATTGTCAATTAGTGGTTCTTCGTTATCGTTTTCACCAACAATTATGACGAATAAAAGAAATAAAATAATACAGAACGTAATACAGTGTGTATTTACATTTATTTGTAAAAAGTATTTAAATTACAGCAACCAAAAAGGAAATTGAAAGTTGACACGGCTGTTATAAAAAGATGTCTACGTTTTTAAATTTATCTGTAGTTGATATCCTAAAGTGCTCTAACTTCGTGGTAGCGTCAAGTTCGTGGCATTTTGTTTATACCGAATATCAATCATAGGAAGCAAATCACTGCACATGTGCAAGGTCAAAAAGGCGCCTTAAGTGTTCAACTTTTCATTCTTAGTTAGAAAAATGTTAAAATGTTTTAAAAAATAAGAAAATATATAAAAATATAAAAAATTGTAATTTTTAGACAGATTTTACTATTCATAAATTATTCTTAAATTATCTCTTTATTTTTTCGTCACATGTAATAAAAATCAAGATGTAAACTATGCCGTCTGCACATGGAGTCTCTGACCTATTTATCCGATCCTCATTTGAAACATTTTGTACCAGGTAAATTTAGTTAATAGCGAAATCAAAAACGTGTAATACTTACGCCTTTTTAAGTAAAATATATGCATTTTTCAATGTTTAATATGATGTAAAAACGGATGTAAAAACGAGGTCAATTGCTCATGTCATACCGGAAGTGTATGATCGTTTTTTACTGTTATAATTTTTTTTAACAAATTTTGTTGTATCTCTAAACTAGACCCAATAAAATATTTCTATTAGAAAAAATATTTTTTTAGGCATTGATCACGTGAAATCACGCAATCCGGGAGACCTCCCACGAACTTTCCGCCTGTTCTTCAAAATAGCATCTAACCCAAGGGTATTGTTTACAAACGATGTTTACCGGTATATAACAAAAATAGACGAGGTTATTTCTGATTTTAAAAATGAAGTGACAAGAAATTTGAAATGAGATTCAAATGTTTATTGTTTTCTGAAGATTGCCCATTAATTTTTTGACACAAACTGTTAACTGTTAGTACCACGAACTTAGGACACACGAGGATATATCTTTTCTATGTGTCAAATAAAGTGGTATATAAATGAGTAAAAATTTTTATTAGTTAAGAGTTAGAACTGGTAATTGTTTCTATTTAAAAAAATAAACCAATCACTTGCCGCATGGTAGAAATTTTCATCATCGATAGGCCCCGAATAGCTGTTCGATATACAGTAATTAAATTATGAGGAACGTGAATAAAATCGTTGAAAAAGTCATTTTTACCATTAAACCGTCAAGTTTGTTATCATCAATTATAAAAGATCGAAATAATCCCGTTCCTATATACAAATTATTTGTATATATAATGTCTTTGCTTCTATTTTTGTAAATTGTCTTTATTTCACCCTTTTTCCCTTATAGTATCCAAAATCTTGCTTATGGTTGCATTTTTCGACATTTGTTGTTCTCAGAATAGTTTTTTACATTTTAAAAAATGACTTTTTGCTACCATTTTGATTTAAAGATTGACAAAATTATACGATTTTTACGGTATTTCACAAGTAACCGGCATATCGTTACAGAATACCTGTATAGATTTCTTCACCCAAAGTTTTCCGTTTTAGAAATTAAATAATTTGAATTTTATTTCATTATAAAGTCTTTGTTTAACAAAAATAATAATAGTAATAAAAATAAAAATTAAAAATCATTTTGAGAATATAGTTCAAACATCTATAATTGTAGCTGGTTCAACGTCACAGAATTTTATTTCATGTGCTCTTCAACGGTAAGTTTAGAATGAATGAATAAATTTATTTATTGATTTATTTATTTAAATTTATTTCTTTATTCCTTTATTTATTTATTTGAATACACAGTCATTAACTACGAAGTCATGAAATTAGAAGTATTAATTCACGGCAGTTTCAAAACTGGTGTGGGTACTAGTAATTCAGAATCATAATATTCATAATTAATCAAGGTAATAATTAATACGTTAATGAGATTAACACCATGTAGGTACATTTTCCACGTAGAATATACTATCATCTGATTCAATGGGAGTTTATAATTTGCTTCCGTTATCAATAAGTTACCTCGTCTGTTGATAAGGTATGTAGATTATCAGCATTAATTAGCAACCTTTACCTGTAGATAAAAATATGTAATTTACACTTTCGTACACGTAATACTAACAAGTCAAATCTATAATTTTTTAAATAAATAAATGACGGAATGAATCTCGGTTCCAGTAATTTTCCATTACAGAAGTTCCGACTTCGAGAAATATTTACAGAATGAAATTATGATAATAAAACAAAATCAAAATATGAAATTTTCAAAATGAAAAGTTAAAAATGTTTGTGCGGTTTAAATTTGTTAAATATATTGAGGACCTCTAGAAATGAAAAAAAAAACAAAAAAAAAAAAAAAAAAAAAAACAAAAAAGAGTTTGAAATAAGGAAGGCGATATTATGTATAATCAGCGACGTTGAACACAGAATACTTTAAGACTCTATTAAATGTCACGGACGTTGATAAAATTAAATATGATGATTTTTAGAGTAAAATTAAATAATATGATTGTTAGAGTAAAATTTCAATCTTTCGAAAATTTTTGTTCATTTTACCTTAAAAAGACTGCCAAACTGATTTTAATACATTATAAATATTAAATTTACATTAACCATACATCGATATAAGGAAAACAAAACTGATTATTTAGCCATATTAGATCATTTTAATCATAGAAAAATATAACCAGATTAAGAATTACATCACAGATTAAAAATTGAAATTGGACGTTATTCAAAAATAGAAAAGAAAGATAAATTATGCACTAAATGTATTAGTAATTCTATAGAAGATGAAATTCATTTCTGGATAGACTGTCAGTAATTTTTACAGATGATGGAAATAAACTATTTTCGGCAATAATAAATACATCATATAAATGCATTAATAATTAAAACTCTTTGACAAATATTTTTGAATTATAAGTCGTGAAGATTGTGATAGACTATTATACAACCTGGGGTACAATAAAAGTCTTTTTTCCCGTTTAAATCGTCATTTCATACTGGACGGATATAGCTTGCCCCCCAGCCTCGTATTCGTTCATAGGTGTTATCTCCCCTGTCATGTTTTCGAAATGGTGAATGTAAAATGTTTCAAAAATAATTGTCACAGAAATGTTCAAAATTGCTTGATTCCGTCATTTTTAGACTTTTGTAGTCGAAATTAAAATCAAATGGAACTCTTTTCATTTTGTACACGGCAATATGCTGTGGAAAAAATTTTATCAAACCATTTCAAGATAGGAATATAATTTCCATAGCAGTAACTTAGCAGTAAAATATAAAGTAGTTTGTATTGTAAAAAAATTATGAAGTAATTTGCGGCAGAAAAACATGTTTAGCTAGATCCATATTACAAAAACAACCAAATTGATCAACGAGAAAGATGAAGGAATTGAAAATTAACATATAAAACATATATAGAGACCACAACGACTATAGGTCTTGCCCATGTTTCACAGTCGTTCCTTTGCTAAAATATCCTTTAACTTAAATCTGGCAAAATTTTAATTCTTTAAAATTAAATAGTTTTGATAATATTCGGGAATTAGAAGTGTCCTTTTAACGATCACTTCAAGATTAAACCATTTGTCGATTCCAAAACAGATTACTTAATTTGCTAAATTTAAGTAAAGGAAAATGGTAGTTGGGTAATAATTGTAAAACTAGGGTCAGACAAGGTCAATACATACGTAATCATATAACTACAAACTAGTAACGAAAGACAAACCCGATTATAAAACCCCAATCACATAACAAGAAAGACATTTAAAAATAACTTCCTCGTTATTTATTTATTTATGTTTACACGTATCTTAACACGTAAAGGTGCCATTATATTTTAAAATTAAATTTATGTATTTATTTTTCTGGCTATTTAAATTTTAAGTTTTAATGTGTAAATATTAATATACCTCTAAAACCATATGCACAGCGTAGGTGTTCGTCTTATCAAGGAGTAAATGACGGGTTTATTTTTCATATTTTCATTATTCATTTAAAAATGAATAGCTACAAAAATCTCCATGAAAACAAAAGTAAAGTAAATATAGTACATTTGGTTATAATGTATAATGAAATTCAGGTTTTTGAGATAAAGTTTTGAAACTTGGTGTATATGTACTTATAATATCAGAGGCCTTTAAATGAATAATGCACACTCTAACTACTATTAAGGTTAAGTGGTTAAGCTTGATCAAACATTGGTTCTGCCATGGATCATGTTGATTAGTTTTGGGGATGGTGAAAGAGGTGTTATTGTGTTTCGTCTTCTTCTTCTTATTATTATTATTATAATTGTTATTATTATTATTATTATTATTATTATTATTTTATTATTTCAGTAACTAAAATAAAACTGTTTTCTCCTGGCGGTACAGAATATGAACAACAACAACAACAACAACAGGTATTTAAAACATTTTAATTTTCTAACAATAAAGATACCAATCTAAAAAAACATAAATTGTAATTTATACATGGACCAGTATGTTTTTATTTTTTGTTTAGGATACACGACAGGTAACCCCTGATAGTGAGGGTGATAAAGTACTTGTTTTCCAAGGATATCCCTAAGCGATTAAGCTGTGTAGTGTTACTTCTTTTTTTCTGAAGGGTTACCCCTAGTAATGAACGCGATTCTGTTCTGTGTCAGTTCAAACATGAGTTCCAAGATGTTTGTGAATAGTAATTCTTAACCATAAAGTTGATTATGTAGCGTTCCTAAATCAAGTTACTGTTATTATTATTATTATTATTATATTATTATTATTATTATTATTATTCTTTACTGTTTTGAATACCCATGTGAAATTTTTATATACTTAACGCGAGTACAAACAATCTTTTCCGTGATTATTATTGCTTTTTCACTACATTATTGTTGTTCAAAAGAACTTGTATAACCCACTAACCATTAATTTAAAAAAATCAAATATCTTAATAATTTCTCCTACCAAACATGACATTTGCAGACATAAAATGTTATTTCAAACAGGAATACATACGCTTTTATCTTTTTTCATATCACAGAGAAAATCAACGTGTTATATAATCTAAATGTATCTCGAATAGATACCTACGGGTATAATATGTAAATTAAACTGTTTACGCAATAAAAGTACAAGTTTTATCCATGTAAAACAGGTATATGTTATATAATTTTTGGACTGTGTACGTGACATAGATCTTGGATTCCTAGGAATTTTTCAAGACACCGACCCGTGTCAAGTTGAGGTCCCTATTTCTCAAACTGAAGACTGGCAATTTTTTTTATTATTTTTTTTATATTTCAATAAATTAAATAACCCTTTGTTAATGAAAATTAACTATCCCTCATTCTAAATTGAAAGAACGTCTTAAAGAAATTATTCACTTGTCTAACCTGAATTATGAAGCCACGAAGGCTACATTTGAAACTTTATGACAAACGTGATGACTTTAATTTTCTATTGTCAACTTTTCTTTTTTATGCAGCAATATACCTGCTTCTCCTGCTTATGTGTATTTGTTTCCCATTAATACGCTATGGTAGAGCTTGTTCCCACTACGGGGACTTCTACAACGAAGTAGGCTGTTTGCAAATAAATTGTTGACTCAGGGATATTGCAAGACTAGGCTTATCAAGGCCCTTAAAAATTTTTAGAGCCGTCATCACAGTATTGTTGATAAGTTTGATGTCTCTGTGTCCAGGATTGCCCTTGATATATTTGACGTCTGATAGTTCCATGTTCCTTTCACACAATTTTGATTACACACGTGGCGGGTATAGCTAGCTAAACAGGAGGTGCTTACCCTTTCGGAGCACCCGGCCTTCCCTGGTGGAAGTTCACGTGTCTAACCTAACTTGTCAGTTCCAAAGTTTTTACTTTGCTTCTGAATTGTGATTCGGACATGGATTAGTATGGTTTTTTTTGACTATGTCAAGGATTACCCTTGATACATTTGACGTCCCATAGTTCCATGTTCCTTACATCCAATTATCATTTCAGACATGACGGGTGTAGCTAGCTAAACAGCAAGTGGCTACTATTGCGGAGTACCGGGCGTCACTCCCCTGGAAGTGTCTAACCTAACTTGTCGGTTCCAAAGTTTTTGTTTTGCTTCTGGATTGTGATTCGGACATGAATAAGTATGTTTGTTTTTGATTATTTAAAAAAATATTAAAGGTCTTTCTTAAGATGAAATTCTCAACGATTATGAAGTATATTACATGTTTGAACTTGGTATGTATTTTACATTTTTTCAGGTAACAATACAAAATGCATATTTCAACAAACCTAAGTGTGTGTCAATTGGAAACGAAAACATCATTTCACAGGTAACGTGGAGAGAGAGAGAGAGAGAGAGAGAGAGAGAGAGAGAGAGAGAGCGAGCGCGCAACTGCTTCTCACTTGTTAGTGAAGAGACTTATCGATAGTGGCATGAGAGATAGAACGGATCCCACAAGTTATAGTAACCGTATACAAGTTGTTGAACATGGATAATGCAAACGAAGGTATATCAAGGCCCTCTAAAAGTTGTATGGTCGCAGTATTTATGATGCCTCTGTATCTAATATTATCCACGATATATTTGACGCCTCATAGTTCCATTTTCCTTTCATTCTAAATTTTAATTACATGCGTGGTGGATGCTGTTACCTTAACAGAAGGTGCTTATCTTTCTGGAGCACCCGACATTGCCGTTTCATTTCAAGGGAAAGATTTTTGTATAACATAGCTCACACAGACTAACAACACATCTGAAAAATGTAAAAATTAGTCACATTGGTAAATTTTAGATTGCAAATGCTAATAAATATACTTTATATTTCAGAATATTACATGTCCTACAAATAAACGTAGTATTGAAGACACAGAAGAATTAAGAAGTATATAAAAGTGGTACAAGACAGTGTATTTGAAATGTATTATAAGTAATATTTTTGATGAAGATAAATGATATGGTGATATTAGATAAGTAAAATAATATGGTGATATGGCTGCCAGCCGCGAACCACTTTTTCATACCATTTCATTACAATACCATTAATCATTAATAAATATATTAAATATTAAATTATTAAAAAAAAATATTAAATATTATATAAATGAATTAACCATTAATAAATAACAGTTGAGATGTGTTGTAGTCGTAACACATCTCAACTGTTATTTATCATAAAGATAAATAATATGTGATATGGCTGCCAGCCGCGAACCACTTTTTCATACCATTTCATTACAATACCATTAATCATTAATAAATATATTAAATATTAAATTATTAAAATAAAATATTAAATATTATATAAATGAATTAACCATTAATAAATAACAGTTGAGATGTGTTACGACTACAGTGTAGTATGGTTTTTATAAAGATAAATAATATGGTAACTGCGATACTTTAGGAATTTTAGGCCCTATACTTAGGCATATACCAGAATGTTTTTTGTATCATAGCGGATTGGCTCGTATCAGGTAGTTCGAAAACGTATACTTCAAAACTTTACAAGACCCCGACTTTAATGAATGTTTTAATGGTTTTAAGTAATTCCTTGACGTGAAATTTTCCAAATATTTTTTTCGCTCTCCAAGGTGTTTCTAAATGAATAACACTTCTGTTAAGTTTTGTAGGTTGTTACAACTGGGGAAAACTCTAAGAAAGAGTTTTTTTTAAAGAATCTCTTTAGGTTTTCGAAAAGATTAACATTTTTATTGAAGGTGTCTAGGTGCTTAACACGTTGACGTTTCGACCTCTTCAGTAATGTGCACATCTGGTGTTACTGGTTCTGATTAGTAGCCAATAATTGTGTATATACTATTGTCTAAATTTACTGCTAGTTAAAATTTGATATTCCTCAAAAACTAAAATATACGCCCTCATGAATATATTGCCTTAGCTAAATTTGGTAAAATATATTTTGGTTCTTTTAGGTACCTTTTAAATATCTTGAAAACAATTTCGGTTCCACAATTTTGGTCCAAGCACTACTGATGAAAAATTGTATTCCACAGCGGTCATTTAGTGCTGTAAAATTAAAACCGGTATATGTAATTACTGTTGTCTGTAATTTCAACTATTATCGATGTTTTTACTTTAGTTCAGCAACAGGTGCTTGGTCATCTGTAAAATCTAAAAATAATATTGTTTTGCCAAAATAACATTAAATATTTTAATGTATTTTTCTTACCTTTTTAGAATCCCATCATTATTTGTCAGGAGTAATCATCAGTTTCAAAAAGAAGAGTGAATTTACACTATGCCTTGAAAATACGTATATCGATTTTAGATAGTAAAGAAGCAAAACATCCAAGAAACGAGCGAATTTGTTAGGTGTAAGATACAAAAATCTCTTTGCTAACCGCCGAGTATATCAAAATTTCAAAATTTAAAGTATGGTGCCCCCAAGGACAGGCTCCGCGCGCCGGCACTGGATATCTGAATCATCAGTAACCAATGGTCCTTATTTTTTATTTAACGTACCTCTTACGATCTTATTATATTTTTGTTAAACCCTTATTGTATTTTTGTTAAATTCTTATTGTATTCTTGTTAAATTCTTATTGTATTTTTGTTAAACCCTTATTGTATTTTTGTTAAATTTTTATTGTATTTTTGTCAAACCCTTATTGTATTTTTGTTAAACCCTTATTGTAATTTTTGTTAAATCCTTATTGTATTTATGTTAAACCCTTATTGTATTTTTGCTAAACTCTTATTGTATTTTGTTAAACCCTTATTGTATTTGTACACTTAATGTATTTTTGTATGATTAAATAGACATTTATTTGTTTATATTTTTGATAACTTTTAACATTGCTATTTTACATTGTAATAAATATATTACATGTATTTTTATTTAACATTTCTTGTTCTTTCTTTGGATCCGATTTTTCTTCACCACATCAAATTGTTAGATTACCACTGTACCTTTATGGCTAGCCTTTATAATAGCAGAGAGAAATGTACGTGCGTCTGATTGTGGATAAACTGTAATCTTCTCCTCTGAAATCCAAGGGGCATTAGAACCAATTGGTTGTGTGTAATCGTTGGTTTCGGTAAATCTGGATTAAATTTTTTAAAAAAGTCTTGACTTGTCGTCAAGCTTAATGGTGGTTATTATGGATAAAGGATAAATGGCTATTATGTTTAGTTAGTAATTAGTGGTTTATTACGGTTGGAAGAAGCTGTCTACTCACACACAACATACATACTAATACATGTCTAAACAAAAGCCCAAAAGTATACAAAAACTTTGAAACAGGCAAATTAGTTAAAGACGGGAATATCCACCAGGAAAATAAAACCTAGTGCTCCAGAAGGATAAAGACCTCCTACACTCGCCAAGTGTGAAATCAAAATCAAAAACAAACATACCAATCCATGTAAAATTCACAATTCAAAAGCATAACTAAGACTTTTGAACTGACAAGTTACGTTCAACACGTACACATTCGGAAGGGATAAGGCTGCTCCGGAAGGATTAACACCTTCCTTTAGCTATCTAAACCCGGAACGTATGAAATTAAAAACTGAAACAAACATATCAATCCATTTCCAAACCATAATTCGAAAGCAAAGTTAAGATAAAAAACAAACTAACAAATCCATGTCTAGACTTTGAAATTGACAAATTAAGTGTCACACTTAATGATCGGCCATATGAGTGAAAGTGGGTGCTCCGGAAGTGAAAAAAACCTCCTATTTATCTAGCTATCCCATCACGTATAAAATCAAAATCCAAAACAAACATGGTAATCAAAGTACAAACCACAATCCCAAATAAAAAACTTTGAAGCTGGAAAATTAGGTTAAACAGGGCGGGTGCTCCGGAAAGGTTACCAACTCCTGTTTAGCCAGCTACCCAAACCACTATCCACCGTAGTGTCATATACCATTTTAATGTATTTTATAATTAAAATTAAAATAATGGTATATGACAGTAGAGTTCAATTACAAAGTGACTACAGTTGTGAGATTTTGTGAAAAATTGACAACTTGTGTTAGTAAATCATAAATAAAGACCTTGGCCATAATTTGTCAACTTTTCATTAAACTTTTCGTCCGAGAAAGCATCCAGGTGAACGAATGAATGACGATTCTTGTAGGAAAATATCCCTAGTTATTGAATACCAATTTCATATGTGTCAACTCAATTCTGATTTTTTTTAATCATAAACAATATTTGTAGATACGTTCGTTCAAACTTAAATTTTTTTGAGAAAAATGAAAATTCCAGATATTGTCTTCTGTATCAAAAAACAACACAAAAATGTTTATTTTATCTTTTATTGGGGACACTTTATAGATTAAAATGCAAATCATCTTGACAGTTTCACGATTATGTATCAAAATTTCAAAATAAACGATATAATTAGTGCTGAAAATGCGTTTTTATTCAATCTACCGTCTTTCGATCCTTGTATATATGCTGTTAATGCATTAAAACAAGCTGTATATTGTAACAAAACCCTGGTAATTTTGAGAACCATAAAAAACAATCACGCGAATCCATGTCAAAATCACAATCCTGAAGCAAATTAAACACTTAAAAACTTGTAAAAAGCATGATCAATACTTGGACTTCACCTGGGAAGCGAGGCCAGCACAGGTGATTTTGATAATAAATAGAATCTTGGTATTGTAAATAGCGGCTTAGTTTTAGATTTCACCGATTCACTACTATACATTTAGTAACATGGAAATTCAGTGATTTACTTTCCCGCTCTATTATGCATTTTGGTGAATTGTACTCTTATGTTCAAAGGGACATAACTCCCAGGAAAATAAGCAAACCAACTCGAGTTAAAAATATGCGCATATCGATCGGTTTGCATCGTGTCATAGAAAAGAGCTTCATAGTTTTGGACTTAAGTGTTTGGATGCATGGACGGACAGAATTTCAAATTTTAATACCCACTCTTTTTCGAAAGACAATGAACAAAAGGTGACCAGGATAGCTCAACTGAACAATAAACACCTAATCTTAATTTGCTCAGTCTGTTAAAATCGCTTTGAGAGATAATTTATCTGTAGCGGCCACAAGTGAGCTACTCTTTCGAACTTCACAGAGGTTTTGAGTGTCATTCCAGACTATTCTAGTAATGACCTTTTTACAACTCTTAATATGGAAATGAGATGAAATTATCTCAGAAAAGTTCCAAGTCCTGAGTGAAGTTTGAATCCACAACCATTGATTTTGAAAGCCAGTGACAGTACCACTTGGCCATGTCATCTTCAGTTGAGCTATATAAGAATTTGATAAAGAAAAAAACGAAACTAGTTTTAAGATTTATTTGCAGACAACAATATTACAAGTTATCCATAATAACAATACAGATTTTACCAGAATTATGACAACAGATGAATATTAATTATTAATAACATAAATTAACAAAACAACTTACAAACAACGTACATAAGCAAACAACAGTGACAGTCCACTTGATCCTTGACCTATTATTTACAATATTATGACAAGCTAGTGACCACGTTATTTTCCTCTTTATCAAGGAAACAACAATTTCAAACACATATCTCTATGTAGAAACAGTAAACGATGGATTGAGACAGTAAGGAAAGTATTTAGATATATATAGGTGTAGGTCGTTGATTTTGTATATATTCACTGTGAATTCTAACTACCCATGAATTAAATTAATCATCCAATATGAATTTTCCTAACAATGATAGGTCAAGTGGACAGGTCAATGTTGTTGCCTATACCTACACACAATGGAGGATGGCCAAAATTCTAATATCCGTTGTATATGTGTGATAATTTTTTTTTCAATTTCTAAAATTTAATTGATTTCCTTGCAATAATACATCATTAAACATACAACGTACAAAGATTCTACATCTACACAAGGTTGACCAAAAATCTCTACACAGAAAAAACATGCATGGCATGGAAATTGTGTATGTAAAAACTAGTTTTCCATAGTAAAATTAGGAGATATCTATGTTACATTTGAAGAGTTCCGACCGTAAAACGTGGATTTTACTGTCGCAAATACCGTTTACCTGGCTCCGCAAGCGTCGCCAGGTAGAACTCATTTTGCGACAGTAAAATCCACGTTTTACGGTCGGAACTCTTAAATGTAACATAGTTATCTCCATTCTAATGCAAATCGAAAAATAATGCTCAAATTAATTGAATAAATGAGGATTTCCGATGCTACAGTTACAGACGCATCAATGTAGACCTGTATCGTTACGCCACAACACAAATATACTTCTATCACTAAAGTACTGATATCCATAGGTATAATGATTTTATTCTTCGAAATACAAATGGCAAATAATTATCGATGTTTAAATAGAACAAAATCTTTGTTTACAAGGATGAATTGTCATTACGTTTTGTAAACAAAAGCACGTGTACCGGCGTGTAGGAATACATGACGTAATAGTAGCCTAGACAGCACGCGACGTCATAACTCCGACCGTAAAACTTAGGTTCTACTGCGGTCGGGGTCCAATCAAAATCTTGTTTACAAAATCTTTGAATAAGAATGTCATGTATACATTTTGTATACATGACATTAATGATTTTGATTGTTTTAGTTCTAAACTGCTATGGATTTTCATTTGTTCATTTTTGTTTGAAGTTATGAAATTTTCCTTGCTGCAGCAGTCAAAATCATGGTAAATGTTAGAAAACGATTTTTTAAAGTTTTAACAATTTTATGTTAACTACAATACCTTAGCAGCACAAAATTAATACAAAAATTAGTAGGATATGTGTAGTGGCAATGTTTTGTGTTTACTACTGTGCTTTTATAATTGTCAACAAGAGGATCTTGGAGATACTGGTACTCAATGTGGTGTAGACTACCAAGGTCTTGATGAAGGTCGACCTAGAATGAAAGCTTTACCAGACCGACCATTACATCAAATAATTGTTAACAGAAATTGGTGTTTTGCCCAATTATCCAGAGTCATACAGCCCAACCTGCCTTAGAGTCCACCTCTATATAAGGACCACCTGCTTATAAAGGGCAGTAGAATTGTATCCCTATAGTTGTTTATTCATATTATTTGAACTTGTATATAAAGGCCACCTGTCCATAAAGGTCACTTTTACAGGTTCCCTTGGTTGGCCTTTATAGACAAGATTGACTATTTTACTCTGTGTAAAAATATTCTACGCTAATCACGGATGTGCACACATATTTCCTTAAAATACTGAGTACAAGTAAGTGAAAAATATCAATCTTTATTCATTCAAGTTTATTTGATTTTGTATGATACGTGCTTTACTCTCACAATCACATGACTTAAACAGTTGTTATATTTATGTGAGTGTAGAGGTTAAACCAATATAAATAACACATCAAATCTCAGGTAATAGAAATAAATACAAGATGATGTATACTTACAAATGAGTAAATACCAAATTCATAATACACACATATGTTTCAATATTCAATTTGAATATATGCAATACATGCAGGGGTTAAAAAGTCCCAATGATGTGAAACATTTAATACTGTAAGAGACTGATGTTCCTGCTGTTTTCATTAGGTCCTATTTTCCAACTAGAGGCCAAAGGGCCTTTATGCTCACCTGAGGGCATGAAATATCTAATGCAGATGTTCAATGGACTGGGACCGTTTATAATTTCAACAGTTGGAGTCTTCAGGTCAGGTGAGCTAAAAATTCAACACCTATGGAAAACATACTAAAAAATTCTCCCTTTGTACAATACTTTCAAATATTATTGAATATCCAAATCAAAAACAAACATACGAGTCCATGTTTCAATCTCAGTCCAAGTAAAAACATTCAAAACTGGCAAAATTAAGTTAACTTTAACATGTCAACTTCCACCAGAGAAGTTAGGATGGCTGCCCTGGTAGACTAAATACCTCCTGTTTAGCTGGCTACAATTACAAACATGAAAACACTAAGCACTAATTGAAAGAAAATTTGGTATATGTTCTACAACACGTTATTGGTGATATTAAAATTAGCACTAAATATCTTTAGTACAGGGCTCAAAACTACACAAGTCTTACATGTATGTCTGTATCTGCATCCAAAACTTTCCCCTTTGAACTTGTAAAATACTATAACAGATTTGTTATGCACTTCAAGACAAATATAAATCATGACAAAAATATGAAAACATGTTTTTCTGTTTCTTTTTAAAATTAAATTTTATAATTAAAACACTTAGAAATCTGTTAAATTCAATTAAACATGTGAAATTCCACCAGGAAAGTGAGGCCAAAAAACTGAGAAGAAAATTACATGTCTGCTATACTCCTTTTCATCTGCCGAGTAACGTTTTTCTGCCTTTGCCCCATCTAAACAAGTCAGTTCACCCCTGAACCATACAATCCCCCTAAGGTTTGTGTAGGACACATATTTTAATTGAATATGGAATCATATGAATTCACATTTTCCTGTAAAAACTATGTTACTCTATGAAAACATGATGTAAACATTTCCTAAAATGCTCAACCTTTTATTAGGCTTGTTGATCACTTGCTACAGCAGTGAACTCTGTTCACTGATCCTAGATGTAATACCAGAGGGTCAAACTGCCCAAATTGTATTAAGGCTATTTGTATAGACAGAAGCAGGTCAATACATTAATGTGTAACTATGGTAACTCCAAAATCATGTGCAGATGTTCACTTTCTATTTCATTTAGATACAATGTTAGAATGAGTTCAAATTTAAATAAAAACTTATTTACAGTCAATAATTATCATTTTTCAAAATTATGCAAGAATAAATGAAAAATGAATTTGAGTATTAAAATTAAGAAAATTGAATATTATGATTAATTAATATAAATGATTACTATCTAAATAAAAATTATTATAATAAAAATAATAAGCACTAAATATTGGTACATATCAATCATTATTCTTTCTGAATGAACAAGTAAATGGGCTATAAGATCAAGTCCAGTTATATTAACTGTTATAGCTATAAACATGATTGTACAAACACACCAATCCATGTTCATACCAATCCCAAAGCAAAATAAAATTTTTGAAACTGCCAAATTAGCTTGAACATGTTAACTTCGACTGGGGAACTAAGGTTGGGTGCTAATAATTTAAATAAATTGAATTATACTGTAGTATCACCTACTAAAGTTAAGGTTTATGAGTTTTACACCTATACAATCATCTGACAGAGTATACAGTGAGGGTTCTCTTTAGTGTCAAGCCTACTAAAATGCTGAGCATATCAACCAACATTTCTCCAGTCATGCCTATTATGTTCCGACACTGGCTGCCAAAGGAGCGTCACGGCAAATAATAATGTACTAGTGTCAGTGATGTCATTAAACAGAACCTTTCTCATCGAGTTTTTAGTCTTTTATGTGTGTAATTCAAGCATGCCAGGCCTTTGTCAGAACAATGTGGGCATAGCCAGCAAATCAGTATTAATGGTTTAATCAGAAAAGACCTGTGGCTTTTATTTTTCATGATTGCTAAATACTTGTCAAAAATTAATAAGTGACTATTTTCAAGTCTAGAAACAATGACAGTGTTTTCTCAGAAATTTACCTAATGGAAAAAAAATATCACACAGCAAAATTCAGACGATATCAGTAAAAGAAAGAAAGATCATTACAGAATCTGTGTGTAAGTAAATGTGTGCATACATGTGCTTATAACATACAAAACATTTAAAGAAGATACAACTACGGAGAACATATGCCTGTTTATATTTATGTCATTAAACTGTGTTGGTAAAAATCAAAAAAACATGATTAATCATTCAATGCGCACAACTTTTGAGGAATTTGCACTGATTTTTACCTGTTTCTGGCACAAAAAAAGTCATATCCTGGTAATCATGGCTACCAAATTTGTAAAGGAAAAATATGTTCAATGGTCTTAGAGGAGGAGGCTGGACGATACTACTATGGATGTACAGACATACGGTTAGACAGACAATGCCTTACCATTGCAATTCACATTTCTAGAACAGGCATATAAAAGCTAAAACTAACAAAAAAAAAAAAAAAAAAAAAAAAAAAAAAAAAAAAAAAGAGAGAGAGAGAGAGAGAGGGGAAAGAGAGAGAGAGAGAGAGAGAGAGAGAGAGGAAAAAAAACACAAAAAAACCCAGAGCATATACATGATATATGTTGTGTAACACTTAAAATTTATATTCAAACTCATAGCAAAAATAAACATGTTATATATGAATAAAAAACTTAAATAAATAAATATTAATCTGTGCATAACCAAATTTAATACATAATTTATGTTACATAGTATTTACATAATATACGTAATAAAAAGAGATCAACAAAGCAAATTGAAATTTCAATAAATGTACCAACCACCAGATTTTGTAGGCACAAGTAACATCCCCATTTGGTAGGATTTACCAATTTGCACCATTATGGGACACCATGGGAACATAAATCCTTCAATTTTGCAAATCTACTAAATGCATCAACAATGCAAATTGAAAAATTCTATAAACTATAAAATCAGATTGTATAGGGGTAAGTAACATCCCCATTTGGTAGGATTTACCAATTTTCACCATTATAGGACACCAGGGGAACATACCTCCTACACTTTTGAAAATCTACTAAATGCATCACCAATGCAAACTGAAATTTCAATAAACTTAGAACCAGGTTGTATAGGCACAAGAAAAAACCCCAGTTGAGAGGATGTACCCCTATAGCACAACCATATTTGTGGAAATTTGTCTTCGTGTTGCAGTTAATTAATTGTACAGACAGCTGTGTTGAATTGATAGATTGATTGAATAGGGTTTAAGGTCCCAGTAAAGAGATTTTCACCTACATGGAGATATTTTATTGTTGAAGAAATTTTTACCTTTGCAGTGTGTTCAGGGCAATGTGCAGGGAGGTTCTATAAAGCTCCACAACCAAGGCATTGGTTTCTTAAGTCTCTTCTGATGGACAAGCAAAAATGAGGGTAAATCATCCAAAACTGATATTTATGTGCTCGATCCGATTTTATATAACAAACCGTATTGAAAGAAAAACCCAGAAAAAAACAATAAAATCAACACCCTTTTAGTGACATGGTTTTGCTTCACATATGGACATAGGTAAAATTAGGAGTCATATGAACCCTACTTACAATCTGGTCATGGTATGTCATTAAATGAATTTATCAATTTCTATATTTTTACTAACTATTTCAGTGAAGTCATAGTCAACCATAATTACTGTAAATGTATTTAATTTTGCAGTATAGGATATGTAGTTAAATTTTCGCGTTTTTGAAATATGCTCTACAATATAATTTTCACTTTGTATTAATTTCCATACAAAACAAACGACTACAAAATAAGCGAAATTTAGTACACTGCAAAAATAAATATGTTTACAGTATTCAGATGAGGAAGCTCAATAAACTAAAGACTCACTCTATACCTACTTACAAGTTTCATAAAATTATGGTAAGTATAATTTTTTCAACATGACACTTAACTAATAAAGTTATACCAGTACAACATGTAGTGAATACATATTACAGTACAATTGAGTAATTCTTCCATACATCCCAATACAATTTTTGGCATATTGTTACATCCCTAGTTATTAACATAAATTGACATATCGTCAGCCATGCCTTTTATGTTCCGACATTGTCTGCGGCTGCATCGCTGTACCAAAGCAGCATCATGGCAGCTTATGATGTACTAGTGTCAGTAATATCATTAAATAGCACAATTCAGGCCAAGTGTTCATTCTTTTTGTATGTAATTATGTATGCCAGGCCTTTGTCAGAACATTGTGGGCATGGCCATCGATCTGTCAATTATTTCCCCAAAACTATTCTTGGAATTTTTTTTTTCACCTGTACAGCCACGATGTATTTTGTTTGTTTATTAAGAGAATATTTACATTTTAAAGCTATTTGAATGTTACAGAAATGAGGCCACCAAGTGTCAATCATCTCCATGGCAACTGAGCAAAGGATTTCAGATCTATTTCAATGTGACATGTATATACTGCATGAGAAAGCTTAGGTTGCCTAAATTTAAATACTGAACTTCCACCAAGGAAGTAAGGCAGGGAGCTCTAGAAAGGTAAGCACCTTCTGTTTACTAGCTAGCTACACCCACCATGTGTGTAATCAAGATGAAAAGGAAAGGAACATTTAACTATGTCTCGTCAAATATATCCAGGGTAATTTTGGATACAGAACCATCATACTTATTAACAATATTGTAATGATGACCATAAAAATTTATTGGAAAGGGTATTCATGTTTCGCATAGGTCATTTTTAAATGCAATTCACAACCCATAACATATCCTTTATAAAAAAACAAAACAAAACAAAACAGAATTTGTATATTAAAGCTAAGTGTGTGTATGGTTGTAATTCCTGCAAAATATGAACTTTCGGCAAGGACTGGTTACTTATATGACACAGGAGAAAATGCTGAAATTATCAAGTCAAATTTGGTTATTTTTTCAATAGCCCCTTCTACATGTATGTGCCACAGGAGAAAATGCTGAAATTATCAAGACAAATTTGGTTATTTTTTCAATAGCCCCTTCTACATGTATGTGCCACAGGAGAAAATGCTGAAATTATCAAGACAAATTTGGTTATTTTTTCAATAGCCACCTCTACATATATGTGCCACAGGAGAAAATGCTGAAATTATCAAGACAAATTTGGCTACTGAGTGAAAATAATATACATGGAACCTAGCTGTTGTGAGATATGACTGGATGGTCATTTTAACATTTGCATTACTTACTTGGTTGTGTAATCAACCAATATTAATTCTATTTACATTACCATCTATACTTTAATCCTGTGGACAAAGTATATTTTTAAAAATTTTGATCAGTTGAAATTAAATATGAAACTAAAGTTTTATTTGAGCCAAATTGTATTAAATATTCATGAAACTAAGTGGCCTAGATTTTCAAACAAAAACTGATCAATTTTCAAACATCACTATATATAACTGAAAACTGATCAGTCTAGATTTTAATCTACTGAGAAGAAAGTAGGGAGACAAAATATATGAATTTATGTTTATCTTAAATAAATTAAAACACAAAACATATACACTAACACAAATACACAGACATTTCCAATCAATGTTTTTAAAATTGCTAATGGATATAAATATTTAACACTTAATCTCGAAAAGCATGTTTTAATGTTCCTTCATCATGTTTATACTTCAGTTGCTATGCGATGACTCATTTCTAAATCTGGATTCAAAATACATCTACAGGCAGAGAACTTGGTGAAGTAAAGAACATTTTTAATCTTCTCTAATACTTCTGTTGCGATGCGATAATTTGTTTCTAAATCTGGATTCAACATGTGTCTACAGAGAACTTGGTGAAGTAAAGAACATATTTTAAAGTTTCACAATACTTCTGTCGAGATGTGACAACTCGTTTCCAAATCTGGATTCAAAATGTATCTACAGGCAGAAAACTTGGTGAAGTAAAGAACATTTTTAAACTTCTCTAATACTTCTGTTGTGATGCGTTGATTTGTTTCTAAATCTGGATTCAACATGTGTCTACAGAGAACTTGGTGGAGTACAAAACATATTTTAAAGTTTCCCAATACTTCAGTTACGATGTGACGACTCGTTTCTAAATCTGGATTTAAAATGTGTTCACAAAGAGAGAAATGTGGAAATGTGGTGGAGTTTAAAATATTACACACAATATAACAAATACATAGTCTTTTATTTAGTATCTTCAATGCCGTATTCTCCGAGGTTATCAAAGGAGAATGGTATGAATTTGTAGCCCGAGCCATCATAAAATTTAGACTGGAATTCAACCCTGAAAATAGAAAATAACAAATCAAAATATTTGGAATTAAGTGCTTTTTAAAAAAGCAATGACGGACATTAAAACTTAAACGTGACTAGAAAATGGTAGTAAAATGAAGTATAATTCTAGGAATTTGACACTTGTGAAAAAACAACAGATCATCATTAGACCTTAAAAGTGATAGTAAATGGTAGTAAAATTGAAGAAAATTCAAGGAATTTGACACTTGTGAAGAAAAGTAAAAACAGATCATTTAAACTATCCAGTGGTTAGAAAATAGTAGCAAAATTGAATAAAATTCTAGGAATTTGACACTTGTGAAAAAAGCATAAATTTTGAAATTTAAAAAAACATCCTTAACTACAGGAAGTGAATTTTTCTCGGTATACTAATTTCCGCTTATTTCACAGTAAAAAAGTTCCATGAATATATGTATCACATGTGCAAAAAAATTATTATATACATTCTCCATATTATAGTTAGTTTTATAAGTCGTGAATATAACACCCTGCAAAACGGTTGGAAATTTACAAATAAAAAAAAAAAAAAAAAAAAAAAAAAGTAAAAATTTGAACCCCTGACATTATGTACATTTACAGTATGTATTTCACTTACCAGTGTAAACGGAGAGCGTGAAGGAATGCAGACAGTCCTTCCATGAGTATTAACACAATTACAGTCGCACCTGCCCAAAATGCAAATATGGGTGGGAGAATAATAATTCCTACAATCTGTGAATTCATTGTCAATGCCATCCTCATAACCATACTCCATAAAACTTCAGACAGCTCTGAAAAAACAAAAGTCAAAAGTAATAATATATATAATATTAAATCTTTGTCTTCTTTTAGCCTTCAGTTACCTGAACACCAATTTAAACTTCATGATTATTACTTTGCCATATCCCACTAACTGCAATTTTAAACATCATGAATGTAAAATTGGGTTGTCATAGGAACAAAATCTTTATTTCAAAAAAAAGTTGTAATGCACTTAAAAACAAAATCTTGATAAGCACATACTAATTTCTAATCCTCCCCACCATAAATTATTATGTTTTTGATAGACAAAAATGTTTCCATAGCAACCAACATTTATTTCAAAGCAAGTTGTGATACACATGATACACTTAAGAACAAAATATTTATGAGCATGATAAAAAACTAGGTTTCCATAAGTGATCAATTATTAGTTCAACCCAAAGTTATAATACATGTTAACTAAAAAAAAAAAAAAAAAAAAAAAAAAAAACCCACAAAATTCTTACCAGTGACTAGCATTTTAGGAGTATGGGTTTCCATAGCGTTACCCATTTTTCCAGTAATTTTCACAAAATGAGTAAAATTATTAGTTTAAGGCTATAGAGAAGGTAAATATTGAAATCAGATATTGACTCCAGTCATGGGTTTTAGAAATATTAACTATTTAGGGTGTTTCAGTCAAAGGGCCATAACTCCCAGGAAAATGAGCAAACCAACTCGAGTTCAACATTGATGCTTTGCAGCATGTTTCGTGAAATAGTGCTTTACAGTTTTGAAGAAAAAAAAAACACAGACAAAAATTTCAGATGGACGGACTTAATCAAACTCAAGTTTAACATCCCCCTCTTTCTTTGAAAGGCATGGGGGGATAACAAAATACTTATGAACATGTGCCAAATGCGATACATTGATAATCTAAATACTTACGAGCATGTGCCAAACTTAACGCCCACAATCGTAGATATGATGCCGTATGAGATATACATCCTAGGCAATATTCTATAGTATGGATAGACTGGTGTATAAATACCTCATCAAACTTAAATGTCTGCAAAAGGAAAATGGAATAGAATAAATTTCATTGAATTGGATCCTTTGCCATTAGGTAGTTTTTTGTAATTTACATGCAAATTCAGTATATAACAACCCCCGCCAAGTTGGTACTTTTATGCGATTTGAACAAACAAGCAAACTTCATAAATAAGGACCCCCTGCAGGTAGATATTTTTTGTGACTAAAACACTTATGTTCAAAAGGCCCATAACTCAACAGAAAATGGACAAACCAACTAGGGTTAAAGAGAAGCAATTCTCCGATAAATGCTGATGTTTTGCACCAAGTTTTGTAAAATATGCTTAATAATTTTGGACAATTATTCTGGACGACAAGGACTGTCTGGGTGGAAAGAGGATTAATGGAACATGTGAAAAGAAGGATAGATGTTCAAATTTTATATCCTTTTTTTTTCCTAAGCCCTTTGCCCGATATTGGAGTCCCTGGCCAATATGGCATGTGATAAGGATTTTACCATGCTTATTCTCTCTCTCTATATAGACATATACAGCAATGTATAAGTGCAAATATATATGGTATATATAGATGAATAAATGCATATGAATAAAAATAAAATAATCTTGACCGAGATATAAAATTTTCATTAATTCTTCAATTTTTTAGAACAGTTACAATACAGTCCAACCTGCCTTAAAAACCACCTCTATATAAGGGTCACCTGCTTATAAAGGCCAGCAGAATTGTATCCAAATTGTTTTTTATTCATATTATTTGAACTGCTATATAAAGTCCACCTGCCAATAAAGGCCGCCTTTACTGGTTGCCTTGGGTGGTGTTATTCACAGATTTGAATGTATTCATTTTTTATACACGATTGAAATTACAGGACAGGTATGTTAAAATGGTATGTTTGACATTTTTAAATAGACAAATTTGAATTTTCGGAGGATATAATAATTTATAACAAATAAATACTTATAGGAGCCTGTAAGCCTCTTTTAAAAATTGGTAGAGTACTCGCTCCATATGTGGGAGGTCGTGGGTGTGATCCCCGGTCAGGTCTGACCCAAGACTTGAAAGTGGGTAGTGACTGTTCCTTTGCCAAGCACTCAGCATTACGAAGTGAACGTTATGGTTCTTTCCAATAGGAACTTAAAATAAACCAGGTCCTGTGTCACAGTGAGCTTGGCACATTAAACAAAACTGCTGTATAATGCCATTAGCGCAACATACAGGCAAAATTTCTGCACCTTAGACTATAGTTGGCAACGTCTTGATATAAGTAAAATATTCTTGACTGGGACATTAAACACCATTACTCAACTCAACTCTTTTAAAATCTAACAAGAGGCCCATGGGCCTGATACGCTCACCTGATAACTAATGGCTAGCTGATAGATTTAAAGAAAACATAAATACTAAAAAACCAAAATGACTTTTTTTTTACATCATGATAACCGTTGTATTAATACCTACAACATTCTAGTATACATGCCTATACAAAAAGTTAATAGTTTTCAAGATAATTAACCATTTCAGTATTGTTTCACATCTGTGACCTTGACCTTTGAACCCATGACCTTTTTCTATACATCAAAATGATCGTTGTATCGATACCTACAACATTCTAATATACATGCCTATACAAAATGTTTATAGTTTTCGAGATAATTAAACATTTCAGTATTGTTTCGCATATGTGACCTTGACCTTTAAACCCATAACCTTTTTCTATACATCAAAATGATTGTTGTATCAATATCTACAACATTCTAGTATACATGCCTATACAAAATGTTTATAGTTTTCGAGATAATTAAACATTTCGGTATTGTTTCGCATATGTGACCTTGACCTTTAAACCCATAACCTTTTTCTATACATCAAAATGATTGTTGTATCAATATCTACAACATTCTAATATACATGCCTATACAAAAAGTTTATAGTTTTCGAGATAATTAACCATTTCGGTATTGTTTTGCATCTGTGGCCTTGACCTTTGAACCCATGACCTTTTTCTATACATCAGAATGATCATTGTATCAATACCTACAACATTCTAATATAGAAGCCTATACAAAAAGTTTATAGATTGTGAGATAATTAACCATTTCGGTATTGTTTCACATCTGTGACCTTGACCTTTGAACCCTGACCTTTTTCTATACATCAGAATGATCGTTGTATGAATACCTACAACATTCTAATATACATGCCTATACAAAAAGTTTATAGTTTTCGAGATAATTAACCATTTCAGTATTGTTTCACATCTGTGACCTTGACCTTTAAACCCATGACCTTTTTCTATACATCAAAATGATCATTGTATCAATACCTACAACATTCTAATATACATGCCTATACAAAATGTTTATAATTTTCGAGATAATTAACCATTTCGGTATTGTTTCGCGTCTGTGACCTTGACCTTTGAACCCATGACCTTTTTCTATACATCAAAATGATCGTTGTATCAATACTTACAACATTCTAATATACATGCCTATACAAAAAGTTTATAGTTTTCGAGATAATTAACCATTTCAGTATTGTTTCGCATCTGTGACCTTGACCTTTGAACCCATGACCTTTTTCTATACATCAAAATGATTGTTGTATCAATACCTACAACATTCTAATATACATGCCTATACAAAAGTTTATAGTTTTCAAGATAATTAAAAATTTCGGTATTGTTTCGCATATGTGACCTTGACCTTTGAACCCATGACCTTTTTCTATACATCAAAATGATCGTTGTATCAATACTTACAACATTCTAATATACATGCCTATACAAAAAGTTTATAGTTTTCAAGATAATTAACAATTTTGGTATTGTTTCGCATCTGTGACCTTGACCTTTGAACCCATGACCTTTTTCAATACATCAAAATGATCGTTGTATCAATACCTACAACATTCTAATATACATGCCTATACAAAAAGTTTATAGTTTTCGAGATAATTAACAATTTCGGTATTGTTTCACATCTGTGACCTTGACCTTTGAACCCATGACCTTTTTCTATACATCAAAATGATCGTTGTATCAATACCTACAACATTCTAATATACATGCCTATACAAAAAGTTTATAGTTTTCGAGATAATAATTATAATCAGAGGTAAAAAAAATTAGGTCACGACCTTCACAATTGACCTTGACCTCATTTTGAAGATACTAAGAAGAAGATGTCAAAACTGAAAACCCCATGTCATTATCTGGTCAAATAGTCAAGTTATAACAATTTGAAGCTATTTTACGATTTTTTCAAAATTAAACGCAAAAACGCGTAACCTATTTTTTATCCGATTTTTACAAAATGAACAAACTATAGGCTTAAGACCCTAGAGAAGCCAAATATCACATCAGATTTTTTCTCCAATCAGTACTTTCGGAGAAGAAGATTTTTTAAGATTTTTGCACCCCTAGGTCACCTTGACCTAGTTATGGTAGCCATGGCAACGCCACGAACAAATCTGAATTGCACCGGCCCATATATACTTCTGACAAAGTTTCATTAAAAACTGTCCAGTAGTTTCAGAGGAGAAGTCGAAAATAGGTGTTAACGACGCACACACGCACACACGCACACACGCACATACACACGCTGCGCTATGCCATAAGCTCACATGACCTTCGGTCAGGTGAGCTAAAAATGTTCCTTGTAGTTCAAAGTAAGAGAACAATTATCACATTTTCAGGGTTCTTGCTGGGTCAATTTTGGGGCCAATATTCTGTCCCATTCACAATTCAAAACAGTGATTTTGTTTGCAAAAAAAAAAAAAAAATTACTTCCAAATAAAGGCAGTTTTTCCCTGTTGAAAAATGACTATATTTTCCCAATTTCACCATTAAAATTCCAAAAACAAGAGATATACTTAGCAACTAATATATAGTTGTCTTTTTCTGCAAAATGTTAAATGTTGTAACAATTTAATATCTTTGCATTGAAAATCATAAGTTATTGCAAGCATGTCATAAAACAGTTTGCTGTATTTCGGAACTTCAAATTTTCTTAACTTATCGGAACTTCAATCTTTTTTAATTTAAAATGCAAATTGCAGAAGGTAGTTTAAAAAGAGAAGTAACAAAATCACTGCAAAATCATATGTTTTTTTCACTATCACTTTGTCAATTTTCATAATTATGGAAATTTCAGCTTTAAAGACAGTGTTTTTGGTTTTCTATCACTTTATCATTTTCAGAACTTGACCATTATGCTGCTAATTTTCACAATGGCAAGGGTCTGGCCCATCACAAAAGGTGAGAAAAAGCACTTCATTTATAATTACATAAAATGGCCAAATGATTATTCCATATTTCGATTGTTACGGAACGTTAATATGCTTAATTATGCAAATTTTGTTTGTCAAAATGATTCTAGATTTCACATGATTTCACATGTTCTTTTAATTTCTTTCTTACAGCACACAATATTCTTATATTATGAATTTTTTTTTTCAACATGTTAAAAAAGAATATATAATTTTGGAAAATCATATATTTGTTATAATTTCTTTCTTAATTACAGCACATAATATTCTTAATTTTGGAAATTTAGTTTTAAAAGAATTTATACTTTATAATTTTTGAATTTCACATGTCTTTCTTTATTATGGGGCGGGGTTGAGATGGGTTTGTTGTCACATCACGAAGCTTACAGGCCCTATTGCTTAATTAATTTAAATTTTAAAATTATTATTTTTGATAAATACAGTCAAATCTGCCTTTAAAGCCACCTCTATATAAGGGCCTCCCATTTTTTAAAGGCCAGTAACATTCTGTCCTAAATGCTCTTTATTCATGTTATTTGACCCTGTATAAAAGGGCCACCTGACCATAAAGGCCACTTTTACTGGTTCCCTAAGATGGCCTTTATAGACAGGTTTGACTATAAATAACAAAAGTGGTTTCACATTTGTAACATAAACAGATAAACCTGAAATAGAAGCTAGCACTGTATACAGAATCTCTTCAAATGAAAATTACAACACATATACTACAACATAAATAGGGGAGTGGCAACACTATTGACACATAACTTTTACCAGGGGAGGGCAGCATCATTGACACAAAACTTTAACTGCTACAACATAATCAGGGAAATGGCAGCACCATTAACACGAAAAACTTGACTGCTACAACATAAATCAGGGGAAAGGCAACACCATTGACACGAAAACTGTTACAACACAAATAGGGATGTAACAGCATTAATGACATGAAAAACTCAACTGCTTCAACATAAATCAGGGGAAAGGCAACACCATTGACACGAAAACTGTTACAACACAAATAGGGAAGTAATAGCACTATTGACATGAAAAACTCAACTGCTTCAAAATAAATAGGGGAAAGGCAATGTCATTGACACAAAATCTGTGAAAACATAAATAGGGATGTAACAGCACTATTGACATGGAAAACTCAACTGCTTCAACATAAATAGGGGAAAGGCAATGTCATTGACACGAAAACTGTGAAAACAAATAGGGATGTAACAGCACTACCAACATGAAGAACTCAACTGCTTCAACATAAATCAGGGGAAAGGCAACGTCATTGACACGAAAACTTGACTGGTACAACATAAATCAAGAGAATGGCAGCGCTATTGACATAAAAACTCAACTGGTAAAACATTAGTCAGGAGAGGGCAGCATCAATGACACATAACTTTTACCTGCTACAACATTAATCAGGGGAGGGCAGCATCATTGACACAAAACTTTTAACTGCTACAACATAAACAGGGGTAAAGTCATGACCATAAGCTTAAAGTAAATGCAAAACACATTTCCCTGACACTTAGGTTCAAGTCAATGAGGCCCCCTACAAGCACAAGGGAGATTAAGGGGTCAAGCCATGTCCATAAGCTCTTAGAAACTTAATCAATGAGGCCCCCTACAAGCACAAGGAAGGAGAAGGGGTAAAGTCATGACCATAAGCCCAAAACACTTCTCGGACACCAAGTCAATGAGGCCCCGTACAAGCACAAGGGAGATGAAGGGTCAAGCCATGTCCATAACCTCTTAGAAACTTAGTTCTTAGTCAATGAAGCCTACAAGCACATTAAGAAAGGCGGGATATGCTTAACGGTGAAATCCTATGTCTTACAGGTTAAAGTCTGCAACACATCTCTACACAAGGCTGACATGAAAAGTTAAGCCTGTTCTGAAATAGATACCTGTATTCTTGGAATATCATATCAACATGATCAGTTACCATGGTTACAACATTAAAAACCAGAGAGTGGCTTAAATAGTGAATAAATTTAAAATAATCTCTCTGTGATATCATCTATACACATTATAGTAAATAAACATGCCGTAATAAAAGAGTGTCAAAATAATGCATGCAGAAATAAGAAACAAACTATAGACTGAGTAAATAATAAAGCAGACTATAGCAATGACAGCAAATCACCTCATCCGTTTCCTGCCCACCCATCTGCATCACTCCGTCACCATGGTGAAATACTTCTTGATCATGATTGACAAGGTCACCGCTTTGAACAGACAACTGCTGATGTTTGAACTGTTGGTTGTGATTTTTGAATGCAAGAGAAAAATGCATATGACAAGATAAAAATTTCATAAATAATTATACTTTATTTTAGAATATATATATAAAAATCAAGGTCCAATCTCAAATTTTAGCATGAACTTTATGAGAATTTAAAAAACAAAACCCAAAAGATAATACAAATTTTAATTTTCAATTCTGAAGTCTTCAAAATTTTAATTTTTCAATTTTTAATAATATCCATCATCTAAATTTCAAATAACACTACTAGCTTTATAAACTATACCAAAATTTAAAAACATTCTTCTCATAAATCATACTTTGACCCATTTCAACCCCAGGAAAAAATGGAATGACCCACATTGAATTAAAAGGAATGTACCACTTACAAAACATGGGGAAGAATGGGAAAATTTGAAATTGGACACAGCAAAAAGTACAATTTTTATATAAGAAATCACCTCCTCCTCATCATCACTATCATCATGTTTATGTGAGGGGGTATCGTCATGGTAAATAACTTCATCCTGATCGTCTAACAACGCCCGACCATTAGCTTCCACTAAAAGAACTGGTTGATATTGCTGTAATTTAAAAGTGTCCCAAACAATATATATATCATGTAGTTTTAAAATTTGCAGTGTTTGTAATGAGAATTTAGATAGTATCTTGTCAAATAGTGCATTCTAGCAAAAAGCCTATGGCCATGCCAAATTAATTTTAATGTGTGTGTGTGTGTGTGGTGGGAATTTAAGATATTAAAAAAAATTGTTTAGGCCACTTCATACTAATATGTGTGTGTGTGTGTGACAGGAATTCAAACTGTAGCAGCCAAATAGCACATACATGGCAATAGATAGAGCAATGAAAATTTTGTTTTTGACAGTATGGACCTGCATGCTTCCAAAATTTAAAATTGAGAAAAACATAAATTGCAGCTCAGGCCCATCTAAAATTTCCATTATATGCAGCTCAGGCCCATCTTAAATTTCAGGTAAAATCCTAGATGCAAAGTTTGGTCCATTTTTCGTTTCTGTAATATAGAATTTGTTGATATTATCAGCATGTTTGTAATGTTTGTCTGAAGACATATGTAAATACATATTTATTGTTTGTTCTTTCAGCAAATTCGACTAGGAAGTCAGTTATGGGATGGTGAAGGAAACCAGAATGCCAAGAGAAATTTACCGACAAGCAAACTGACAAACCTTCTAACACTAGGATGTGTCGTGAGTGGGATTCTAATCTAGGCCGCAAGAGCCGCTGTGATCCATAAGCGCATGTTCTGGACCAACCGCCAATGAAGTCCCAGGGTTAAAGGTAAAAGAAATGGTTGACATGGGAGTGATACTGGCAAAAAGTTTAACGAAATGTACAAGTTCAAAACATGTTGATAAACTGGAAGTAGAAATTTAACCATGTAAGTATTTTGATGTTGTTTCAGTGTTGCTTAACATCACATCAGCATTTTTCAGCTATTCGTGACTAGAAATATGTTATTAATCTCTGTGGATTAATCTATGAACAAGATCCACGAGAGATCCTGGATTTGTAGACTGACGTCTTATCCATTAGGCCACTGTGGCCTCTTATGTAAGAAGAGTAAAACACATTTATAACGAACCCCTGGGGACTATTTTTAACTTGGATATACTTCATTAGAATTATATAAAGGAGTGGTGAGGGCCAAATAATTGACTTCATGCTATCAATATATTCGTAGTAAGTCATGTAAGTGTGTTCGTTGTATTCATGTTTTACTGTAGTAGAAAATAGTTTTAAAAATTTATGATTTTAAGAATCAGGACACACCCTTAATAGAAGAAAAATCACATGATCATGAAGTGTACAATATACAAAGTGGAAAAAAGGTGAAATATAAAGATATACATGGTATAAGCAATATGGAAATATGGGATGAATGGAAGTGCTGTGGAAATTTACAGTAAAACCTTGACTCATTGCCACAACTTCTTTAGCCAGATTTTTACGTTATAAAGGGGTTTGGTGAAAGCCCAGTAAAACCTTGATTTATGGCCACAACTTGTTCTGCCGGATTTTGACATTATAAAGACGTTTGGTGAAAGCCCAGTAAAACCTTGATTTCTGGCCACCATTTTTCCTGTCTGGCTTTGACATTATAAAGGGGTTTGGGTAATAGCACAGTAAAAAAGTAATTTATTGCAAACACTTGTCTTGCCAGATTGTGACATTATAAAGGGGTTTGGTAATAATACAGTATACTCAATTCATTGCCATCATTTGTTCAGCCAGATTTTGACGTTATAAAGGGTTTTATGAAAGTACATTGTGACAATTTGTTGTGGCCAGGGATTTTTCTGGGTATTCACAGGGTCCGGTAAAGGGACCCATTCCCAATGCAAAAAAACATACATTTTTCCCAATTCTCTAGTAAAAAATTCCCAATTAGCTATGTTTATCAATTTTTTGAGAAAAAAAATTTCACAAGATCATCATATTTGGAGGATATCTCGTTCTGATAATGATTTCAATCTATATTAACCCACATTTTGCTGGATGATTTATATAGAGACAAAAAGACAGCGCTATTTTGCTGTGAACACCGATTTAATTTGTTCAATTACCAGTATTCTAGTGGTCTAGAATTTCTAATATGTTGTTGTGATTTTTCCCAAAATTACATTTTTGTTGAGCATTTTCCCAATTTCATCCCAAGGTCCGTTTCCCAAAGAGGTCAGAAAAATCCCTGGTGGCAGATTTTGAAGTTATAGAGGGTGTTATCATAGTACAGTAAAACTTTAAGTCATCACCACCACTTGCAGATTGTGACATTATAAAGGGGTTTGATGACAATATGGTAAAACCTCGATTCATCACCATCATTTATGCAGTCAAATTTTGGTGTTATTAAGGGGTTTGGTGATAGTACAAACAAACTTGATCAATAGCCACCATTTATGCAGAAAAAGTTTGGTGTTATAAAATGGTCTTGTAATACATGATATACAATAAAAAATTTGCTGCATTACTAGGCTTTATGCAGTCAGATTTTGGTGTTACAAAGAGTCTTAGTGTTATAAAGCATTTTGTAATAAAATTAGGGAAGTTTTTATTGAAAAACATTGAGGAAATGGACTTCATGACTTCAAAATACTATGGCAATAAATGAGGTGGCAAAGTTATTGAGGGGCATTATAGGAAGGTTTTACTGTAAATACATGTAAATAAAATATATTAATTTAGGACTTTTGCTAATTCTTAAATACATCATCATTAATCTGATTAAAAAGTCACTTTTCTTTGACTGGCGGACTGACCTAAATTTCAAACCCTGCAAGAATATCCTCATGATCCTTATTAGGACAAAAATTTTCATTTCCTAAAGGGAGGTAACTAAACAACACGACATGAAAACGGAAAATTAAAGAATCTAAACTAATGATATATCGCCCTTGTACCGCATGATAACTGCTATTGTTTGTGGCGACCTATTGTTTTTGTTTCTGCAGGTTTGGCCAAATGAAAAAAAAAAAAAAAAACCAGCAAAAATCATCTGGTACAAGATGATAAAACCTCAATGTCATGCTGAAAAAAAAAATCAAATTATTTCAAAAATAAATGCAGAACAAGAGACCATCATACTAGCTACAGATTGATAATAAGAGCGCTGCTAGACTGGGCAAGATATGCTCATTTACATTTTTTGCCATTAAGCTGTTGGTAAATATTGCAGTAAGAATAATCTCCAAAAATGGTACAGAGTATCATGTGAAACAAAAATGAAGAGTCTAGTCAATATGTCCCAATGTGTTCACTACTTTAATAATGTGGAAGGAATTAAAAGTACAAAAAAAAAGGTTACAATTCCAAAGGGGCACAACTCTGAGAAATTTGCATAGAGTTACCTCCCCTTTTGGCAAACACAATGTCATATCCTGACAATGCCGTATACTAAGTTTAGTAAAAAAAAAAAAACATCTGGAGTCATAGTGTTTCATAGCCAAATCAAGAATATTTCACATATATTGAAGGGATCAGTTCTAGGATGGAGGAGAAAAAACTGGAGTGCCCCACTACAATCAACGCTGACAAGCTAATAGACAAACTTTCTAAAATGCCAGAGTGGGATAAGTTAGCCAGTGCCTTCGGCCACTTGGCCACCAAGGCACTCTACAGACATGCTCATTTATACTGAATATTTTTTTTCAAAAAACAAATTTTTATGGATCAGGTAACTAATATATATATAAAATGTCCAACAGGCAATAATCATGCCAAAATAAAAAAAAAATTAAAAAATTAAAAGTGAAGAGAATTCTGAAAGACCATGCACACTGTTTGCAAATATCTCAAAAAAATCTTTTCAAAAATAACTATTACAATGTATTAATTATTAATTCACTTAATTTTCACTTTGAAACAAAACTTTACATTAGGGATGAAGATATAGGCTGTATGTTGAGTGTAAAAAAAAAAAAATCCATTTCTATACAAAGGAACCAAGGAAATTGCACCAAGGAACAGTGTTTATTCAACCTACTCTTTTCTTAAATGCAGATTGCGTATGAAAATCACTTGCTCAGTTTCATTCATGGATGGAATAATGAGGATATAGGTTGTATGTTGAGTATAACATGTATAAATAATCAACTTACCTGACCATTTCTGTGCCAGTGTCTAAGAAGTAAAGGTTTTACAAACCACATCCATGGTACACAGATGAGGATTAAAAAGATTAAAAACCCTTGAAACTGTCCCTGTAAAAAAAAACAACAAATAAAGAATTACAGTCTAACTGCCTTAAAGGCCATCTCTTTACTTGGCATTACGAAATGAAAGTCACGGTTCTTTCAGATGGGAACTTAAAATAAACGAGGTCCCGTGTCACGCTAAAGAACCCTGCTGTACAGTGCCATCAGCACAACGCACAGGCAAAATTTCTGCATTTTGGCCTATAGCTGGCGATGTCTCAATATAAGTGAAATATTCTTGACTGAGACATTAAACACCATTACTCACTCACTCACTCTATACAAGGACCATCTGCTTTTAAAGACTAAAAGTTTATCCTAACTCTCCTTATTCAAGTTATTTGAACCTTTATGTAAGTGTCACCTGCCAATAAAGACAACCATTACCAATTCCTATGGATGGCACTTACAGACAAGATTGACTGTATTATAAAAATAAGTAAAATTGACTAATGGTGTAAACACCACAGTCAAAATTCTTTCACTTGTATTGGAGCTCAGTGGATTTCTCCTGGCACTCCAGTATTCTCCACCATTTCAGTGCCAGTCAAGATTCTTTCACTTGTATTGGAGCTCAGTGGATTTCTCCTGGCACTCCAGTATTCTCCACCATTTCAGTGCCAGTCAAGATTCTTTCACTTATATCGAGGCTCAGTGGTTTTCTCATGGTAACCTGCATTTTCTCCAAAATTTGAGTGCCCAAGATTCTTTTGCTTAAGTTGAGGCTCAGTTTAAGTTGAAGAAGTTGTTCTATGTAATATTTAACAGGGATCAAATAAAACTGCTTTGCAATGTTTCAAGTTATTGGGTGTATAGATGTTTTATTTACTTCCAGACTGATTTTTGTAAATTTTGTTTGGGGTTCTTTAACTATTTTTTAAAATATTTTTATAGCTTTTTACTTAAAAAGTGCAAAAAAGCTTTTTAAATTTTTTCTAATTGTGAAGGGAGCCTAATATCTGCCCAAAAAATATAGCTTAGCGAGATCCCTGTATTCCCTGGTTACACGTACCTGTCCTGTAAACATGTATTGATCCTCAGAACCTTGAAACAGAAACATGTTGATTAAACCTGAAACATAAATAACATCATAACTTGTCACTCTTTAAAAAAATTCTCGCACAAGACTTGTATAATGCATAACATTTTATTCAACTCGGTTAATAAATCCAATACTGAAAATTGTTTTTTTTTTTCATGAGTGGAAGTTTTCCCTAAATCCTTTTGTTGGTATTTCATAAGGGGGTTATTTTCACATTTACCTATTCTTGTGGAGATAACAAGGTGTTTTCTTAAATCGTGAGGGGGTGGGGGAGAGAGTAATTTTCATGAATTTTTTACAATTTGCGAAAATAGTGAACATTATAACAGTATAACATAATCACTCATGCAAGAACCTCAATTTATGAAATACTTAAGTTTTTATTGTCATTCTTCAAAGAATTTTCTACTCTAACATAGCAATTGGTTAACTTTCCATGTGTATCTTGATACTGTTCATAACTATAATGATCAGGAATTTCAGAGGAGATTCAGAATGGACCCTCAAACATATGAACTTTTGCTATTGCTAAAGATATTTTCTGTATTTCAAGGCAAATAAAGAATTTACGGAATAGAGAAGCAATGGTTAAATTATTTTAATTAAGAATATAAGCTCTCAAATGACTTTCTTGGCCTTGGCAGACACATTTTGTGTGACTGAAAGCACAATACTGTCTGTCAACATCGCGATCTTAGACATCTCTTGATGTCAAATCTAACCAATTTAACCGTCTTCAGAGTTGGTTTGTAAGGTTTGAAAAAAAATTTCATGATTGGTGCTAAAAATTGGAACAAACTGGTTGGAGTTTACTATGTTTCCATTCCTGGTAGCCAAAATCGCCATTGGGTACTCATTTTTGTGAAATTATTTCAAAAAGTAATCTATTTTAACAAATTTGTGAAAATTACTTTAAAAAGTACTATACTTTCACCAATCTTGGAAATTTGGCTACTTATAATTTTAAAATTGTGGAAACATAGAGTTTAAAACTGGTTTGAAACTGGTTATGTGAAAAAAAATTGAAAGTTTTATAGCTGAATTTAAAACTGAACTGGTTTTTATATTATAAGTGAAAAAAAGAAATGTGCCCTAATTCATAAAGATAACTTACCTATCAATAAATTTGGTGCTCTTCTTGTAGATTCTGGACTTCCGTCATATTTTACCCATTTAACAAACACCAGTATCACAAGATAACCAAATATACTAGCTAAAAATATCACTTGTGGAATGAATTCACAAAAAATGTTCAGTGTTCTCTTAAAATATCTGCAAAAGAAGAAATAAATAAGAGATAAATATCAAACTACAGTCAAATCTGTCTATAAAGGCCATCCAAGAGTATCAGTAAAGGTGGTCTTTATGGACAGGTGGCCCTTTTATAGTCAAACTGTCTATAAAGACCACACAAGGGTATCAGTAAAAGTGTTTTTTTATGGACAGGTGGCCCTTTTATACAGCCAAACCTGTCTATTAAGGCCACCCGAGGGTATCAGTAAAAGTGGTTTTTATGGACAGGTGGCCCTTTTATACATGTATCAAAGTAACAATTTTTAGGAGAAGTAGAGAGGAATAACAGAGTTTTATCAATCCCAATTCAGGCGAAAACGAAGCCCTTTCCCAGATAACTACTGTATAAATCATATAAGTCACCAATACACTGTAGCCATTACAGCCTATCTTATGCTGAACAATCACCATGAGTGCATGCAAACAGAAAAGTTATTTTGGATGAGAAATTCCTAACATTTAATGTATGTTTTAAGTTAAACAAACCAATTATAATTTTTGTTCCTTTAAATCAACCTAATATACCATATTAGGTCATTAACACAACGTGTTATGTAATATCGATCCTACCGATTATAAAAAAATTATTTTATGTACACAGGGACACAAGACTGATGACTGGACTTGGAGTGTTGTCATTGGGAGTTCTGTGTGACAAAATAATGATTAATTTGACATGCTTCTAATTTCTCCAAAACAAGGCAATCTTGTTCCTGGAAATCAAACATTTTTTTTTCAATATCACCACAAATTTACTAGTGTCCATATTTGCATCAAGTACTTGTGATGAAGATAACTTGCCTACTATCAAGTGGCTGATTTTGACATTGATCAAGGGAAATAACTCTAATACTGACTACATATGGAATTGGCCTGACCCAATATGGACTATATTAGTTAGGTTAGGTTATAATTAGGTTTGCACAAGACCAGCATTGTCAAACAAATTTACAGAAATTAGTGAGCTAGAATATTTATACAATACCCATGATAACATTTTTTCTTGTTATGTTATATGCCAAAATGTTTCCAAAAGTTTGATGACATAATGCAAGACCAGAAAGGGGAGAAACAATGTTGTTGTTATTATTATTACTATTACATAAAAAAAAATGTCTGTTTGAATTTTAAAAAGAAAATTGCAAAGTTACTTTTAAGATCAGCATTTCCATATCAAGACATTATGATCTCCTGCAGCTGTCATCCAACCAGCAGATGCTAAATGTTGTTTATCATCATCAATGTTATTTATACAATCATATACATTCAGATTGAATGCTTGAAATGTAGGTATAGTCAAGCGCAACGATGATTATGAATGAAACGACTTGTCAGTCCCATATCTCTGGTTGTGTCTCCATCCACATTTCATCATGTGACAGTAGGAAATATGTATGTGCCCTGTAATATGTCATGTTTTATGACAGGGCATATAACACACACCCATTGATTTCAGCAAAACAAAAAATATGCCAAAATAGTATGCATGTAATCACATGTGTATTATTAAAGAAATTTACATATTAAATTGTCATAATACTGTATACCCACCTATGATTAACTAAACTTAAAGCTATGCCAAAAAACATGTGTGAAACACCAAATATTACAGATAACTTCATTTTAATGGAATTTGTATAGGTGATCTTGTTTTTAGATGACTGCCAAATCTACAAATAAAAAAGTCAATTTAGTAAATTAGGACCCCTTGCAAAAGTTAAATAGGTTACGTGGTACTGGAAGCATGTAGCTCAGTTGGTAGAGCGTCGGACTCCAGATCCAAGGGTCGTGGGTTCGAATCCAGTCGGGAGCATGTTGTGACTTTAAGCTAGTTACTTCATTTGACATTGCTGCTGACTTATCCGGTATGAGGATAATGGACCGGTGAGGCTGCAACCTCTGCAATTGTCGTCTCGGTGAGCTAGCACCTAAAAAAAAGGCCCTGAGTGTGCACTAGTACAAAGCAGACATACGCACAATACACACTGCCAGTCATGGTCACATCGGTGTAGGCTAGTGTGATCTGGCTGACAATTATTAAAATGCGCCAGAGAGGCCTAGAGCCTATTAAAAGGTGTCTAATATAGATAAGAGTACTAAATAATAGCAAGGAACTTTGGTGAATTACAATCCCTATCAGTAGGTACTTTTCATGATTTGCACTTATGTCCAAAGGGACATAACTCCCAGGAAAAATGAGAAAATTAAATTTTGTTAATGATATGCACATTTCCAATCAATGTTGACAGTGATTTTGATTGTCAAAAACTACTACCAAATAAAGGTAGTTTCCCCTTGGAAAAAATGATTAAAATTTCCCAATTTGACCACTAAAATTCCCATAACAACAGTGATATACAAGCAAATAAAATCCAGTGGTCAATTCCAGATATTGTAGCAATTTAACTATTTTGTATTGATGATCTTAAGCTATCGCAGCATAAAATAATGCAGTTTTCTTTATTTCAGAACTTAACTTTCCAAATTTAAAAGGCAGAAGGTAGTTTTGAAAAAAATCACCGGAGCAATTTTAGAGCAAACTTCAAAATTTAAGGACTTTTCCAGGTCGGTATGAACCCTGGAAGATGGACAAATGGACAAATGAACAGAACTTAGGTTTTAATATCCCATGTGTTTCCTTAAAAATAAAATTGCTGTTTGTATAAAAATCTAAAGCGTCCAGATGATGGCCGCATAGATGCCAAACATGTAGACAAATAAAAGTCTTACCACAACTGTTCATTCTAGTGTTGAGAATAATTGATTTTAATAAATATAAATATCTAAGTACACAGGGTCTGACAATGTCAAGATTTTTATACCCAGACAAAATAGTTTGAGGAGGGCATATAGGAATCACCATGTTTGTCTGTCTGTCAGTGTGTCCGTCCGTCTGTCTGTGTGGCTTTACATGTAAAATCGTGTCAGGGCCATATTTCATAGTTGCTTTGGAGGACTGTCATAAAACACCACATGAATAATCTTTATGGTCCAAAGGTGTGTCATGACCTTAAACCAAGGTCATATCATAAAGGTCAAGGTCACAGGAAAACAACCAATGTTGGGGGCGGGGGAATTTGGCTCTTGAGAGACAGTTCTAGTTTTTTTTAAATTGTTTATCTACAGACCCTAAAAGCTTCTAAGAGGGATAAAAGAAACACATAGTTTTTTCCTTTGGCCTTACATGTTCTTTGTGTATATTTACTGGATCGAGACCAAATGTGTATGGTCCTAATTTATTGTGTATACTTACTGGATCGAGACCAAATGGGTATGGTCCTAATTTATTGTGTATACTTACTGCATCAAGACATAATGGGTATAGTCCTAATTTATTGTGTATACTTAATGGATCCAGACCAAATGGGTATGGTCCTAATTTATTGTGTATACTTACTGGATCCAGACCAAATGGGTATGGTCCTAATTTATTGTGTATACTTACTGGATCCAGACCCAATGGGTATGGCCCTAATTTATTGTGTATACTTACTGGATCAAGACCAAATGGGTATGGCCCTAATTTATTGTGTATACTTACTGGATCAGACCAAATGGGTATGGCCCTAATTTATTGTGTATACTTACTGGATCAGACCAAATGGGTATGGCCCTAATTTATTGTGTATACTTACTGGATCCAGACCAAATGGGTATGGTCCTAATTTTTGTGTATACTTACTGGATCGAGACCAAATGGGTATGGTCCTAATTTATTGTGTATACTTACTGGATCCAGACCAAATGGATATGGTCCTAATTTATTGTGTATACTTACTGGATCCAGACCAAATGGGTATGGTCCTAATTTATTGTGTATACTTACTGGATCCAGACCAAATGGGTATGGTCCTAATTTATTGTGTATACTTACTGGATCCAGACCAATGGGTATGGTCCTAATTTATTGTGTATACTTACTGGATCCAGACCAAATGGGTATGGCCCTAATTTATTGTGTATACTTACTGGATCCAGACCAAATGGGATATGGGTATGGCCCTAATTTATTGTGTATACTTACTGGATCCAGACCAAATGGGTATGGCCCTAATTTATTGTGTATACTTACTGGATCCAGACCAAATGGGTATGGCCCTAATTTATTGTGTATACTTACTGGATCCAGACCAAATGGGTATGGCCCTAATTTATTGTGTATACTTACTGGATCCAGACCAAATGGGTATGGCCCTAATTTATTGTGTATACTTACTGGATCCAGACCAAATGGGTATGGCCCTAATTTATTGTGTATACTTACTGGATCCAGACCAAATGGGTATGGCCCTAATTTATTGTGTATACTTACTGGATCCAGACCAAATGGGTATGGCCCTAATTTATTGTGTATACTTACTGGATCCAGACCAAATGGGTATGGCCCTAATTTATTGTGTATACTTACTGGATCCAGACCAAATGGGTATGGTCCTAATTTATTGTGTATACTTACTGGATCCAGACCAAATGGGTATGGTCCTAATTTATTGTGTATACTTACTGGATCCAGACCAAATGGGTATGGCCCTAATTTATTGGAGTATATAGGATGTAGCTGAAGTTGGTGATTTGCCAGTAGCGTCGCAACGGTGTAATTTCTGGAAAAAGAAGAATATTAACATTCAATGAAAATAAAGTGAATCTCTCATTTAGAAATAAAAGTCACAGGGTCCTTAAGAAGAGACTGTAAAACCCAATGCCTCTTGTCATGAAAGCATGGCAGGTTAAAGAACTCCCCTGAACATTGCACAACATAGGTAAAAATGTCTGCCACTTTACCTATAGCCGGTGACATCATGTTATAAGTGAAATATTCTTGACTGGGACATAAATTCTATGCTATTAGTGACCTCTCAATATACCTGTCAGTGAAACAGTCTAACTTGAATGTCAAATACAATTCAATCTATTCATCAATAAATTGAGGCACACCAAACTAATTAAGTTGTAAAATGATGACAAACAAGAGCACCGCCGAGCGGAGCATTATACGCCCGTGTTATATTGATCGAGTAGTACTATTTACTGAGAAGTATAAGTACAACTAGGATATATGTATGTAAAAATATATTACCAACTCCGTGTTCGGGCCATAACTCATAACCCAAAAAAGTTGTAATTCAAATTTGCACGAGATATTACCATGATTAAGGTGTAACTGTATAACAAATTTCATTTAAATCCATGTTTGTATTGTCTACTGAATGGAATACAAACCACATGGTCATACATACAAAAATTTCTAAGTTAACAAAGGGGCATAACTCCTCCATAAATAATCCGAAAAAGTTGTAATTCGAACTTGCACCAGATGTTAACATCGTAAATGTGCATACCAAATTTCATTTGAATCCTTAAATAGTTGTAGGCTCTAATGATCGGAAACCACATGGTACATACAAAAATTTCTAAGTTAAAAAAGGGGCATAACTCCTCTAAAAATAATCCGAAAAAGTTGTAATTCGAACTTGCACCAGATATTAACATCGTAAATGTGTATACCAAATTTCATTTGAATCCATAAATAGTTGTAGGCTCTAATGATCGGAAACCACATGGTCATACATACAAAAATTTCTAAGTTAAAAAAGGGGCATAACTCCTCCAAAAATAATCCGAAAAAGTTGTAATTCGAACTTGCACAAGGTACTACCATGGTAAAGCTGTATACCAAATTTCATTTGAATCCATAAATGTTTGTGGTCTCTATTGAACGGAATACAAATTGTTAACAGACGCCCGCCCGCCCGCCCGGACGGACAGCACCGTAACATATACCCGTCATATGACGGGCGTATAAAAAATCTGGAGAAAATAAATGAAATTTCTGATTGAAAATTGTGAAAATAAACTTTAAAGATTTAAAAAACAAAACATCACAAATGATACTAATAGCCTCGCAATGAAGTATTGTGTAATAAAAGGCAACAAATAGTGTCAAATTGAGTTCGCCGGTTACAAAAACAAACTTGTCCTAGATATCACTATGATAAACCCTTGTACCAAGTTTTATTAATTCTGCTGCTAAATAAAGTTGCTAGAGCACTGACAAGGAAAACAGGAGGGAGGGAGGTATGTATTTACAAATGGGACAAATCCTATATCCCCTCCTACCACTGTGGTAGCTCAGTTGGGGGAGTGCTTGCTCCGTAAGTGGGAGAATGTGGGTTCAAACCTGGACTAGGTCTGACCCATTACTTGACAATGGGCAGTGACTGCTCTTCTGCCAAGCACTCTGCATTACAAAATAAAGGTCATGGTTCTTTCAGATGGGAACTTAAACGAGGTCCCTATCACAATAAATTAGGATTGGAAAGTTAATGAGTTCAAGCTTAAGAACTTACTTCTGAGTCAGTGGATCAATAGGATACCATGAGGACGAGAAAATACTAATTGACTTTGAATATATGTCATTGTAGAGCAGCCCTGTGTACATAGAAAATGCTCCCATCAACAAAATGATGTATCGGCCACCAAAAAACATACCAAAGATCTGAAAAATAAAAGATTATTATAATTTCTGTACAGAAACAAATTTATAATATGAATAAGTTATAAGACTAAACTAAAGCAGTCATGGTAAATAGAGAATTATGTGTAATCAGGGGTCCTACCAGTTTTGGGGTTCAAAAATATAGGAAAAATAGGAATATGGGGTCAAAATTATAGGAGTTTTATAGGAAATTATAGGAGTTTTCACTAAAGTTATAAGAATATTTTTAAATAGTTTACACATTAAATATATATTCATAACCTCTTTTCCTCCTCTTCAGCCATTCTCATGATTCTCCAGCTCTTTCCTCCTTTTACTGACAAACATAAATTATTAGAAAATGCATTGTACACTTACTGCTTCAGAAATACATAGCTTAAGATATGTACTAAAAGTGGGGAGAATGTTCAAATTCTGAATTCCTGAAGCTACCAGTAACAAAAATATAGGAAAATATAGGAAATATAGGAGATTTTTCAAATTATGTAGGAAAATATAGGAAAGAGTCAAAATTATAGGAAATATAGGAAAATATAGGAATGGTAGGACTCCTGTGAAATTTCAGTACTAAAAACATACCAGAAACTTGAAGTCTAATTTGTATCGTTCATGTAGAGTCAAACCTGTCTATAAAGGTCAACCAAAGGAACCAGTTAAAGTGGCCTTTATGGGCAGGTGTTCCTTATATACAGGTTCAAATAATATGAATGAAGAAAAATTGATAAATTAATATAATTCTCCACTCCACACTACACTGACTGTAAAAATATTCATTACCTCATCTTCAATTTTCTTTGCTTGAAGTTGTTTTTCTCTAAGGACTAAAAACAGTCCAAACAGAAACATGATGAAGCCATGTCCGAAATCGCCAAACATGACGGCAAAGAGGAATGGAAATGTGATAATAGTATACAAAGCTGAAAAAAGAAGAAAAAATATATTACTTAATTCACATAAATATTCACATACAAATGCATAATATTCAATATCAACTTTCATGTACATATCTCTTGAAAAATAAACTTAGGTCACTAAACAGGAAATAGATGTCTGGCAGACTTGGGGCACTAGACCTCATACTGAACTTACACAAAAAATGCAATAAGCTGTGTTTTGTAGTTGCTTAGAAAATGGTTACAAATTTTTGTTTGAACAGACGGATGAAGGGTGGTAAACCAGAATACCCACTCTTCTTCAAAGCATGGGTATCTATCAGGGGAGAAAAATGTCAGTATTTTTTTAAAACAACAGTTTCTTTATAATGACAAAATCATCTGGTGACAAACTTGGTAGTTATAAAGAGTTGAGTTGAATAATGGTGTTTTAAATGTCCCAGTCAAAAATATTTCACTTATATCGAGATGTTACCAGCTATAGGCAAAGGTGCAGAAAATTTGCCTGTGTGTTCCGCTGATGGCATTATACAGCAGGGTTCTTTATCATGCCACACCTACTGTGACACTGGGCCTTGTTTATTCTAAGTTCCCATCTGAAAGAACCATGACTTTTAATTTGTAATGCTGAGTGCTTGGCGAAGTAACAGTCACTACCAGCTTTCAAGTCTTGGGTGACAGACCCTGTCAATGTTCAAACCCACAACATCCCATTTACAGAGCCAGCACTCTACCAACTGAGCTACCGCAGTCATGGTATAAATAGGACTGACTGTACTGTTAATTGTTATAGTTAATGTTACCTGGATTAACCTCTCTGTAGGCAGAGACACCATACGCATTGACTATACTCTGAAACACTTCTGTAAACTTATTGGTTCTGTTGTAGGTGGGCGGTTCCTGTCGTGTCACCATGCGGTTTAAAATTGACGGGACTGAGCTTCCACTTCTCTCCTATAAAACAAAGACAAAATTTGGATCAAACTGATATCTTATTTCAGTAAAAAAAAAAAAAATAAATAATATATAGAGAGTTGCTGCCTGGCTGAGACAAAATCCGAAACCGGTCAGGCTACAGTTAATAGGATACAGCATATGTCTGCCCCATAACTTTTATTAAATTGAACAACTTAATTGGTATCATCCTTTTGTTTGATATCTTAATTCATTTGTTCACATGTTGAAGTGGCATTTCTATAAAACGGGGGGTGGGGGGATAGGAGGAGGGGGATTTGGTGGCCCAGTAGTATTAGCTCCCATTTAAATATCACAGTGTCTCTCGTTGCCTAGTTTCCAATCCAACTCAGAAAGCTCCTAGTGTGAGGTTTATCAATTCACTTGCCGAGTGTCAATGGTATTGTCTGGGTACTTCAGTTTCCTGCAAATGAAGCTGGGGGGAAAGGGGGCAGGGTGTGGAGTGGGGGTATAATAATAGTAAGACTCACATTTCCTCTTCTTAAAGCTTGTTGTATTCTGTCTAAATCAGCTACAGGACACCAACATTCTGCTATCAGACATTTCTGTGTCACATCTAAGTTAAACATGTTTAATGAGTAATATATGGCCTTTATCTTACGGACTTTTATAAACCAGACTTTGATGTTTCTAGCAGCAGCCACTAAGACCCGATGTCTATGATCCTGGGTCTGTCCTAATACCTGGAAAAAAAGATTAAAAAAACTGTCAGGCATTGACATTGTCCTAATACGTGGAAAAAAAGATTAATATACTGTCAGGCATTGACATTTTTGTGTCTTTTAACTTTCAATGAAAATAGCATATGCAATTAACTGTCAAAACCAAAAATTTCAAACCTGTCATGCAAACTTCAGTGATAATGATGTGGTCTGAAATGAGAGCATTTGCAATTTATTGTCAAACCTGCCTTAAATCAAAACCAAAAATTTCAAACTTGCCATGCAAACTTCAGTCAAAATGAAATGGTTGTAAATGAAAGAAATGAACCAAGTTGAATTAAAACATCACTCAAAAAAGAAAAAAAGCAGTCAATTTGAACAAGTTAAAACTGAAATGGGATGCCATGTCAAAAGTGTCGTCCAAATTGGAAAGCCATGTTTCTCCAACCATGTGTATGTATCAAAATTCAGAATTTTTCGACAACATTTAGAATACAGATAAAAGTGTTAAGAAAATTCAGACACTAACTATTGATGCAAGAAATATTCAAACTCAATAGAAAAGATCAAAAAAAACAAAAAAAAAAAAAAAACAACATATTAATTATTTTCTGAATTCTAAAGGTTTTTTTTTTTTACATTTTGTGAATAAATTCAGAAAACAAATAAAAGTTCATAAAAATTCAGACACTAAGTTTTGGTGTATGTAAGAAGAAAAAACAAAATTCAGAATGAATTCAGAGATATTCAGAAATATTTAGAGAAAATTAAGAATTTTTGTTTTAGGAGGATAAATGCAGAATTTTTCGACAAAATATAGAATACAGATAACAAAAGATGTTCCTTGGTTCAGAAAAATTCAGACACTTAATTTTGGTGAAATCAAAAAAAAAAAAAAAAAAATAAAAATAAATCATGCTTCAAAATCAGATATTTTGAGAAATATTCAGAATTTTGAAATCAGAATATTCAGAAGTTTTGTTTTATGTACAAGTTATATATTACTAACTGTATTGAGATCTTCTATCCTGGTCATTACACCTATAGCCATCTCTCTTCTTTCTGCGGGTGTCTCTGGACATGGATATAGAGTTGCTCTAAATCTGGAGTGAAAAATAAGGGAGACAAATGAAATATTTTTCTGAATCATCAATGTTATACATGTTATTTACACAACAAAAGGGGAAATCAACATTCTTCAATTCCTTTATATTTGGGAGTATAAGAACCTATCACGTGTATCTAAGATCTGAAGATTGATTAATTGAATTGGGTTTTACGGCCCAGTCAAGAATATTTCACTTATATCCAGATGTCACCAGCTATCGATGAAGTGGCAGTAAGTTTAATTTTTAAGTGTGCTTAGGGCAATGTTAAGGGAGGGGGGGTTCTTAAATGCGCCAAGTCTGCCGAGACATGGGGCATCAAAAGACTCTATGACTTTCAATTCTAAACAGTAATTTCCAATTTTGATGTCATGTCAGACCCGGCAGCTGTTTGAACTCACAACCTCCACATAGGATATGATGTATATATATATATATAGGTATTTTTTTGTTCTTTCGTTTTAATGTCAATGTGCATCAGTTCAGTCTGCCATTACTTTGTATTATAATCATTCTGTCATTTTTCATTCACAAAATTAAAAATACTGGTGTTTTTGTAGTATTTGAAAGTGATATCTTAACTAACTGATAATGAAATTGTGTCTCTTGAAAAAGTCAGTGTAAACCAGTATATTTACATTTATGATGTTTGATTGTATTAAACTCTGTTTAAGAACAAATGAAGTTATAGGACTATAATTACATTTGCTAATGTGATGTCACTCATTTCTTGCTGACACCTATGCTCGTGACATCATTGATAGGCTGTTCCAGGAATTGAAATTGCATGTTGTACACGACAGTGCTTTAAATTTATTTCAGGAAACAAAAATGAGATTTTCAAAAAATGCGAAATGTAAATATAACCATTGAACTGTCTAGAAATGGCGTTTATAGTGCTATAACTTCCATTGCCGTGCAAAGCAAACTAGTCATAACGCACTAGCGTGCATTATTCGGTTTGCTTTGCATGGCAATGGAAGTTATAGCACTATAAACGCCATTTCTAGACAGTTCAATGGTTAAATATCTTGATATTAACTGCGGACAACTAAATAAGAGACTAGTAAATACTTGTTATGTCTTACTCACCCTTCACATATTTTCTTCACTCTAGTTTTCAGTTGCTCCCCTTGGAAAAATATGATAAATACCGACTTGTTTACTTGGTCACCCTAAAATAAATAAAAATAAATAAATAAATATAAACTTTACTTGATCACCCTAAAATAAATAAAAAAAAAAATAAATACAGTCAAACCTGTCTATAAAAGCCATCTAATGGAACCTGTAAAAGTGGCCTTTTATATACAGGTGCAAATAATATGAATAAAGAACAAATGGAATACAATTTTACTGGCCTTTATAAGCAGGTGGCCCTTATATAGAGGTGGCCTTTAAGGCAGGTTGGACTGTATATTAACTTTACTTTAAATAATCTGATTTAGAAGGAGTGGAGTAATCAATTTTCAGGTTCCTGTCAAGATTTTTTTTACTTATATCGAGTGGTAAGTTTGGGGATGGTGGAGGAAACTAGCTAGAGTGCCCAGAGAAAACCAACAAACATTTGGCAAGTGAACTGATAAACTTTCTCACAATAGGATCCATCAAGAATGGGATTTGGACCTAGGCAGTGAGACGTGCAGTGATATTAAAGTATGCACTACATACCACCTGTAAGAAAATAAAACACAAGATACCAGAAACTAGATACAAAGAACCGTAACTCAAATTCTGCAAAAAGTTGATGAGGATTTGGAGCATTTTCAAATAATTCAGTCAAAACCACCTAAGCAGTCGGGTTGTTTGAAATGGTGACTTATAACTCAGTAAAAACTATTCGCCAACTAACATCATGAACATTTAGTTGGTTAATTTTAGAATGGTGGAGAAACCTGGAGTATTTGAAGAAAATGTACTTTTGGGCAAGTGAAATAAACTCTTTTTCACACTAAAATATGTTCAAAGTGGGATTTGAACATTTTCAGTGAAAGAAATTTTGATTTGTAACTTAGTTTTCATGAAATTAGAACAAATGCACTGATTTACAGAGATTTTAAAAAAATCCAGCATGGCAACGAAATTTGTGTGCTACAATAATGGATTTGGGTTCAGTTTGTCGCCTACTTCACTTTCATTATTGGGATAGATGGCCAGATAGCCAGACGACAGACAGACAGACAGACAGACAGGGTGCTTTTCCTATGTGGGTGTGCCGGGATTGGTTGGATTTAACAACAAATACATGTAGTTAGTAGTAAGACATTTACCGTGACTGGGTCTTCTAAAGGATTTTCTATCTCGGTTTGTCTCAGGAAAACATTTCCTCTACACACTCTCCATAACATTCGCTCAAAAGCTGGAATCTTTTCTCTAAGGATGACACCAGCTACAAACCTATATCATAAAACACAGACAAAATTATATTCTGTATTTTACAAGAATGAATTTATATCCAGGGGTTCAAAATTATGTTTTGTGATGGAAGCTCCAGGACCTTTTTGCTTATACTTTGGCAGGTCCAACATAAAGTTTTAAAAGTCCGAAGACAAATGGACAGACAATCGTACAGACAGACAATGCCTTACAATAATATGTCCCGTCTCTAGAAATAGGAATATAGAAACTGAAAATTTATTTCCAAACACTAAGTGTTTTAAGAAAGAACCATCAATAAACCATAAAGGCTGCCCTTTTGACTCAGTTGTAAATCGAACCCAATTTCCTTTGACTTAGGAATGAGCTAAGCATTCTTCTGCATGAGCCACAGAATGGTTATTCAAGCATTTCAAAATGTTCCAAATGTACAGAGTACACAAAAAACGTTACCTCATGAAAACTGAAAATGGCTGATTGCTTTTAAATCAATAGGACATGTAGGACAAAATTGTCCACTGACTTTTTTTGACAAAAATGCATTTATTTATTTGCTTAGATTGTATAAATAATGACTTAGTTTTTAATTTTCTAAATTTTGAATATTTGAGACATTTGAAACAGTGTTTTTTTTTCCATAGATTGCATTGTACATGTTTTTACTAAAAAAAACACACAGAAATAACTGACCATATTTGATTTGAGTACTGGCCATGTTGGACCCCTTTAAAGAAAACAAGACTGTTATTAATACCTACCCCAACTTTAACGCCTGTCCCCTGTGGAGGTCTTCGCCGAGAAGTCCAAGACTTTCTTCCGTCAGCGAGGGATCATGCATTGCCTGAGTGTGATGAAGTTCAGCCTAATCAAATAACATTTACACAAAAACATAAATACAAGCCCCTCCCTCTAAACTGAGAAGAAAAAACAATAAATACTAAGTAACATAAAATAATATTGTGACTGTGAAATATTGAAAGTTAAAACTAAAATTAAACTGATTGAGATGGATCCAAGATTATACATAAGAGAAATAGGTTTAAATGTATCGTCGACCATCCTAAAATCGAGAGCGTCCTAAGATTCGAGGACATTTTTGTTTTCAGTTATCATACGTGAGTATCGTCCCTGCAGTGACGATTTCATGCATTAAAGACAAAATTTAGGAATTTACTGTGAAACTATCCAGAAAAATCAGTTTTCTATTTTTCAGCTCTCAAATTCTTGTTGCGTTAGCAAATTTAGTTCGTTTTCTATTAGAGTCTCGAATCACGGACGGTCGAGGATATGTTTAAAAGAATCTGACAAAGCTATAAGTGTGATCAGCTTTTTCACAAAACAAGTGATTTACAAAATGCTTGCAGAAAAATCCATCTCACACAAGTAGTAATGTAAGATTCTTTTTCTCACAGCACCTTAATGAAAAAATTGCCAGAAAAAGAGTGTTTATTACACTTCTATGATTGCAAAATCATTTTTTTCTTCTTTTTTTTTCAAAAAGAGTAATGATAAAATGCTTGCAGAAAAACCAATCTCACACAAATAGTAGTGTAAGATTCTTTTTCTCACAGCATCTTCGGTGAAAATAATGCCAGAACAGTTTCACATTTTTGCAAATGATGTCTCACCATAAATAATGGAAAATGATGTCATGAAGCCATCACGGCCATGACATCAATTTCAGAAAATCATTTTTTCCAAGTGAAAATGTCCGTAAAATATCTGACATTATCCTGAACAAAGTTTTAATTTGGAGGGTGATTTTAGTGTAAACAAAAGTAATAGTAATAAATAATAATAATAAATAAAAATAAATTATTAAATTTCATAAACTTATTTCCAACCAATTTTCAAATTTTGTAAATGTTAGGATATAAATTTGACCATGCAAGGGTGAAAAAGTTTTTACATTCATGCAACTAACACACTCCCAAACAGCTTATTTAGAGCAAGACAATTTAAGGAAGGTTGTGGTAAAGTGAGAGTGGCATTATGTACCTTTTGGTAGAGACAAACTTAATGCGCTTACAGTAAATACATCAACGTTCATGAGGTCATGAGGTCCATGAGGTCAATGGTCCTTTTTTTGCCATTGTTAAGACCTTAGTGGGCCATATTAATTTTTTACATATATAATGTAAATGCAAAATTATTTATGTTATGGTGTTTTAAGAGGAAAGTTTTTGCAAATGACCCCTTCTGAAAAATCCTAGACCGAACACTATGCCTCCCGAGGGCATCAAATTTTTTCAAATGGGCCATAAAATCTATAAATTTGAGTCTACTTGGGTTTTTAAATTTTCTGAGAGTTTTATTATTTACTTTATTTACTACTGAACAGAACAGATTGAAAATTGATTACAGAATTTTTATTTATTTTCATTTTTTTAAATGGGTTTTATGTTTAATGTTATAATAAATATTACATTCAAAATATAAATTGAAAATTTTAAATTCCATTTATCCTGAAAATACAAGTTATTTGGAACCATAGATGGGCCACTAAGTTTTAAGAGTTTGTGGAGTGAGTGAGTTATTGTTTAAAGCCGCATCAGCATTATTGCAGCTATTCGCGGGCGGCTCGAGGAGTTTGTGGACCTTGGAAGCATCTTCTCGTTCCAAATACAGTAAAACCTGGATCCATCGATAATGTTAATATAATTTAACAAAATAGTTAATACATAAAAGTTTACAACTCACATGTATATATTATATTTAATTAGCCATGCAGTTTCCATGCCACCACAGATGTGCAAATAAAAATTTAACAAACATTATAAAATATACATGCAGCAATACAGTAGTAAGATAATTTTTATCATGCAAAATGAGTTGAGTAATGGTGTTAAAGTCAAGAATATTTTACTTAATTTTGCCTGTGCATTGCGCTGATGGCAGTATACAGCAGGGTTCTTTATTCTGTCACATTCCTACCATGACACAGAACCTTGTTTATTTTAAGTTCCCATCCGAAAGAACGGTGACTTTCATTTCATAATGCTGAGTGCTTGGTGAAAGAACAGTCACTACACACTTCAAGTCTTGGATCAGGCCCAGTCGGAGACAGAACCCACGACCTCTCACTTGCGGAGTGAGCACTCTACTAACTGAGCTACCGCAGTGGTTATATCATCCAAAATGAGACAAAACAACTGTCCAAGGGTACAGACATCTATTAGTTATTCATTTGGTGCCAGATTGAGTTGCATTTAAAATACTATATAATGCCCAAATTGAACTGTGAATTTTGTATAATTTTTAAAAGCTGATTGGAATCTCAAATAACTAGAATAAAACCTTGATTCATTGCCATAATTTGTTCACTCAGTTTTTGGCATTGTCAATAAATGAGGAAAGCTTAAATGAAAAAAGCAGAGGAGAAATGTATTTTGGTAATTTCAAAAAAGTGTGGTGGTATCAAAGGTGGCAAAGTTATCAATGCATTATAAGGAGGTTGTACTGAAGTTTTAACCAAGATGACAAAGTTATCGAGGTATATTATAATGTGGTTTTACTGCAGTGATAAGTTATCAAGGGGATTATAGCAAGGTTCTACTGTGCTGATAAGTGAGATGGCATAGTTAACCAGGAGCATTACAACAAATTTTTACTTTGGGGCTAAGCAAGGTGGCAAAGTAATTGAAGGGCATTATAACAAGATTTTACTGTGGGGCTAACTAAGCAAGGTGGCAAAGTAATTGAAGGGCATTATAACAAGATTTTACTGTGGGGCTAACTAAGCAAGGTGGCAAAGTAATTGAAGGGCATTATAACAAGATTTTACTTTGGGGCTAACTAAGCAAGGTGGCAAAGTAATTGAAGGGCATTATAACAAGGTTTTACTGTGGGGCTAAGCAAGGTGGCAAAGTAATTGAAGGGCATTATAACAAGATTTTACTGTGGGGCTAAGCAAGGTGACTAAGTAATTGAAGGGCATTATAACAAGGTTTTACTGTGGGGCTAACTAAGCAAGGTGGCAAAGTAATTGAAAGGCATTATAACAAGATTTTACTTTGGGGCTAACTAAGCAAGGTGGCAAAGTAATTGAAGGGCATTATAACAAGATTTTACTGTGGGGCTAACTAAGCAAGGTGGCAAAGTAATTGAAGGGCATTATAACAAGATTTTACTTTGGGGCTAACTAAGCAAGGTGGCAAAGTAATTGAAGGGCATTATAACAAGGTTTTACTGTGGGGCTAAGCAAGGTGACTAAGTAATTGAAAGGCATTATAACAAGGTTTTACTGTGGGGCTAACTAAGCAAGGTGGCAAAGTAATTGAAGGGCATTATAACAAGATTTTACTTTGGGGCTAAGCAAGGTGACTAAGTAATTGAAGGGCATTATAACAAGATTTTACTGTGGGGCTAAGCAAGGTGGCAAAGTAATTGAAAGGCATTATAACAAGGTTTTACTGTGGGGCTAAGCAAGGTGGCAAAGTAATTGAAAGGCATTATAACAAGATTTTACTTTGGGGCTAACTAAGCAAGGTGGCAAAGTAATTGAAAGGCATTATAACAAGATTTTACTTTGGGGCTAAGCAAGGTGACTAAGTAATTGAAGGGCATTATAACAAGATTTTACTTTGGGGCTAACTAAGCAAGGTGGCAAAGTAATTGAAGGGCATTATAACAAGATTTTACTTTGGGGCTAACTAAGCAAGGTGGCAAAGTTATCGAGGTATATTATAATGTGGTTTTACTGCAGTGATAAGTTATCAAGGGGATTATAGCAAGGTTCTACTGTGCTGATAAGTGAGATGGCATAGTTAACCAGGAGCATTACAACAAATTTTTACTTTGGGGCTAAGCAAGGTGGCAAAGTAATTGAAAGGCATTATAACAAGATTTTACTGTGGGGCTAACTAAGCAAGGTGGCAAAGTAATTGAAGGGCATTATAACAAGATTTTACTTTGGGGCTAAGCAAGGTGACTAAGTAATTGAAAGGCATTATAACAAGATTTTACTTTGGGGCTAACTAAGCAAGGTGGCAAAGTAATTGAAGGGCATTATAACAAGATTTTACTTTGGGGCTAACTAAGCAAGGTGGCAAAGTAATTGAAAGGCATTATAACAAGATTTTACTTTGGGGCTAAGCAAGGTGACTAAGTAATTGAAGGGCATTATAACAAGATTTTACTTTGGGGCTAACTAAGCAAGGTGGCAAAGTAATTGAAGGGCATTATAACAAGATTTTACTTTGGGGCTAACTAAGCAAGGTGGCAAAGTAATTGAAGGGCATTATAACAAGATTTTACTGTGGGGCTAACTAAGCAAGGTGGCAAAGTAATTGAAGGGCATTATAACAAGATTTTACTTTGGGGCTAAGCAAGGTGACTAAGTAATTGAAGGGCATTATAACAAGATTTTACTGTGGGGCTATCAAGGTGGCAAAGTAATTGATGGGCAACACAACAAATTTTTACTTTGGGGCTAAGCAAGGTGACTAAGTAATTTAAGGGCATTAGAACAGGGTTTTGTTGTGGTGATAAACAATGTAGCAAAGTTATTGAGGGGCATTACAACAAGGTTTTACTGTACATGTAAAAAATAAAATAAATTAAAATAAAAAGGAATACCAACTGCATGTATAAAGTAAATGATATAAATATATCGATATCCACCACCAAATCATGTGTTCAAGCTAAGCAAAGACAGAGAAATTCCAACCCCATGCAACTAGCATCCCCAATGATCCAATATCAAAACATTTTCATAAAATTATCCTTGCAATAGCATCAATAAACCATGTATATTTCACATTTTAAAACCATGTATATTTCACATCTTAAAACCATGTATATTTCACAACATAAATTCATGTATATTTCACAATCTAGATTTTCCTATTAATTCATGAATAAATTGTTCCTTCAATCTGTTACTAGTAACATATTTATAAATTCTAAGATGACAAGCCACCATTTTGTATAAGGGCTGCTTTTTCTGCGGAACTGCTGATCACCACGGAAACCGAGTTACATTTCTCGGGTCATGGAAATTATTTAACCATTGAACTGTCTTGAAATGGCGTTTATAGTGCTATAACTGCCATTGCCGTGCAAAGCAAACTGAATAATGTACGTTAGCACATTGTGATAAGTTTGCTTTGCACGGCAATGGCAGTTATAGCATGATAAACGCCATTTCTAAGCAGTTCAATGGTTATATTTACATTTCCCATTTTTTGAAAATCTTACATGTATTTTGGTATTTTAATCCTAAAAAACTTTAAAACACTGTCGTGTACGACATGTACTTCCAATCGCTGGAACAGCCAATCAACGCGTATTGCCGCAAGGAAGAGATGAGTGAAGTCACATTAGCAATGGCATTTATACTCCTATAACTGTCATCTGGTCTTAAACAAAGTTTAATGCATTAAAACATCACAAATGTAAATATTTCTATGTACAATAAGACATGTTTATAATGAAGCCCTGTGGTGCTCTCTTTTTTCCGTTTTCCGTTATAAAGTGACTTTGTTCTATAGACTTATATATAGGAGAGGTCAGGCCTAATATTTGACTTTGTACTATCCATATGTTCGTTGTAAGCATGTTCGTTATATTCGTGTTTTACTGTACATGTAACATATATGATACACATTACAAACTTGTGTGTAACTAATTTATATGTGACTTTTGTAAGCAATCAAAAATTCCACAGAAAAAGGTGCCCTGATACAAAATGGCATCCTATGTTCATTCAGATTGCATTGAAACTCCAGAATAGCATGTACAGATTGCCTAAGGCATTTTGGCAGAGTAACAAGGATTGACTCCATTTATCCAATAGGGTCACCTATAAACACTTTATACAATATACATTACATGTGCGTTTCCATATCTTTAGCATATAGGTTGATATCACATCTCCCAATTAACCTTATAAGGACATGTTTTTATTCCTGGTAGCTAAAATCATCTTTGGCTACTAATTTCTATGAAACTCTTTCAAAAATAACCCATCTTAGCAAATTTATAAAATTAAAAATACTTTTAAAAGGATAATATATTCACAGATTTTGGAAATTTGACTTTGAATTAATTCCATCTTTCCTGGTAAAAAATTTGGACCTTGTAGTGCCGAGTGCTTGGCGAAAGAACAGTCACTACCCACTTTTAAGTCTTGGGTCAGACCTGACCAGGGTTCGAACCCACAACCTCCTATTTACAGAGCGAGCTCTCTAACAACTGAGCTACTGCAGTGGTGAAGACTGTTATGACATTTTCATGGAATAAATCGTAAGTATTGTTCCTTGTTTATAAATATTCTGCCAAAATACCACAAACATTCCAAACAAACATCATAAAGTAAAACTGTATATCTGTATCATATGACTTTATATTTTCTCCAAATTCTTCAGAAATAGCAAAATACAAATGTATACTTGCTAATACAGACCTGCCAACCTCTTTTCAAAGGTAAATCAGTAACTTCATTTTTTTAAAAATTAAGATTGGGTCTTTGTTTTGGTAATTTTCATTAAGATTTTTTTAGCTTTCATTTTAAACAACTTAAACTGCATCTAATAAATGAAAAAGTACCATGAAGGTTTTTAGCTACAGGCGGGCTGTAACCGCTGACAGATGCTTGCATAATCAATCAAAAACAAACATACTAATCTATGTTCGAATCACAATCCAGAAGCAAAGTAAAAACTTTGAAACCGACAAATTAGGTCAGACATGTGAACTTCCACCTGGGGAGTGATGTCCGGTCGTCTGCTTTGTCTTTCAGATGCTTTGTTTTAAGCATATAAGTGATAGGAAGACTAAAACCTTTATTGAAAAACAAACCAGAGCTGAAAATTTTTAAGTACCAGCATTACCAAAAATCATTTACAAATTGTTTTGTAACATTAAAATCGCAGCTGTAAAATCATGAAATGGGAAATAATGAGATTTACATGAAAATCTTAAAAGATTGGCAGGTCAGAGTTACCATATCCTCCATTAGTCATTACATTATCACCTTATCACCTGTCTTCAACATTATGTATGTAGGTGCTCCTCCAACTAAAAATGTAAGAAGTTACAACAAGAACAAGAAAACCTACCTCCTCAAAGAAGGTCTGTGTTTTTCTAAGAATGTGTTTCAATTCTGTTAATTCTAAAAAGTTTCTTTTTAAAGCTTCTGAGTTTGCATTCACTTCTTTCATTTCGTTTTCCAATTTTTCAAAAGTTGCCTGAAAATAAATCAATTTGAAACCACATATCACAATAATTTAACCTTTCAGTCACATTTGCCAGAGATACAATGAAACCTCAGTTCATTACCACCTAGGGGACTATGGTGGCCTAGTGGTCTAAAGTGTATGCTTTCCGATCACAGCACCTCTCACTGCATAGATTGGAATCTCATTCATGACAGATCCTAGTGTGACAAAGTTTTTTTTGTCCATTTGTCAGTGATTTTCTCTAGGGTACTCCGGTTTCTTCTGCCACCCATGAAATGACTGCCTCAATAGAAGTGAAAGAATCAGAACTGGAGTGTAAAACTACATTACTCCACTCCACTCTCATCACAACCACTGTGGTAGCTCAGTTGGTAGAGTGCTCCCTCAGTAAGTGGGAGGTCATGGGTTCGAACCCCGACTGGGTTTGTCCCATGATTTGAAAGTGGGTAGTGACTTCTTTTTCCAAGCAATGAGCATTACGAAATGGAAGTCATGGTTCTTTCAAATAGTTTCCAGAAGTTTTATTCCAATTGCTTTTTATTCATGCGTTTTAAACCTGGATATAAGGGCCGCCTGCCCATAAAAGTCACTTTCACTTGTGTCCCTTGGGTGGTCTTTATAGACATGTTTGGCTGTAATCCTAAATTTAATACCTCAAGGTCAATCATTTCCCGGGGAGCTGGAGCATCGGGATTGTCTCCGGTATCTAACATTGGAATTCCATCTTTCTTAATTTCTTTCTCCAAAAATCCTAAATTAAAAGAAAATCAAAATAATTTTAACATGTTTAACGTAACAAGTTATAACTGAAAAGGGATGTCATTTTCAAAAGTGTGTCCAAAATGAAACCCAAATGAGAAATTTATATTTTCCTAACCATGTGCATGATCAAACTATGAACATCCAATTGCACAACTTCTGTTTCTGTGACATTTTATAAACGATCTATTAAATCTTAAGTGGCAGACAAAAAGTTGACAGAAGAAATGGAGTATATAAACTATATATCTCCCCCCAACTATGACACACGATATAGCAAAATATGCTATTACATAAATTTAAGTTTTCTGATCAAGTGACTCTCCATATTGTCACCCGAGAAATGTGATTGTCAAACCGAGGAAAAGCCAAACTTGATAATGAATTTTGAGATGCAACAATATGGGCTGTCACCCAATTAGAAATGTGATAATTATTTTATTAATATTATACCGATTGTTAGTGTTTATTATACTGTCATCTGTAAGCAAATTGAGACGCTTGTAACATTAATCATAATTTTAGAAAAGTGTTTTACTGATTTAGAAAACGAATGCGTTCAAACCACATACACAGTTATTCTGCCCATGTGACATTTTTTGTAATATCAACTGCTCAGATAATGTCACCCTGTGACATAAGATTTTCTAATATCTGAAGGCGACATTACATTTACCCAAATGCTTATTAACCAATCAAATTTTGAAAAATTTACAAAAGGTACAATAACAGGATTTGGCAACTCAGTTAAACTCATGACAATAATACACTGGTCATCGTTAACATGCAGCGAATATATCACTCATTGGCAAAGCCACCTCGTGATATATTCTTCTGTATGTGAACTCTGGCCCATGTATTATTCAATGATATGCCAATAAATGTTGATCATTTCTTAAACTAAGTATGGTCATTGAGCATGTACTCACTTAATTTTCTCTCCATCTCATCACATCTTCTAACTTCATTAACAAATTTTCTCTGGAAAGCATTCACATCGGGATTTAACTGGAAATAAAAACATAGCATGTAATGAACATTATACACTTATTTATTTTGAGTGAGGGAGATATGAACATTTGTTCACCCCCCCCCCCCCCAACAAGTCACATTTCTTGAGCGTGAAGCCAGAGGTAAATATGACTTGTTAAGGGTTAACAGATGTTCATATCCGTCACTCAAAGGCCAATAAATTATCTATTACAGGGAAACTCGACTGTGTGAGGAAAATATGATATTTCTTTCCCTGCCATGTGATTGCGCTCATCCAATCAATCATCAGTATTTATGAATGAGGTATAATAATATCAGAGTTATACAGGTTTTTTGGCAGGTTACACGACAGTTTTAAATTCACCAACAAATTAAATATGACCATAGTGCACAAAGTGACAGTAACATGTACTAATTCAAGTTTACACGTGCTTACCAAAAATAGTAATTGCCCTAAAATTTGTGTATGCTAAAAGTACTATTAACATAATTATTTTTTTTAGTGGTGTACTAATTTTCGTTTATTTCGCGGTCGTTTGTTTTGCACAAAAATTCATACAAAGCGAAAATTATATTTAACTTATTATGTTAAAGAGCCTGAAAATTTATTATGCAGATATGTCTAAATATCCTATACTGCGAAAATAAATACACGCAAAACTCAATACATTTTCAGTAATACATTTGTAATAGATACCCAGTAAATGGAGTTTTATTCACAACTAACACCAAAGATGTACATTAATTAAATTCTATGACTTTTTTCAAATATTTGAATTATAATACTTTCTTTATAAACTTAAATCTCTGAAATGTTCAAGACCAAGTTCTCCTAATTCTGACAAACAGGTATACCCTGCCTCAGACTGCAGAAAGTGCTGACACAGGGCCATCTCCTTGCTGCAAAACATTGACCACATCTTCTTCATTTTTTATTTTTAAAACTTATTTATTCTTTATAAACTTACATCTCTGAACTGTACAAGACCAAGTTCTCCTAATTCTGACACACAGTTAATTACACTGCCTCAGACTGCAGAAAGTGCTGACACAGGGTCATCTCCTCGCTGCAAAACATTGACCCCATCTTCTTTATTTTTTCCTATATAAAACTTATTTATAAACTTACATCTCTGAACTGTACAAGACCAAGTTCTCCTAATTCTGACACACAGTTATACACTGCCTCAGACTGCAGAAAGTGCTGACACAGGGTCATCTCCTCGCTGCAAAACATTGACCCCATCTTCTTAATTTTTTCCTATATAAAACTTATTTATAAACTTACATCTCTGAACTGTACAAGACCAAGTTCTCCTAATTCTGACACACAGGTATATGCTGCCTCGGACTGCAGAAAGAGCTGACACAGGGTCATCTCCTCGCTGCGAAACATTGACCCCATCTTCTTTACTTATTTCTCTGTGTTACCAGTTATTTAAAATCTGGAAAAAAATACTAAATATTAAAACTGCGTCCATAAAACATGTATATCAAGACATCACCAGTTTTAGGTTGTTGACCTTTGCAGTGTGCTCGAGGCAATGTGCAGGTATTGGTAGTTGGTATCTAGATAGACTCAACACTATAATACATACCACCCTGTAGAATTAACACAGTATTTATATGTCTCTATGTTGTATGTTGTATGACAAATCTATACACACGGATATAAGCAAACAAAATTGACTTGTTTGCTTGACCTTTTATTAGGAACATTCATATTGGAGGATCCACCCACTATATGGGTAGTGTCGAGATTGGCAGGTAATACATGAACAATGCATGTTTCCCATGATTTAGATCATATAAACACCTGTGTTCTCTATACGTAAGTGTACTGATCCATAATAAATATTTAAATGAAAGGTCAAGCGGACAGGTCAATGTTGTTTGCCTATATGATTAGTTATCAACATCAACATTATATACAGCATGTAATTTATGTGTTCTTCAATTTGTTATGCATTGACATCAATAAATTTATTTAAATTCTTAAAACTGACAAACTTAAGTTCACCACTAAATCAAATTATTTGAAAGGCTAATACTTGGTTTTGTATCTCCCCCAACCATTAGTTAAATTTAACGTAAAGATTTCGAAATAATTGTTTTTCAAAGAAATTTTCAAAATGGCTTCATTTCCTCAATTTGAGACTATGCTTCATAGCGCATCTCACTTCCTAAATTCCAATCCCATTGGGGAGAGATTCCCATGTGAAAGAGTATGTCAGTTTGTTCGCTGGAGGTTAGTAGTATTCTCTTGGAACTCCAGTTTCCTCCACTATCCCTATTCTGACCACAGAATTTCGACTGGAGCATAACATCATCATCAGTTACATAATTTAAATCCTACTTAGTGTTGAGTGTCATACAGTCCAACCTGCCTTAAAGACCGCCTCTATATAAGGGTCATCTGCTTATAAATCAGTAGAATTGTATCCCAATGGTTCTTTATTCATATTATTTGAACCTGTATATAAAGGCCACCTGCCCATAAATGCCACTTTTACTGGTTCCCTTTGGTTGCCTTTATAGACAGGTTTGACTGTACTTTATATTTTTAATGTTAATAAAAATCATAATAATTCAGATATAACGATCCAATCAGTTTTTTTTTTTTTTTTTAATTATTATACAATTTTATTAAGTACCGGTAAATAATGCATTATAATGAATCAATTTTTAGAACATGTTACATTGTGCATGATGTACTGTTGCAACATTATATCTATCAATTACTCTGATAACAGTGTACTCACATTTCAATGACAAGATTCATGTAGGTAAACAACATTGACCTGTCTGTTTGACCTTTCATTAGGAATATTTATATAGGAGGATCCACCCAATACATGGACAGTAGGATCTGTAGTTAATACCAGTACATTGCCTATGATTAGTGTTCACATCCTATAGATGAAATATACACGTGTGATCCCTATTACTTAAATTTATCTGTCTGTAATGAATTTAAATCAAAGGTCAAGCAGACAGGTCAATGTTGTTTACCTATACTAGAACATATGTGCACATGTATTATATACTGTATAATGTGTGTAATTATAAACACATGCATAAAGTATGGCACATTTCAGCAGGGCTCTCGCTGGGTTGTTTTGGGGACCGATATTCTGCCCCATTCAAATTCTTATGGTTTTTTCACAAACACTGAGACAATTTTCACAATTTGGGAAATTTCAGCTTTAAAAACAGTATATTGGAGTCTATCGTCGTTTTTCTCTCACAATTTGGCTATCATGGTGCTTATTTTCAAAACTGCAAGGACCCCGGAAACATTCACAAAAGGGTGAGAGAGAGTCCCTACTAACTTATGAATCACAGTGCTGCAGTGAGTGTTCAAAATCAGAATTTTCAAATGGAGTCATTTTCAAAAAAAATTTCACTAAAACACCATAAAATCAAGATTTTAGCATTTATGTCATGTTAAATACATGTATGGTCCACTAATTCTAAATTAATTTTTAAAGGTAAAAAATACTTTTTTTATCAATGTGCAACCAACCAAATAATCTTGTGACAGTCATGTGTCGCTGTCATCATGTTAGCATTCTACAACTCAGGTGACCATTACAAAAATTCCAGTTTTACAATCCAACCTTTAAAATCTTTAAAAACTTCAAAATCAAATTTTTTATTTATTTAACTGTTCTCGTGTGATTTACAATCGACAACTAATTTATAGGTGGCATGATAAGATTCTGAGTCATAAAGTTAAATTTATCTACAGCAAATTGTCAACAAAATGAGGAAGTTTTTAAAATCTTATCCCAGTGAGCAGGGGTTTAAAATTAGGTATTGTAATGGAAGGTCTGGGACCCTTTTCCTTTATTATTGGCAGGGGCACATTTCAAAGAAATTTGATTAGGTTTGAGTCCAATGCCCCAATCAAGAATCCTTCACTTTTATGGACTGTGTTTAACAGACATATTGATAGACAGGCAGACTTACCGACAGACAATGTGTTACTACAATAATTATAAAATGATATATCCTCTTTCTAGAAACAAGCATATAAAAATGTATCATATACCGTAAAGCGGGTTATTTTCGCGGGGTGTAAATTTTGACGTATTTTGGCGGTAGCATTAAAATCGCCAAAATATTTATTGCCAAAAAATGGAACAGTCAAAATTTATTACCTTAACAATACCTTACGCTGTGACAAAGAAAATTCAACTTCTTTCGCTCGAATACAATTTTATCAGAATGACATGTGGTCAGTCATTGTAAACAAAACACAAGCTGAAGCCAAGATACAGATTTCACCGAAAGTAATAGAGCGAAACGAAAAAACTCGTCTGGAACATCGAGTGTTACTCAAGATTAGTCATTAACCGTGATCAGTTCAGTAATCTCTTAATCCGATTACGACCCCCAGGTGCGTGATCGGTAAAACACCTGAGTCCACGCCAGATGATTAACTTTTCATCTCATCATAAAATATTCATATTCTGTTATTTACGTTTCATTGGAATGTGTATTACCGGTAGTTCCGGTGATTATTAATAACCGGCCATGTGCTCTGTATTATAACGAAAATAAAGTAAGTTTATTTTATACCATAAGTTGTTGTTATTTACTTTTACTTTCAACCAAATTTATATAATTTAAATGAACTGTCCATATCGATAGATTTGCTGTTCGAAGTTCAACATTTTATTTAAAAACGAAGTTTGAAAACTTCGAGATGTCATTGTGAATTTAACAGCAGTTTTCTGTTGTAATAAAAATCGTCAAAATAAAAACTTGTCATGTTTTAACCGCTAAAATAAATACGCCAAAATTTACAACCGACTTTTTTTGTCAAAAACGCCAAAATTTAGCCCCGCCAAAATAACCCGCTATACGGTATTCTGGTCCTTTGGGTAGCTTTTCAACATCTTCAAAATAATTTTGTTTTCATAATTTTGGTCTAAGCACTACTAATGAGGAATTGTATTCCGAAATGGCCGTCTAGTGCTGTAAATTTAAAACTGGTATAATACATGTAATATGTAATTGATCTTTTTTAAGAATGAGGTCAAAATTTCTGCCACTTCACCTGTGCTGGTGTCATCTCAATATAAGTGAAATATCAATGTTTATCACAGAAGGAACCATGGGGCAGGCCATAAACTCTTTATTTTGCCAAATGGTCCCATTGTTAAGGCCTTAGTGGGTCATATTTAACACATTATTTGAATACAAAACATACTGAAAATCCTAGATTGAATGATGAAATTTATAGGTGGTATGATAAGATTCTGAGTCATAAAGTTATATTTATCTACAGCAAACTGGCCAAGTGATGAGGAAGTTTTTACAATCTTATCCTATTGAGTTTGCTACACAGCCCTCAATTTTGTCTACTAAAATGGTGGCCAAATCAACCTGGAATCGTGTTTGGCGACCTAAAATTTAAAAATGGTGGCCAGCTTGTCTCCACTTTAAATTTGAACGTTTAGTGACCAGAGAACAGATATCATTTCTGTATTACAGAGTTGTCATTTCAGGCAATAAAATGGACACTTTACAACATCATCATTATGGTTATTAATAACACTGATGTATGTAAGTGATTGTAAGTCAATTTTAAAAGTGTGCATTTTCGTTCTCCAACCTAAAAGATGCCTTAATTTGTCTTCATTTGAAAGGAAAGGTTGCCTGGCCACTTGGAGTTTCTACTGGCCACCTGAAAATTCAAACTGGTGGCCAGCTGGCCACTTAAGATTTGAAACCCATTCTGAGGGCTGCTACATTAATTCAAGACCTGCCACTTAGATTTGAAACCCACTTTGAGGGCTGCTACATTAATTCAAGACCACTGGTACCTTCTGTCTTTACGATTGAAAAATTTGCATATGTCCTATTTCTAGAAATGTTTATATAAAATGCTTCATATTGGTGCTTTAAGAATGTTGTCAAAATTTCTGCCACATCAATTATAGCTGGTGATCCTCTTTGTAGAAATCCACTGTGGTAGCTCAGTTGGTAGAGTGCTCGCTCTGTAAGTAGAAGGTCGTGGGTTCGAATCCTGGTCGGGTCTGACCTAAGACTTGAAAGTGGGTAGTGACTGTTCTTTCGCCAAGCACTCGGCATTATGAAATGAAAGTCACAGTTCTTTCAGATGGGAACTTAAAATAAACGAGGTCCCGTGTCACGGTGGGTTTGGCACGTTAAAGAACCCTGCTGTATAATGCCATAAGGGCAACACACAGGCAAAATTTCTGCACTTTTGCCTATAGCTGGCGACGTCTCGATATAAGTAAAATATTCTTGACTAGGACGTTAAACACCATTACTACTACAACTACTCTTTGTAGAAATGGGCACATAAAATGTTTCATAAATGATCTTTTAAGACTTTGGTAAAAAAAATCTGCCAATTCACATATAGCTGATGACATCTTGATATAAGTGACATATTCTTGACTTGGAAACAAAAACCCATTCAATCAATCCCTAAACCAGAGATTTTGCTTCGTGTTTTAAGCACTGACTTCTGCCATTCTAATTGGGAAAATTGATGTTCTAAAATATGTCATATTGGGATAATGCGGTATATTAAATTCATTTTGTGGATAACTATTTAATTTTCTAGTATATCATTGTTGTTTTTGGGGAATTTTAATGGTCAAATTGGGGAATTTTAGTCACTTTTCACCATGGGAAACTACCTTTATTCAGTAGTAAATTTAGGCAAACAAAGTCACTGCTAAACACAGAGTGACGGAGAATTTTATCTGTACAAAATTTACAGATGTATGTTTATTTACTTCCTCATACTTCATAGTTACAGTCATAAATAAATGTTAGTCACTTAACTTTCATCTATAGATTGCGCTTGCAACTTATATCTTTAAGTACACTATGACTTAACCTTCTATCAAATTTTACATTTAATTTTAGTCATTTTCCACAATCAATGAATTGTCTACAATTCTACACTCCATAGATCTACAATGTTTGAACATTTGGATTTGATATGTGAATTTGTACAAGAGTTTCTACAGTATTTTACTTCGCAGTTTATTTTTTAAATATTGGTATTTGGTGCCTTTGTTTCCATTCCTGGTAGCCAAAATCAACATTAAGCTTAGCTTAATTAATTTCTGAATTTAAATTCCTTTTGCTATTAACAGTAACCAATTTAAGCAAATTTGTAAAAAATATTTTTGCAAAAGTACTAAAATTTTCTTTTTTAAATTTGGACATTTGGCTAGTAAAAATTTTTTAAATTTGTGGAAACTTAGCTATTTTAACACTATATATATCTAAAATTTTCTGAGAAGGTTTATTTGATGTGTGAGTTTGTGCATGTTACTACTGTAGATTACTCATTTTTCGCGAGTAGAAAACTTCGAGCCACGACCACATAGGCCTTATTAGTGGATATTTTAATTTGCATTTGGAATCTTATATAAAAAGATACATATTTGAACACAGAAGTATCTGTGTGTAGGAAATAACTCCATGATGTTTTAAATCGCTAATGGGATGAGTCGCGAATATACACGAAAATAAGTCTCTCGCCAAATAAAAGCGATCTACCTTATCATGATTTTTTTCTTTCCTGAAAACAAGACATGTTTGCTTGTTGTTGTTGAATGTTGCTTAATGTTACATCAGCAATTTTTCAGCTATTCACGACAAGAACTACTGATACTTTATTAATCTCTATGGATTAATCTATGAACAAGTTGGTGTATGCATGTGAAGTGCAGTGTGTATTATGGTCTGCCTTATACCAGCGCATACTTAGGGCGTCTTTAAAGTGCTAGCTCACCGAGTCAGTATGCCACAGACAAAAGTACCACTCACCCAGTCACATTATACGGATACTGGGCGCACCAGTAAAGGCCAATGGCAAGGAAAATAAATTCAATTTCCCACATGTGGTCCGAGCGGGGCTCGAACTCACAGCAGTGAGTCCATTAGGCCATCACGGTCTCCGGAATGTTTGCCTGTGTAACTGTTCAAGATGTTGTTATCATCAACTTCATATGATATAGCTAAACAACATTGACCTATCCACTTGACCTTTAATCAGAAATATTGATTTAGAAAGATCCAACCAATACCCCTGATCTAGGTATTGTTAGCTAGAATGAACAGTTAATTACAATATATACACAGTGCATGTGATTTAAGTGTTCGCATTCTATAAGCGAAAAAAGCATGTGGATCCCTATACATAGATGCACTAGTCCATGATAAAAATTTAAATTAAAGGTCAAGCAGACAGGTCAATGTTGTTTGCCTATATGTGTTCTTTGTCCATATAATGCTTTTCGCTAGGTATCCACTTAGGCTGAAACAATATACCAGTACACCAGTAATACTGGTATGAAATGCCGTACCTCTATCTAGGTTTCCATAAATTTAAAATATTAAGTAGTAGCCAAATATATGAAAATAGTCCTTTTTAAAGTATTTTTCCACAAATTTGCTAAAATAGGTTTCTTTTTCAAAGAATTCCTCAGAAATTATTAGCCATTGCCGATTTTGGCTACCAGGAATGGAAACATAGCTCTATGGTACTGAGATATGGGTTGCATGTATCAGGTTTTTTAAATGCAAGAAATTCCGTGTCATAGTCAAATTACTGTGTACTAACCAAAGTGTTATTTAATCATTTTCTAGTTCATTCTAATCATGCTGTTTCAATATTTTTTTACAGAATTGGTTTGTTTTGTTAACCTCTTAAAGCTTGATTTTTCTAGTCGTGGACAATTTATAAATTAAAGCTTTGATAACAGCATTTTTGCATATTTTATTTTAACTGAAATCATTCATTGTTATAAATTTTCATACAATACATTCAAAATTATGTTGGCAATACATTTCAATATATATTCTAATACACCAAACACAGTTGCCAATACATTACAATATGATTACAACCCTAGTTTCCACAAATTCTGAGAACTTAGTCTTGAAAGAAAACTGGAAAACCCAAATTACCCAATACAAATGTGTTCAAGCAGATGACCCTATATCTTATGACATGTTATGCTGGGAATCAAACCTAATGTATTCTATAAACGATGACTAAAAATATACAAGCTGTGCAGGGATTCAAAATTTCCCAGGGCTGAGGTCCAGTACCTTCTGGACCCTTGATATTTAAACTGTAAAAGTCTGTTGGACCTGCAATTTTTTACCAAGATAATACTACTTTTTCCTATATGATAACATGACTGCTCATGGACTGTCAATGTTAGTAGTAGACATTCAAAACTTAAAACTTAATGTGGGACCTGTACAAAATAAAGCCATGAAAGGCAATAGGTCCTGGACCTTCAATTTCAAACTGCAAAACATAATTTTGAACCCCACTCTGACAAGAAATTTATTTTTGCTCTGAACCCCCCCCCCCACTCAGCTGCCAGTGATAGATGCCAATTCTGTTTATAACTCTTATTATATAACCAGGGACTCATGAAGGTCATAAGAATACTTGACATATTTATAACATTAACATTCCCTATGTCAAATTGAGAGAGAGGAGATTAGTCTATGTGTCTTCTATGTCAATGAGAGAGAGAGAGAGAGAGAGAGAGAGAGAGAGAGAGAGAGAGAGAGATAACCTTCAGCAATGAGAGAAATCCCGTAACATCCTCTAACATCCTCTATGCATCCCTTATGCTTTATGTCAATGAGTTAGTGAGAAAGGGGTCTTAATGTCCTCTATGTCATTGAGAGAGAGAGAGAGACTCGGAGAAAGAGAGAGAGAGAGACTCAGAGAGAGAGAGAGAGAGAGAGAGAGAGAGAGAGAGAGAGAGAGAGAGAGAGATAAGCCTTAGCAATAAGAGAGAGATCTTAGATCTTAACATCCTCTATGCATCCCTTATGCTTTATGTCAATGACAGTTAAAAATGGAGGGGGTCTTAACGTCCTCTATGTCATTGAGAGAGAGAGAGAGAGAGAGAGAGAGAGAGAGAGCAGGGATTTTTCTGGGTATCCACAGGGTCCGGTAAAGGGACCCATTCCCAATGCAAAAACACATACATTTTTCCCAATTCTGTAGTAAAAAATTCCCAATTAGCTATGTTTATAAATTTTTTGAGAAAAAAAATGTCATAAGATCACCAACATCATATTCGGATGATATCTTGTTCTGATAACGATTTCAATCTATATTAACCCATATTTTGCTGGAAGATTTATATAGAGACAAAAGAGACAGCGCTATTTTGCTGTGAACACTGATATAATTTGTTCAATTACCAGTATTCTACTGACTAGAATTTCTAATATGTTGTTGTGATTTTTCCCAAAATTACATTTTTGTTGAGCATTTTCCCAATTTCATCCCAAGGTCCTTTTCCCAAAAAGGTCAGAAAAATCCCTGGAGAGGATATAAGCTTTAGCAATGAGGGGGATCTTTAACATCCTCTATGCATCCCTTATGCTTTATGTCAATGACAGTTAAAAATGGAGGGGGTCTTTATGTCCTCTATGTCATTGGGAGAGAGAGAGAGAGAGAGAGAGAGAGAGAGACCTAACAACTAACCATTTTATCATGTCTATGTCAAAGAGAGACAGAGTGGGGGATAAGGCTTAACGTCCTCTATTTAAACTTGAAGTTTATATTGCAAATATATGGCAAAAACTTGAAACATAAATGCATGATCTTACATTACATAAACCAAACTGTTTGTTTTCAAAAACCTGTCCTCGTGTCACTGGTTTCATAAATTTGTGTTATAAAAATAATTATTTCTAATTCGTCTGAATGTTTTCTTCACCTCACTTATGAAAACTTACCTAATTACTTTATGACCGGTTCGACTGAATCTCACTTTCAGGGATTATTCGCATAATTTATGTCATCTTCTATCGAATTTCGATTACCAAGTTGTCATATGACCAATCAACGTCACCAAGTTAAAAGATTTACTACAAGGGAGATAACTAAAATTTCTTGTTATAATACGTAGTTTCTAACGATTAATAGCGCCTTAAACTTTTTGTTCACACTATAGTCTCGATTCGATTCGATTAATATGTTCCAATTTTACACGAATTTGGATGGAGAAACCGATTTTGTAAAGGTAAAAAATGTTTAAAAAATCTTCATAGTAGTTAAGACCAAGCACATGCCAAGTCCAAATTTCAAGTCGAACTTGTGATTGCCGGATTGATTGAACAGAGTTTCCACCCAGTCAAAGAATATTCACTTATATCGAGACGTTATAAGCTATGGTTGAATTTGCAGAAATTGTTACCTTTGCAGTGCGCTAAAGGCAATTGCAGGGAGGTATCTTTACTGTGACTTGCCACGATGGACCCTGTGACTTTCACTATGATTTAGAAATGCCGAGTGCTTGGCGGCGAAAGAATAGTTACTTCCTATTCTTTCAAGTCTGGTCATGTCTTTTTCTGACTAGATTTATTCTGTAGCCAGGAAGAGTTAGCCGTGGAAATTTTTTTGTAAACCATATTTATTTGTTAACCCCCCGTTTTTAAGAGATTTTTACAAAATTTTACTTTTCTAGTGGCATCATTAAGAAGCCAGCGACCTAATGTACAATGTCGGACTCTGCTAAGGATAAAAGGCAGAGTTAATGGACATTTAACATTTTCAGGTTGAAGTGAAATTAGAAAAAAAAATATGAGTGTTCAGTTTTTGAAATAAGATTTTCAATAGATACTGACATTGTATATTAGATCACATCGTAATAAAATGGCACCACTAGACAAAATTGAAAATTTTGTAAAATGTAGCTATATAGTCAGGGGGCAGATCTCAAAAAGTAGCCTCTTTATTGACCCCCTAAACTTTTTTGTTAAAAGCAGGAAACATTGTAGATCTTATTGCCCTATATGTACTTAGTCAGGCTAGGTATGTTTCCACCTTGACTTTTTCCGTTTAATGAAAATATGGCTGCCAATTCAAGATGGCCGCCAAAAAAGATCATTTAAGTATAAAATTCAATATCAAATCAACCACTTGACCATTTAAGTTGAAATTTGGTATTTTATTAATTTAATATTTATACTAATTTTCTGTGAATAATTATTGGTTGTAAAATTCAATATGGCCGCCATTTTCAAGATGGCCGACGTATAATCATTGTGCTGCATTTTAAATCAAATACAACAGAGGATGTCATTATTTTATGAGATAAAACCAATGTATTGCATTTAATATATATGTACTTAGTTAGGCTAAGTATGTTTCCATCTTGACTTTTCCGTTTAATGGCTGCCAAATCCAAAATGGCCACAAAAAAAAGATAATTTTAAAATGAAAATTCAATAACAAATCAGCCGCTTAACCTTTTGAGTGGAAATTTGATATTTAATCAATTAAATACATGTATTTATATTAATTTCTCATGAACAAACTGTCATTGTAAAATTCAATATGGCCGACATTTCTTAAGATGGCCGACTAATAGTTACCGCGCTGCATTGTTTTAATATAATAAACCAATATATTGAATTTTTTAATATATATACTAGTTAACTGACTCGTTCAAAAGCTTTTTACAGCGACATGATTCATATCCACAAACAACAGTGCAGTAGAATGTGTTTTTCACAATAATAAAACAGCACAAACTTCATAAAGATTCAACAATTCCACATTCATAAATATTGTAGGTCAGTTTTCCAACTGCTTACAAGAGTTAATGGTAGTTTTTACTAGGAAATAAACACAGATTCCAAACCATTTCCTGATAATTAATGTGTTTAATGTGCATGGCCGGAACACATCTTGTAACGTGGCAATGACGGAACATATGACAGTGAAGTTCATGAAGGTTTTTGTTGAGGGTTGGTAGTTTGAAATAGATAACAAACAAAAGAATCTACAATTGATAACAACATTGCCGACTTTATCATATATTCATAAGCTTTCAGTTCAGAGTTTTCAAGCTCTGTGATTAGTTTGAACACTCCCCAACTATCCATCTCACTCTGAATAAGCAACAAGTCTTGAGTCTGCGTATTTATAGTTTGCACAAAGACCTGATGTTTCTCGCCCTGAACTCGAGAATGTAGCATTTGGATCCATAACCTTTCAAATTACCACTGACTCCTTGCCAAGTGCTTCCTTGCTCAACTCATTTGATAAAAAACTAGTCAGTTAATCCTTATTCTCCCCCATGTTTATAAAATTGTTCAAATTCTCAGGCAACATGGAATTCCATTTCTCTACGGTGCAAACTGCAAAAAACTTAATTGTTGATGCAGGGATAGCGCAAGCTTTGGCCTATTAAGGCCCTTATAAAGTTTTATGGCTGTCATCACAATATAGTATTGTGACTCTGTATCCGAAAATACAATGAATATGTGGCGTCCCAAAGTTCCATGTTCCTTTCTTTTTAAAAAGTGTGGGGTGCTCAATTATCCTTCCAGGTCACTTGTTCTCACTTCGCTGGTGGATGTTTCTGTGTTAAACTTCATTTGAAAGTTTCAAGATTTTTACTTTGCTTCATAATTCTGATTTTGACATGGATTGGTATGTTTGTTTTGAATGTATTCTTTTCGTCTGAGTCTGATTCAAGCCTCAAGCTTTATAAAAGCAAACAATCTACTCTAACGCTATTTTCTAAAACGATACTTTTTGGTTGCTGCGAGGCAATTTTCAAAGTGCATATTGTGGTTTTCCAATCTGTTAACCAATGTCGTACCATATATTATCGTACAGGTCTTTATATTTTTCGGTAGCGTTATGGAGTTTCAAAAATCAAAACAATAATTGCTTAGTAATATCGATGTGCCAGTGAAAGTATGAAGAGGTAGCGGTGATAGTGATATACTGGACATAAAGACGTAAGTGTAGTCTACGTAACATCATCAGGTAGTTTACGGCCAATCATCAAATATCTGATGTAGCCACAGGTTGATTATGTCATCCAGAAATGTTCAGAAAAAGGTATAAAGATTTGTACCATACTAGATAGTATGACATTGGTTAACAGCATTCGGAAAATGCCAATGCACAAACCTTTGACAACTTTGTAGATTTGCAGATAGAACAAAATGTCATTTCAGGAATAGTGATAGAGTAGATGTTTTGTTTTATTGATATTTTGAGCATTCTATAAAGTCTGACAAGAAAAAAAAAAATAAATCAAAAACACAACAATCCATCCACAAATCACAATCATAGAGCATTAAAGTCAGTAAGAACTGGTGAGAATAATTCAGTTTAAAGAATAATACATGTACTACAGAATAGAGATGGAAAGTTTATACGTATATATGGACGAGAATAAAGAATGAATCTGATTCTTTTAGTTTTATATCAAATCAGATAAACAAAAAGATATATGACAAGCAGTTAATGTTTCAGTTAGGGTTTATTTGGATGCGAATACTACATTCTCGAGTACTGGCTGGGGTAAATAAGGTCTTTGAGCAAATCATATAGAAGCAGACATAAGAATTGTTCTTTGTGTCAAAGAAGCCAAAGAAACAGATAATGGTCAAACGCTTATCCTTTGTAGCCATGCAGATGTTTTTGCTATGGTCTTGGTTTTTGTTTTACAATTAATATTTTGGAAATAAAAGATTGTTATTCAATCCTATATTTATAGCTGTTGAATTGTTGAACCGGGGAAATATGTTATATTCTGATCATACTTATATAATAAATATAAGGGATATACGTATAGAATATATTGCTGCAAGGTGCTTGTGGATGTTAATCATGTTGCTGTTGGACCTCTTTGAATGTTTGAATGATCGAGAGGACTATTTTTTATTGCAGACATCAAAAGTCATCGCTATTAAATTAATTCAAATGAAATTTATTGAAAACTTGAAAAATTATTCGGCTTCATTTAAATTATTTCATTTACATAAAATAAGTTTAAAGAGCAGTACTGATAATATTTTCACATAATATGTTACATACACACATTAGTTTTATGTCGTAAAATAATGACATCCTTTGTTGTATTCGATTTAAAATGCAGCAAGATGATTACAAGTCGACCATCTTAAAAATGGTGGCCATATTAAATTTTACAACCAATATTTATTCATGGAAAATTAGGATAAATATTTAATTGATCAAATTCAAAATTTCAACTCACAAGGTGAAGTGGTTGATTTGATATTGAATTTTTAAACTTAAATTATCTTTTTGGGTAGCCATCTTCGATTTGCAGCCATATTTTTATAAACAGAAAAAAGTCAAGGTGGACATAAACCTAGCTTAACTTAGTACATATACATTAAATACAATACATTGGTTTTACGTCATAAAATAATGACATCCTTTGACGTATTTGATTTAAAATACAGTGCGATGATTATAAGTAGGCCATCTTGAAAATGGCGGCCATATTAAAGTTTAGAATCAATATTCATTCATGGAAAATTAGTATAAATATTTAATTGAAAAAATACCAAATTTCAACTAAAAAGATTCAGTGGTTGATTTGATATTGAATTTTTATACTTAAATTATCTTTTTTGGCGGCCATCTTGGATTGGCAGCCATATTTTCATTAAACGGAAAAAGTCAAGGTGGAAACATACCTAGCGTGACTAAGTACATATAAGGCAATAAGATCCACCATGTTTCCTGGTTTTAACAAAAAAATTTAGGGGGTGTCACATTTTTGGGATCTGCCCCCTGACTAATACAATCTGAAAAAAACGGAGTTTTAGAAATAATGAATACGGTTTAGTGTTATATGTGCAGGGTGATTTATTGCCAGACTTTCTACTTTCGGATCTTTAAGCTTTGTGGTAGGATGCACGCTTTTCATCCGAGAGCTGAGGAGGGCCGTGTCATATCCTTACCCGGAGCACTCGGCCAGAAAGTGGGGTTTTAATTAATTGTTTTCTCCCATCTGTTACGACTCAAAACTAAAATAAGACTAAAAGGATTTGGCCTTAATTGACCATGGTCCACATGCAGTATCTCCGTCGGACAATTTAATTGACTATTACGGTAGCTCAGTTGGTAGAGTGTTCCCTCTGTATGTAGGGGGGAATCATGGGTTTGAACCGCGGCCGGATCTGATCAAGACTTTAAATAGGTAGCGACTGTTCTTTCGCCAAGCACTCGGTATTTTAGAAAAGAAAATCACGGGGTTCTTCGGAAGACACCTTCAAAACCGACGTCCCGTGTCACGGTAGGCATTGCACGTTAACTTGAGACTCTCCCTGCACATTGTCCCGGGCGCACTGCAAAAGGTAAAAAATTCTGACACTTCATCTATAACTTGTAAAGTCTCACTATGATATTCTCATAATCTCCAAATTTAGGTTTATTAAGAGATAGAGCGTCATCTCTATCGTGTATGTGGCGTTGAATGATATGGCGATAGTCTTCTCTCCAGAACTAACAAAGCTCTGTATAAATACTGCTTCATACGAATATAGCAACAATTTACCCAGCATTGGTGCACATTTTGTGCCCATTAGTATGTCGATTGTTTGTTGGAAAATTATATTATCAACCACAACAAATATTTGGCTATCCAAAAACGACATCAAATGCATTTTTGTTTCCTGTAATCCGTGTGGTGTTTAACAATCCAACTAAAATCCCTGTTTAGCACTAGATATTTGTATCATGGCTTAGCGTTCATTTTTAATTTTTGTTGTTGTTATTGTTGTTGTAAAAGAATGACAAGTTAATAATGAGTAAATTACACAAAACGAAAACCTGTAAACGATCGATCGATTGGAACCTCTGCTGGATGACACCGGTAAATGATAATAGCGGGACCGGACCGGGGACGTAATAAGAGGACCACACACACACACGCACACACACACACACACACACACATATATATATATATATTAGAAAATTTTTTTGAAAGAAAGTATTTTCTAAAAATAAAAATTATATATGTGGAAGCCGTGGCGAACTGGCGTATATAAGGAGCTACACGCCTGGTTTGTTGAAATGTCAAATAAAAATAAACCTTAAATTACACTACATTACATTAGTCTTATCACCTCCTGTAGGTAAAGGAAAGAGGTGTTCCGAAACTTGGAGTTTCCCATATCCCAACAACATAATTATGTTCAGGTGAGATGGTAAGTTGGTAAGTAAATTTTTATTTCAGTGTCAGTGGTCACTCCATTTAACCATCAATATATTGACATAACTTTTGATGGCAATAATGTCTTACTCTCTGCATGTTGTTCTATTATTTAAATATTTAAAAACGTGTTTCCTGTTTCGTTAACACCTTCAGTACAGACCTGTCGAAAGTTTAACACTGAGCTAGCTAAAAGTAGTTCAAACACAGCTACAGAGTGACCGAGATATGGATAGCTAGTGGTCGAAAGCTGCCTAAAGATAGATAGCAGCTGCCTGAAATCTGCCGTAATATATAGCTAACAAGGGTTCGAGATAATTTGTCAAGTTGGCACCAATTCATTAGCTTAGTGTTAAACTTTTGACAGGTCTGTACTATCTGTTAATAATCTGGCGAAGTAATACGATTGATCTCTGTCAAACCAAACTTTTTTATATTACAACTTGAGCAATGAATTATTACTGATTTTTATGATTTGAAAAGAATGACCCGAAACACAGTAAACTTGTGGTTTATCGATATCTATGTTTAAAGTCCATTCGAATAGTTCAGTTAATCGACCGTTGAGCAAACGGAATGAAAACTGTCTCGGGAGTTTACGTATGGCATGTATATTGAAGCGCGTTCTCTTATGTACAGTACAACCTGCCTTAAGGGTCACATCTATATAAGGACCACCTGCTTATAAAGGCCAGTAGAATTATATCCCAATTTTTATATTCCTGTTATTTGAACAAGTATACATATAAAGACCACCTGTCCATAAAGACCACTCCTACTGGTTACCTTGGGTGACCTTTATAGACAGGTTTGACTGTACTTATGCTGTGGATATCCTCCTGATGTAACATTTATATGTAACGGGTAAGGGAAAATGCGGCGACAAACTGGGACTCGAACCCGAGTCCTTCCCATTACTAGCGAAGCGCTCTATTAGCATGACTGAGCTACCTATAGCCCCCCCCACCCCCCCAAACCTCACCTCCGCCACCGCCGACACCGGGGACCAATGGAAGTGCTGTACTTTAACGGTACGCACTAGTATACTCTCCTATAATTAAAATATGACTTAGATACATATTAATTAATGGTTCAATGGACAAGATCTATCTGGTAAACAACATTGACCTGTCTGTTTGACCTTTCATTAGGAATATTCATATAGGAGAATGGGTAGTGTTATGATTCGCAGTTCATACATGAGCATAAACAATGCATGGTTCCAATGTAAACAAAATGAACACCTGTGCTCCCTACACGTAAATGGTTTGGTCCATAATAAAAGGTCAAGCGGACAGGTCAGTGTTGTTTGCCTATGAAGAAAGTTTCATTTTTTGTTCTTAGACAGATGCAATGGATCCGACATTAAAAGACAAGCTTACTGCACAGTGTCAAGTTTTACTGCTGGAGAAACAGTTGCCATGGGATACTCTAATTAACAAAATTATTCAAGACAGAGAAATCAAGGTAAATTGTGTGTTCGGCCAGATTACAGAGACCTGTCGAAAGTTTAACATCGAGCTAACGAAAGAGAGTCTAAGCTCGGCTGTCCAGTGGCTGAAATATGGATAACTAGTGCCCAAAAAGCTCGTGAGATGTTGAAAGCATCTGCCGATATATAAGTAACGAGGGGCCGAATAGGCTGCCGATTCGGCACTAATTCGTTAGGGACCAAGATAGGCTGCCGATACCGGCACTAATTCGTTAGGGACCAAGATAGGCTGCCGATACCGGCACTAATTCGTTAGGGACCAAGATAGGCTGCCGATACCGGCACTAATTCGTTAGGGACCAAGATAGGTTACCGATTCGGCACTAATTCGTTAGGGACCAAGATAGGCTGCCGATACCGGCACTAATTCGTTAGGGACCAAGATAGGCTGCCGATACCGGCACTAATTCGTTAGGGACCAAGATCGGCTGCCGATACCGGCACTAATTCGTTAGGGACCAAGATAGGCTGCCGATACCGGCACTAATTCGTTAGGGACCAAGATAGGCTGCCGATACCGGCACTAATTCGTTAGGGACCAAGATAGGTTACCGATTCGGCACTAATTCGTTAGGGACCAAGATAGGCTGCCGATACTGGCACTAATTCGTTAGGGACCAAGATAGGCTGCCGATACCGGCACTAATTCGTTAGGGGCCAAGATAGGTTACCGATTCGGCACAAATTCGTCAGGGGTCAAGATAGGCTGCCGATTCGGCACTAATTCGTTAGGGACCAAGATAGGCTGCCAATTCCGTCACTAATTCGTTAGGGGCCAAGATAGGTTACCGATTCGGCACTAATTCGTTAGGGATCAAGATAAACTGCCGATTCGGCCCTTATTCATTAGGGACCAAGATAGGTTACCGATTCGGCACTAATTCGTTAGGGGCCAAGATAGGTAACCGATTCGGCACAAATTCGTTAGGGGCCAAGATAGGCTGCCAATTCCGGCAATAATTCGTTAGGGGCCAAGATAGGCTGCCGATACCGGCAATAATTCGTTAGCTCAGTGTTAGACTTTTTCCATTGGCTGTATAGACCTGTCAAAACTTTACCACTGAGTTAACGAAAAAGTATAGATTTGTGCAGTTTATCTTAGAAGTTTTTAGGCAGCTGTTATCTATCTCTCTGGACAGCTTTTCGGTCACTAGTTTTCCATATCTCAGCCAATCGGCAGCCATGCCGCGACTCCTTTTCGTTAGCTCAGGTATAGACTTTTGAAATGTTTGTACCAGAACAAGTTTATTAATATCTAAGGAGAACTAGAATAATATATACGAGATGCGTGAGTGTTTTTAATGACATGCCTTGTACTAGCACACTCTTAGGATGTCTTTGAGGACTCGGGTGCTGGCTCAAAGAGTCAGTACACCGCAAACAAACATACGACTCCCCCAGTCACATGGTATAGCAGTTGATACTCTGTCTTCTTAATACCGAGTACCAAGGAAGGAAGCTCGATCTCAAATAATAAAGTATTGTGCATGACCCAGCCGAAATTCGAACCAACGACCTCATGCTCTCGAGGCCCGTGCTCAACCACTGAACCACCGAGGCGGTATGTATTCAGGCGCGGACACACCCGTCCTAAATTTTCGGGTATTCATAACAAGAAATATTTTACATAAATGCATTTTTGAATAAAATCGTAGATGCATATGTCAAAAAGCACCCTAGAAGAATGCTTTTATAACTCCTTTGAGTGTAACTGACAATTAAAATTTGAAGTCCCCTAATTTCCCACAGAACGATGTCGCAGCCTCTTCACCACACTATAAAATGGGGTAAGTACTGCTCTATATAGCTTTTGTCCCCAAACACAAATTAAAAAGAATGATTCCCAAAACGCCGAGCTATCCGCCTATAGGAATATATACGCAACAAACTAGGTTACATCCTTTTCAGGCCTCTATACCCGTCACTACTTCGAGGCCAAGTACAAATAAATCTCTGTGTAAATATATTCGTTGAATATGAATAACATTTTACCTTTTTTATATTGACGTGTGTGGAAGCTGACTTTACTGGGTAGTTAGCTGTCTATATAATTTAAATGTTTGTTATACTGCACCAAAGTGTAACGCTACTGTTATTCCCATTACTTTGCTAGCACAAAAACAAAAACTCAGGTGTCACAATGACTTGTTTTGTTTTGCGTCATAATGCGTATACGTTGTGTCTATTGACGGCATGTCGCAGAATACTTTGATTTAGGCCATCATACTTGTATTTAGATGAAATCATTGATAGAAGGCATTCAAGAAACTCAAGTTGTAACAGTCACCCGTGCTTCAGAGAGCATGCTTGACACTAGGCCTGTGGAGCATTTTTCAGACAAAATAGTGTTGAAAAAAGACCAGTTTGAAGCTTTGTCAAGAGCAGCCCTAACGCAAAGCTTTTAGACTTAGTGCTGTGGACTTTACTGATATAACCTTTCGTCCAGTCCATGTATAATAATCTTCATCAGAAAGGTCATTTGTATAATCGAAATCAATTTCTCTACTTTAACTATAAAATATTCTTATTCGACAAACCACAGGTTCATGATATTCAGTCGTGTCCAGCTAGTGGCATTCATCACATGTGAAACCTACCCCGACTTTTCGTCTATGGCCGACGAATGCGCTTAGAAAAGTTTTTGGCATTTTATTTACTAGTACGTGTTCAACATACACGAAACACACGGGAAATAACAAGTGGCCTTAAACTGGATTGTAATGTCGTTATATATATTGTATGAAAAAAACAAATATGCGTGCATGTCTTTCTTTCTGTTGTTATTTGTGGCATAAAAAATAATACTGCATTTAAATTCTAACACAGAGCAAGATAAAAAAAGAAATAAAGCCGTAAAATATACATTTCATTAAAATAAAATAAGTTGAAAAATAAAATTATAACTTTGGGATTCGAACCAACAACGTAAGACTTAGTGGTACCTACGTATACCCACTACACCACGCAGGTAATGGTTGACAATAAGGTTTATAAATATCAAGTACCAGTAGAGCACGGTATATTAAGAGGTTATATTGGGGTAACTCTCAAAACATTGATTTTTACAAAATTCAGTATCAGCGCATATCTCTCCATTAACCATACTTTGCATATCTAACAGTAAAATATTATAGTTTTTACATTCAAAATATCTTTAATGGAGAGGCATGCGCTCTATATGTATTTATTAAAAACGTGTTGATTTTCATTGACTTGTTCCATGTTTGTATAGAGTTATACGGAGACAAACCTAATGGATTACATGAATTAAACATATAATGCAATGTTTTACTTAGATTTTTACTATATAAACTTTTACATTATGATAGTAGCTTTAGGTTTTTTCACTATCAATATGTATTCAACATACTTTTTAATTTTGAATCCTATAGGCGGATAGCTCGGCGTTTTGGGTATCATCCTTTGTCAGTGTGCTCTAATTGGTGTCTGTATGGAGTGCGCATTGTTTTAATGCGAACTCAGATGATACCAAATCGATTTCCAAGAATCGATTTTAAATCGGAAATTCTGGAAAATTCATTTGTTTGGAGTGGTAGTATGTACAAAAATAAACATGAAAAGCGGGAAATAATAAAATCTCAGTGTCAAAATCACATTTACAGTACGGACCTGTTGAAAGTTTCACATTAAGCTTATGAATTCGTGCTGAAAATCCGATGCCAAGCTGCTGAGGGACCGAGTTGTGGACAGCATAAAACTGCTAAAGGGGCTAAGGTATGGATAGCAATAGCTAGTGGCGAATAGCTATCTCTCGCCAGTTGTTCGATCATAAGCTACCCATACCCCAGCTATTCGGGCAGCCGAGGTTCGACTCCTTTTCGTTACCTCAGCGTTTCGACAGGTCTTTACTGTCTACCTTTTGATTGTTGATGCTTTATCTAGAGAAACAAAAACCAATCTAGACAATGAATTCAGACAAAGGAGGGAATATTTTTGTTGTTCATTCATCTTTTATATTTTCTTACTTCGAAGGATAAAACAATGAAAGCCTTGTAACAAATTAAAAGAAAAAAACCTGGAAAAACGCGTATACATTCATTTGTTTATTTCTCTTCTTGGAATTTTCCTTGAAAAAAAATTCTTTTAAACCCATATGTACATATAAAGAGGAAACTAAGAAGTGAAAAAACCCACAAAAAGCTCGTTTAAACATTTGTACCATATTGTAGACTTTCTCCTTTGGGTTGAACATCCCAACATAAAAAGATAACTTAAAAAGGCGACGTACTACGGCGACACAGAGCTGACACGAAATTACGTCCCTAATAAGTTCTTACGCAACTCCAACAACGCAATTCTTGGTATCAACTCTAACCCCGTGATACTTGGCTTCAACCCCAACTCCCTGATACTTGGCTTCAACTCCAGTGCGTGATACTTGGCTTCAACTCCAACCCCGTGGTGCTTGGCTTCAACTCCAACGCCGTGATACTAGGCTTCAACTCCAGCGTCGTGATACTTGGCTTCAACTCCAACCTCGTTCTACTTGGCTTCAACTCCAAGTTCGTGATACTTGAGCTCACCACAAACCCTCAGCGACCAAATAACCACATCAACAGAGACAGAGCGAACTTTAGATATCGTGTGAAAACTTTATGCTCGAAAAAAACACACACGTACCAGTATATGTTCGAATAACAATCACGAAACAAAGTAAAAACTTAGAAAACCGAAATACAAGTCGAAAATGAAAAGAAAACGAAACTACCGACATGTCAAAAAATAGGACAATTTTGGATACAGAGACATCAACAATATTGTGACGACTGTCGTAACATGATAATCCTACTGTGTTTCCATAAATTCAGTGCACATGGTTTTCATTCTTTATTTCTTTTAATTGAAAATGTTTCCGTTAAACCATCAGTAAAATGCATTTAAATTGCACCGACCTAACCAAATTATATTTCTAATTAAAACATTATTGTACAGTTCTCCTGTACATAGAGGAAATTTGCGAAAATTTTGGAAATTTGATCAAGTTTATACACTAATTGGGCCTTATTCAAAGTTATATCAGGGCATTTAGAATCAGGCAGGTCATTGTTGTTTGTGTTTTTTCCAGGTGTGATAATCATGAATATTCCAATTATGACATAACGTTTATAGTTGTTCCAAGTAGGCAGGTACAAAAGGGATAATTTTGACATATTTTTTATTTTGTTAAAAAGTTAAAATAATGCTCTATGTACAGAATTAAGTTCACTTTTTGATGAATGAAAAATATTTTTCTCTATTACACGGGGGTAATCCTGATACACCGTATTTCATTTACGTCGGAGTATTCCGTCGGTTTCATTTACGTCCGAGTAAAATGATACATTTTTGGTCGTTACGCTTTACGTTAAAGAGCAAAGAACACGGTTTTTCATATAAATTCACACAAAAACGAAACTTTAAAGAAAGCAAAAGTTTATTCGCATTATATTTGATGGTACTTAACTGCCTCATATAAAATCTTGCAAGAAAAAGTCATATTTTTCACGTTCCTGTAACATTTCCATTTTTGGCCGGTCCCTTTGTTTAGCAGCTGATTTTAATAAAACGGGTTTGGATTCAAATGATGTTTCTACTCAGAATTATCAAGAAATGTCTATATTTTCATAAACTTGCGAAGACAGAAGCTTTACTCTGCTTTTGAGCGAAATTTAATGTTTCGTTTAAGCTGAGTAGCATAAATGTTACGCTTTCCGACCAGCTGTGTTATGCTTTACGTGAAGACATGTTACGCTTTCCGTTTAATATGATTCGCAATTGACAGAGCACACTCTTCATTATAACTTTAGAACAAACGTCTTTATCCATTAAATCTTCACTGGTTGTTTCAGAAGTGATTCAGAAAGCATTGCAGAACATGATTTTATTTTTAAAAGAAAACATGCAGAACCATACAGTTCGTAACTTGAACCAATAAAGAAAAAAAACAACAACATACAATGCACATGCTATTCTCCGAAAAGGAAACACTTGCGAAAGGGTAAACCGACTTAGAGATAGTTATACTAATTACACAAATAAAACTACAGTCAACCCTGCTGATAAAGGCTACTCAAGGGAACACGTAAAAGTGGGTTTATGGGTAGGTGGCCCTTATACAAGTTTCGAAGAGCAATTGAGATACATTTGTATTAACTTTTAAAAGCAAGTGGTCCTCATATAAAGGTAGTCTGTAAGGGAAGTTAAACTGTTTGTGTCAAATACCATTTTGAAAAGGAAAAATGTAGTTTATATATATGGTTTCACCTGGTCCATGGGCTCAGTTGAGTTATTGCAATCTATCACCGTCCGTCGTGTGTCGTGCGTCGGTCGTAAACTTTACATTTTGATTAGCTCTTCTAAAACTATTTGAAACTTTATGATTATCATGCCTTGGTAACAGGCATTTACAATTTTGTTCGGGATTTGGCCACGTCTAAGAAGATGGCTGCTGTTACTACATATAGCAAAAAAGACAAAAAATCTTCTTCTCTGAAACCAAAATGTGCAATTTCGATTTAATATTTGGATTCAGGATAACTGGGAACATGAAAATTGTGTTTTTTCATGAAAACTGGACGAAAATAGGTAACGTGTGTTTTGCTTAAAGTTCATAATTTTTAAAACTCAACAAAGGTTTACTGTATGGAGAATTCACTGTTGATCTTGTCTTGCTATTTTCTTCGAATTAATGTCAGATCAAAGCTGCAGGCCATGTCCAAGTTTGTGACCTTTGATTCAAATTGTTAATTTTTTAAACATTCCTGGCGATAACGCATGGGATTGTCAGTTTATTGTAGGTATTTACATGACGATCATTTTTATACATAGATGTAGATCAAGGTCATGGGTTTCAAAAGTCAAATTCAAACATGTACAAGTAAACCAAAATTGTTAATTATCTGCACTGACTATTAACTTGTTGTATAGGGGCCTAGGCATGTATGTTAGAATATTGTAGGTATTGATCGTGACATGCTGATCATATAGATCAAGATCTTCAGTTCAGGGTCAAAGGTTACAGATATAGGAAGAATAAAGAGGGTTAGGGTCTAGGTTACAGATATAAAAGAACAATGAAATGGATACAATTGTTATAACTTAACTAATCTATATAAAACAGATAATGGCATCACATTCTACATTTTATCTCAACCAACCTGTAATTGTGTTGGGACGGTCATTGATCCATTGTATATATATCAGGTGAGCGTTAAGGTACATCTAGCTATTGTTTTAATGTTTAACTTTTTGATCTAAGAATATATTTGAGTTGGGTAATGGTGTTTTAAGCCCCAGTCAAGATTCTTCCACAGATACCGAGACGGTCAATTCATAGATGGTGAATGAAACAAGTGTACCCAGAGAATCCGCCGACCTTCGGCAAGTGAACTGTCAAACTTTCTAAAACTGTCCCGAGTAAGACTCGCACCAAGGCGATGAGAGGCACTATGATCCATAAGCCCACCCTTTAGACCACTCGTAAAATACAATTTTACTTGACTGGGGCGTAAAAAATTACCCAACTCTACTACATTCCTATATGAAAAAGGTAAAAAAAAAAAAAAAAAGAACTACATTTGATCCTTTTCAAGGCCCGGTCACACAGCGCTTTACGGCTTATCACGGCCATTACCCGTCAAAAGTGGTCTCCCGTTAAGCAGACAATATTGTTCGCGTTGATGATGTGGAGTTTAAGAGCTCTAGTCGATTTATAGACGTGACAGGAGGCGGCGAAAATCCGAACGGCGTCGGACGCGGCAAAAAGTTTTGAACTGCTCAAAATTTTAGTCCGCGGACAACCACGGGTGACACGTGGTAAAGACGTGAAACATACGTGAAACGCAGGTGATAATCAGCGTTCCGGCAGTGATTAAAACTTGGTAAGACGCGAAAGCTTAGCGGTCTGTCACGGCAAAGCGCGGTCATCGAACGTATGTTACACATTGTTATAGCGAGTGATTAGCGGCTTATCACTAAGAAATGGATTTTTCCACGTACAAAGCACTACCTTAACCCGTTAAACGATGTTTTAAACGACTGATCACTGCCTTTATGAGGATGCCTTCTGCGATGTACGATGCAATTGTGCAGAGACTAACACCAGCACTTACAACGAGACTACCAACTGGAGAGCACCCCTTGAACAAGGCCTGAAGGTTGCTATCGCCCTGAGGCATCTTGCATCTGGCTCCAAGTACCGTGAGATGCAATATGCCTGATGGGTCCCCCACAACACCATAAGTCTAGTGGTGCGTGAAGTCTGTGAGGAAAACGTCCACGAGTATGCTCATAAGATGCTCTCCCCGCCAGACACTGGGGTCCAGTGGCGCCAGGAAGCTGATGATTGGTACCCCAGGTAGAATTTTCTACATGTCATTGGGATTATAGATGGGAAGCATATTGCGTTTAAAGCTCTTGCCAACGCTGGGTCCGACTTCTTCAACTATAAAGGTCTGCGCTCAACTCTTGATCGGCAGTGCTACAGACGCGATGCCTTAGTTACTTGCCCCGCGTTCGAACACGTTCAAAACCATTTTAGCCTTATGTACGTGGCTAGACGTGGTTAGCCGTGCTTAGGTGCTTCAGTAGTGTAATAGCCGCCGACGGCAACCCCGTACAAAGCACGACCAAGTCAAATTTGAACAAAAATTACCACTTACGACTACGTCTACCAGATAATCATAAATTTTTGTACGTGATTTAGACGTGGAGTATAGTTTATGTAATTGGCTTAACTATCAATAAGTCGGTTTACACTTTCGCAAGTGTTTCCTTTTGGGAGAATAGCATGTACATTGTATGTTGTTTTTTCTTTATTGGTTCAAGTTACAAACTGTATGGTTCTGTTTTCTTTCAAAAATAAAATCATGTCCTGCAATGCTTTCTGAATCACTTCTGAAACAACCAGTGAAGATTTAATCGATAAAGACGTTTGTTCTAAAGTTATAATGAAGCGTGTGCTCTGTCAATGGCGAATCATATTAAATGGAAAGCGTAACATGTCTTCACGTAAAGCATAACACAGCTGGTCGGAAAGCGTAACATTTATGCTACTCAGCTTAAACGAAACATAAAATTTCGCTTAAAGGCAGAGTAAAGCTTCTGTCTTCGCAAGTTTATGAAAGTAAAGACATTTCTTGATAATTTTGAGTAGAAACATCATTTGAATCCAAACCCGTTTTATTAAAATCAGCTGCTAAACAAAGGGACCGGCCAAAAATGGAAATGTTACAGGAACGTGAAAAATATGACTTTTTCTTGCAAGATTTTATATGAGGCAGTTTAGTACCATCAAATATAATGCGAATAAACTTTTGCTTTCTTTTAAAGTTTCGTTTTTGTGAAGTTATATGAAAAACCGTGTTCTTTGCTCTTTAACGTAAAGCGTAACGACCAAAAATGTATCATTTTACTCGGACGTAAATGAAAACCGACGGAATACTCCGACGTAAATGAAATACGGTGTATCAGGATTACCCCCGTGTATTAGGTAAGTATATTTGTATTAAGTTTTGACAATTTTCTGTGAGTTTGTTGGAAAAGACGACTTGATTCTTGTTTTTTCCATGTGCACTGAATCACGGGGGTAATCCTGATACACCGTATTTCATTTACGTGAAAATTCTACCTGGGGTACCAATCATCAGCTTCCTGGCGCCACTGGACCCCAGTGTCTGGCGGGGAGAGCATCTTATGAGCATACTCGTGGACGTTTTCCTCACAGACTTCACGCACCACTAGACTTATGGTGTTGTGGGGGACTCATCAGGCATATTGCATCTCACGGTACTTGGAGCCAGATGCAAGATGCCTCAGGGCGATAGCAACCTTCAGGCCTTGTTCAAGGGGTGCTCTCCAGTTGGTAGTCTCGTTGTAAGTGCTGGTGTTAGTCTCTGCACAATTGCATCGTACATCGCAGAAGGCATCCTCATAAAGGCAGTGATCAGTCGTTTAAAACATCGTTTAACGGGTTAAGGTAGTGCTTTGTACGTGGAAAAATCCATTTCTTAGTGATAAGCCGCTAATCACTCGCTATAACAATGTGTAACATACGTTCGATGACCGCGCTTTGCCCGTGACAGACCGCTAAGCTTTCGCGTCTTACCAAGTTTTAATCACTGCCGGAACGCTGATTATCACCTGCGTTTCACGTATGTTTCACGTCTTTACCACGTGTCACCCGTGGTTGTCCGCGGACTAAAATTTTGAGCAGTTCAAAACTTTTTGCCGCGTCCGACGCCGTTCGGATTTTTCGCCGCCTCCTGTCACGTCTATAAATCGACTAGAGCTCTTAAACTCCACATCATCAACGCGAACAATATTGTCTGCTTAACGGGAGACCACTTTTTGACGGGTAATGGCCGTGATAAGCCGTAAAGCGCTGTGTGACCGGGCCTTGAAAAGGATCAAATGTAGTTCTTTTTTTTTTTTTTTTTACCTTTTTCATATAGGAATGTAGTAGAGTTGGGTAATTTTTTTACGCCCCAGTCAAGTAAAATTGTATTTTACGAGTGGTCTAAAGGGTGGGCTTATGGATCATAGTGCCTCTCATCGCCTTGGTGCGAGTCTTACTCGGGACAGTTTTAGAAAGTTTGACAGTTCACTTGCCGAAGGTCGGCGGATTCTCTGGGTACACTTGTTTCATTCACCATCTATGAATTGACCGTCTCGGTATCTGTGGAAGAATCTTGACTGGGGCTTAAAACACCATTACCCAACTCAAATATATTCTTAGATCAAAAAGTTAAACATTAAAACAATAGCTAGATGTACCTTAACGCTCACCTGATTATATACAATGGATCAATGACCGTCCCAACACAATTACAGGTTGGTTGAGATAAAATGTAGAATGTGATGCCATTATCTGTTTTATATAGATTAGTTAAGTTATAACAATTGTATCCATTTCATTGTTCTTTTTATATCTGTAACCTAGACCCTAACCCTCTTTATTCTTCCTATATCTGTAACCTTTGACCCTGAACTGAAGATCTTGATCTATATGATCAGCATGTCACGATCAATACCTACAATATTCTAACATACATGCCTAGGCCCCTATACAACAAGTTAATAGTCAGTGCAGATAATTAACAATTTTGGTTTACTTGTACATGTTTGAATTTGACTTTTGAACCCATGACCTTGATCTACATCTATGTATAAAAATGATCGTCATGTAAATACCTACAATAAACTGACAATCCCATGCGTTATCGCCAGGAATGTTTAAAAAATTAACAATTTGAATCAAAGGTCACAAACTTGGACATGGCCTGCAGCTTTGATCTGACATTAATTCGAAGAAAATAGCAAGACAAGATCAACAGTGAATTCTCCATACAGTAAACCTTTGTTGAGTTTTAAAAATTATGAACTTTAAGCAAAACACACGTTACCTATTTTCGTCCAGTTTTCATGAAAAAACACAATTTTCATGTTCCCAGTTATCCTGAATCCAAATATTAAATCGAAATTGCACATTTTGGTTTCAGAGAAGAAGATTTTTTGTCTTTTTTGCTATATGTAGTAACAGCAGCCATCTTCTTAGACGTGGCCAAATCCCGAACAAAATTGTAAATGCCTGTTACCAAGGCATGATAATCATAAAGTTTCAAATAGTTTTAGAAGAGCTAATCAAAATGTAAAGTTTACGACCGACGCACGACACACGACGGACGGTGATAGATTGCAATAACTCAACTGAGCCCATGGACCAGGTGAAACCATATATATAAACTACATTTTTCCTTTTCAAAATGGTATTTGACACAAACAGTTTAACTTCCCTTACAGACTACCTTTATATGAGGACCACTTGCTTTTAAAAGTTAATACAAATGTATCTCAATTGCTCTTTATTCATGTCATTCGAAACTTGTATAAGGGCCACCTACCCATAAACCCACTTTTACGTGTTCCCTTGAGTAGCCTTTATCAGCAGGGTTGACTGTAGTTTTATTTGTGTAATTAGTATAACTATCTCTAAGTCGGTTTACCCTTTCGCAAGTGTTTCCTTTTCGGAGAATAGCATGTGCATTGTATGTTGTTTTTTTTCTTTATTGGTTCAAGTTACGAACTGTATGGTTCTGCATGTTTTCTTTTAAAAATAAAATCATGTTCTGCAATGCTTTCTGAATCACTTCTGAAACAACCAGTGAAGATTTAATGGATAAAGACGTTTGTTCTAAAGTTATAATGAAGAGTGTGCTCTGTCAATTGCGAATCATATTAAACGGAAAGCGTAACATGTCTTCACGTAAAGCATAACACAGCTGGTCGGAAAGCGTAACATTTATGCTACTCAGCTTAAACGAAACATTAAATTTCGCTCAAAAGCAGAGTAAAGCTTCTGTCTTCGCAAGTTTATGAAAATATAGACATTTCTTGATAATTCTGAGTAGAAACATCATTTGAATCCAAACCCGTTTTATTAAAATCAGCTGCTAAACAAAGGGACCGGCCAAAAATGGAAATGTTACAGGAACGTGAAAAATATGACTTTTTCTTGCAAGATTTTATATGAGGCAGTTAAGTACCATCAAATATAATGCGAATAAACTTTTGCTTTCTTTTAAAGTTTCGTTTTTGTGAATTTATATGAAAAACCGTGTTCTTTGCTCTTTAACGTAAAGCGTAACGACCAAAAATGTATCATTTTACTCGGACGTAAATGAAAACCGACGGAATACTCCGACGTAAATGAAATACGGTGTATCAGGATTACCCCCGTGTGAATTTATGGAAATACTGTAGGAGTATATTTTGTAACACGCTGTGGTTAGACCTTTAATAAAACTATATAGGTTTGTCACAAGTGATGCCATTGAACCCACATAGAATTCTAGGCTCGGGAACTTTATGCTATATTAGGGGTTTCAGATACTCAACGATTTCATATCTACTCAACAAAAAAGTTAGGGGCCGATTTAATTCGCGAAACAGAAGTCGTCCAAAAACTGAATTATATAAAACTCAGTGGCGGATTTAAAGGGGGGGGGTTGTTGCAGGGGTTGCAATCCCCCCCCCCTTTGAAAAATTTAAAGAGAGAGAGAGAGAGAGAGAGAGAGAGAGAGCTATTGACTGATGTGACCCCCATATGTTATTGTAACAACCCTTTTTTGTATACGTGTTGTTCCGGATCGCGTTTACTAGACTCTGGAAGCTCGCGCCTTTGGCGCTCACATCTACCATTAATATACTATACTCAACCCCCCCCCCCACCCTTTCAAAAAATCCTGGATCCGCCCCTGAAACTCATCTGTATTTTGCTCCTCTTCACTTTTTGTTTGAAATGATTTAATGAAGTACATCTTTGTGCATGAAAAAATATGAAATCAAGAGAAGTAAGGAGATAAAATGATATGATTTATGTTAAATACAAAAACCAATAATGTTTTTGATGTGGTCCATAACTTCTTTTGTTGAGTATATACATTATGTATGTATCTGCTAAGTAACGTAACTCTAAGGGTAGCTTCAAGTTTACACATATTAGGCCATGCTAGTTTTTTCTTTGTTAAGCATGCGCTGGCGGGTTGGTTTTTCGGACTTCAAACGTAAAAAACATTTTTTATTGAATATATTCTGATTTTTTTGTTTGGGAGAAAATCAATCATTTTAAGGTTAAATTAATTTGATATTTTTGTTTTGTTATTTTTTATCACGTTTATATTTTGTTACAATTGTTAATGCTATATGCTAATTTTTAGACTGATCATAAACTGTGAAATTCCATATTTTTTAATATAAGAAGTTTGTTTCTTTACCTTTTTTGCTTTGTGTGGGTTTTTTTTTTGCCTGATAGATAAGTAGGTTTTTAAAGATAGGATGGACGCTTAACAAAGAAAAAATGACTTATGTCTTTTATTTATAATAGTCCAGCAGATTCGTGCAAAAAATTGATGAACATTAACAAACTTAAAATACATATTATGTGATTTTGGCAGCCATTTTGTCCGCCATATTTGAAATGGCCATGTTGGATTTTTCGGTTGGCCCCTTATCTGAAAATAATCTCCAGGTCATGAACTATAAGCATGCCAAATTTCATGCTTTTAACAAAAAACCCACAATTTTTCACGATTCTGCTGGACTATAAATATATTGGTTAGTTACACTCCACACAGTATTCTTGGCTTGGAAACTTTAAGCTATTATAGAGGTTACAGACACTAACGACTACTTATATTGTGTAGACACGAAATATCCGTAGCCCCTAAGATAACTGCACGTTTCCAAGTCCAAATATAGAGTCCTACCTGCCTTAAAGGAGGCCACCTCTATGTAAGGGTCATCTGTTTATAAAAGCTAGTAGAATTGTATCCCAATTGTTCCTTATTCATGTCATTTGAACCTGTATATAAAGGTCACTTTTACCAGTCTCTTGGGTGGCTTGGAAGCGCGTGGCCTAGTGGTTAAGGCGTTGGACTCATGATTCGAAGGTCGTGGGTTCGATCCCTGAACCGGGCGATGTGTTGTGTCCTTGAACAAGACACTTAATTTCACGTTGTTCCAGTTCACTCAGCTGAAAAATAAATGAATACCAGCAAAATGCTGGGGGTTAACCCTGCGATGGACCGGCGTCCCATTCAGGGGAGAGTGTTGTACTCTCAGTCGCTTAACGCCACCGAAACCGGGATAAGCTCCGGCCTGATGGGCCTAATGGCTCGGGGCAGACTTTAACTTTAACTGGGTGGCTTTTATTTAAGGTTCGACTGTATTATGTCTTGTATTTATATACGACTGATTAGTATGGTAATGGATTGGTATTCTATATTACAGCACAAAGAAGATCCCTTTGTTGTGTTTGACCTTGGTGATATAATACATAAACACCGGAAATGGAAATCTGTTCTACCTAGAGTTCACCCTCATTACGGTAGTGTACTTACATAAAAACACAGTTTGTACCATGTAGTACCATGGGCAGATCCATAATTTTTTCGAAAAGGGGGGGGGGGGGGGGGCGTGAGAATTACTAGTATATCAATGCTAGGTGTGAGCGCCGAAGGCCCAGAGACGTGGGGTCTAGTAAACACGGTCCAAAACAACACTTATACAGAAATGGGTTGCTACATTAACATATGGGGGTCACATCAGTCAATAGCTCTCTCTCTCTCTCTCTCTCTCTCTCTCTCTCTTTTAATTTTTTTTTCAAAGGGTGTTGCAACCCTCGCAACCCCCTCCTAAATCCGCCACTGAGCACAGTCCTGTCGAATGTTTAACACTTTAGCTTACGAATTTGTACCAAATCTGCAGCTCATCTATGGCCCTATGCATTACCTACAGTACAGACCTGTCGAAAGTTTAACACTGAGCTAACGAATTACAGTACAGACATGTCGAAAGTTTAACACTGAGGTAACGAATTACAGTACAGACATGTCGAAAGTTTAACACTGAGGTAACAAATTACAGTACAGACCTGTCAAAAGTTTAACACTAGGCTAACGAATTATAGTACATGTCTGTTGAAAGTTTAACACTGAGCTAACGAATTACAGTACAGACATGTCGAAAGTTTAACACTTAGCTAATGAACTACAGTACAGACATATCGAAAGTTTAACACCGAATTACAGTACAGACTTTTCGAAAGTTTAACACCGAGCTAACGAATTACAGTACAGACCTGTCGAAAGTTTAACACCGAGCTAACGAATTACAGTACAGACCTGTCGAAAGTTTAACACTGAGGTAATTAAAAGGATTCAAAGTCCGACTGCCAAGACATAGATAGCTAATAATAAAAAGCTGCAAAGGTACATATAGCAGCTACCGAAAAGCTGTCGAAACGTAGTTAATGATAAACCGAGATGGGCTGACGATTCGGTACTTATTCGTTAGCTTGGTGTTTAACTTTCGACAGGTCTGTACTGTATATCTAGAAAGCTTTTAGGTAGCTGTCATCTATACTCCGGTAGTTTATCGGTCATTAACTATCCATCGCTTGACCACTAGATGACTCCTTTTTGTTAGCTCAGTTTTAAACTTTCGACAGAACTGTAATGTAATTCGTTAGCTTAGTGTTAAACTTTCGACAGGTCTGTACTGTAATTCGTCAGCTCAGTGTTAAACTTTCGACAGGTCTGTACTGTAATTCGTTAGCTCTGTGTTAAGCTTTCGACAAGTTTATACTGTAATTCGTTAGCTTAGTGTTAAACTTTCGACAAGTCTGTACTGCAATTCGTTAGCTTGGTGTTAAACCTTTGACAGATCTGTACTGTAATTCGTTAGCTCTATGTTAAGCTTTCGACAAGTTTATACTGTAATTCGTTAGCTCTGTGTTAAGCTTTCGACAAGTCTGTACTGTAATTCGTCAGCTCAGTGTTAAACTTTCGACAGGGCTGTACTGTAATTTGTTGGATGAGTGTTAAACTTTCGACAGGTCTGTACTGTAATTCGTCAGCTCAGTGTTAAATTTTCGACAGGTCTGTACTGTATGTGAAATAGATACGATCTAAAGTCATGTCAAGAATAAGAACCATTAACAGTACATGTCGTGAAATATTTTAGGTTTTTTTCAGTCAAAATAAGGAGTTTCCAGTACAGACCTTTCAAAGCATTTTAGGCGTATTCAATCAAAATCAGATTTAAGTGGGAGTAACAAATAAAAATCCTTCCTTCCTTTGTTTTTAGCTGTTTTGCTTAAGGACATATTTCCAGTATATATCTTACAGTACAAACATGTCGTGAGTATTTTAGGCGTTTTCAGTCAAAATTAGATTTAAGTGGGGTAACAAATGCAAATCCTTCCTTCCTTTGTTTTTAGCTGTTTTGCTTAAGGACATATTTCCAGTATTTATCTTACAGTACAGTCATGTCGTGAAGTATTTTAGGCGTTTTCAGTCAAAATTAGATTTAAGGATTTAAGTGGGATAACAAATGCAAGTCTTTCCTTCCTCCCTTTGTTTTCTAGCTGTTTTGCTGAAGCACTTATTTCCATTACATATCTTACAGTACAGACATGTCGAAAGTTTAACACTGAACGAAAGAAATAGAGTCTTCAGCTCGACTGCCGAGTAGCCGATGTTTGGATAGGTAGTCACCGAAGAGCTACCGAAATATATTTAGTTGCTGCTGAAAACCCGCGGAGCTATAGTGCTGATATGAACTGCTATTTTGACAATAACTTGTTAGCGTTGTGTTAAACTTTTGGCAGGTCTGTAAAATATTAATTTATAAATATAAACAAAGAATGCAAGCATGTTCTTTACTGTGAAATCTATTTTTACTAATTTCAAATTTAATTAATAATATATTTATAACTACTTAGTTATTACATTTTTATTTTACTTTTGATGACATGAATAATGTAATGAACATAATATTGAAAATGAAAGATCTATAAATCAGATTTTGATTTTTCGCTTTTATAATTTTTATCAAGAATAACGAAGACTGTTCGGTATGTACATGTCATATGTATTATACCACAGCGCGATAACACTTAGCATGATTTCGTCGATGATGATACGCTTGAATAACTCTATTGAATGCATTTTAACAGTATAAACACGTGTCTTTAGCTTTGCGCAATTTTAGTCATTTCAATAGAGCCAGTTGTTGAACATTGTTGTAGAAATGGTTAGGTAACGGACCGAGAATACGCTCGTATTGGAGAAATTAGAGCTTAGATAAAAGTTCGCACAAAAATCGGTCATTGGGTTATACAATTTTTTACTGAATGAGGGAAGTTTATGGGTCTAACAAGCTAATGTATCTTTTGAGACAGTTCGAAGGTTGAAAAAGAAATTTCTGTCTGGCACACAGAAAGTCAAAATAAAGCAAAATCTGACCGACTTCTGACCGTAACAGACAAAGCAAATGTCTCAAAAGTCAGGGAAATAATTGTAGGTGATGGCAAATACAAGATTCGTGATATTGTCAAAACTGTTGGTATAACTCTTGCGGGTGCATTTCATTTTATAAACTATATTGAAAGTACGAAAGATTTCTGCTAGATGGATCCCACAGATGACCAAAACGGGTACGAGTACAAACCGCTAAGCAATTGCTTAAAATATTTCACAAATTCAATCAAAGGCAATTTTGCAATCCTTGTTACTGGTGACGAAACATGACATGGGCTCACTATTTCAGAAATACAATCATTCTTTTGTTTCTTTGGCTTCTTTGCAGCAATGAAGGCTAATGATGATTTACGGGTTATAAAGCTTATAGCCGACTTAGGTCTGTCCTTTGACTGTGCCAGTAAGGTAAGCAAATTAAAATACAGCTTTATATTAATTAGCTTTGAATTAATAAAACATTCTTTTTAATCTCTGCATTAAATTAGATTCTTCGATAACCGATTGGTATAAAGTACGTCCTCGGATCACACTGTCTTTCGCCGCGTAGGTTCGAATGGCCTGGAAGTTTGTGATTCGGTTTGCCTTAGTATGATGTTATTTTTAGCACTTTAGGTTTTCCTCAATTGACTAAAACGCTCTTGAATGAGGCGTAACAGCTAATTTATTCATTCCATTCCACTCTGCACTAAAATAGCAAAGGTCTACATATGTGTCTTTTTTTAAATTGAAAGTAAGGTGTACCTCTTTCGGTATGTTGGCAATCTTTCCAATGCATTGATGACATGGCCCCAGTTTCACAATCGTTCCTTAGCTAAGAGTTTTCTTAACTTACATCCTGCAAAATTTAAAATCTTTATAATTTTGTTAATTTTCAAAGATATTCAGGAATTTAATGTGTCAGTTTTAAGATAATTTCTAGATTAAAACATTTGCATCAGTTTAGACAAAAATATTCACCAGTAGCTCCAAAAAGAGATTACAAAAATTTGCGAAATTTAAGTTAAGGAAAATCTTAGCTAAGGAAGGATTGTGAAACTGGGGCTTGAATATAAATTTAATAAAACATTTAAACAATAGAGTAATATTTTCAGTCAAAAGGAAACCAAAGCAATCAAAGCCATACTTTGGAACTGCCTACTCTATTTTTTTTAGATTCTTGCCAGCCCGGAGAGCACCCGGTCTAGATTCCCTGTTGGGAGTTCATGTGTTTAACATAATTTGTTTGTTTCTCTTACTTTGCTTTGCAGGTTGTGATTTTGACATTGATCGGTATGTTTCTTGCCTATTTTCATTCATTTAAATTTATCTTTTGTCTCATTTTTTTTTCAGGGCGAGATAGCAAAGATTCTGAGTTATGGTGTACCAGCATCAAGAATTATATATGCCAATCCAGTGAAGCAGCATTCTTATATCAAATACGCCGCCGAGAACGGTGTATATCTGATGACTTTTGATAACGAATGCGAACTTCGCAAAATAAAGGCGTATTTTCCTGAAGCCAAGTAAGCCATCTACATGTATTTTACTTTTTATACCAACAGCAATCGACGATTAATACTATCCAGTGTTGTAATTTTTTATGTCTATGATCCCATAGACAGAATTTTTTGACGTCATATTGTGCAAAAAATGTTCATGCAAGGCTAGCTACCGGCGTTTGCCATTGGCAATCAGCCGTGTCCCGCTTTTAGATTAATGCGCCATTTTTTTGTTTTAAGGCGCTGGTTTTTTGTTTCATGTGTATAATTTAAAGATTACATAATGTTATGAATATTGAACTTACTTTTGAATTTAATTATAAGGGATGATTGTAATTTTTTTCTATCTATGGGGTCATAGATAGAAAAAAAATTACAATCATTCCTTAAATCACCCTGTCAGTCTCGTCCTCCATGCATCCCTCCATTCGTCCGTCGGTATTACCGCCTATATCTACAATATAGTTTCAGCCAACTATGTTCCATGTCTATAGATAGATTTTGTTAAAACTTGGCACACATGTAAACCAACATGAGACGGTGTGTCGCTGTCTAGTTTAGGTGTTTGGGCCAAAGGTCATGACCCAATGATTCAATTTATTCCCAATTTTCCGGAACACCCGATCTTACTTCCCTGGAAGTTCGCGGGTTTTACTGAAGTTGAGAGATTTAAAAGTTTTTACTTTCCTGTTTATTCATGTTTTATTATCAACTTGTTTTGCTTGCTCGATTATTTAATGCTGTGATATTATAACTGCATAAACTTGTATTTAATACTGTTCTTGCTGTGCATTAATTCTTTTGTCTCATCCTGTTATGTGCAGACTGGTTTTACGGATTCTGCCACCCGAGTTCAAAGCTATGTCCTTACTCGGCAAAAAATTTGGATGTGCGATAGATGAAGTGGAACAACTATTACAGACTGGAAAAGACTTACAACTTAATATTGTTGGAATAAGGTAATATTCTCTCCAATGTGTTACAACTAAATGTTACAACCCTTTGTACTGTCGTTTTGCTGGCCCCAGTTTCACAACATTCCTTCGCTAAATTTTTTATTAACTTAAATTCAGCAAATTTTGGTCTCTATTTTGGAACTACTGATGAATATTTTTGTCAAAACTAAATGCAAATGTTTTAATCTAGCAGTGATCTTAAAAATGACACCTTAAATTTCTAAATATCTTGAAAATTAACAACATTTTAGCTAAGGAATGATTGTGAAACCGGGACCTGTTTGACAAACGTGATAACTTCAACTAATATTATATTATCAACTTTAATATGCAGCAATATACCTGGTCTTCCTGCTTATTGTTTACTTAATTCACTATGGTAGAGCTTGTTCCCGCTATGAAAACTTAATACTTCGGAAAAAAGCTGCTGCGTCGCGTAGTTCCTTTGATTGTCATTTTCCTCAAACTCAAAAACTAAGATATACCCCAAACAAAGTATTTTCTTAGCTAAATTTGGTAAATTTTGTATTTTGATCTTTTGGATATTTTTTCAACCCTTTGGGAAAAAAATTGATTTTCACTTTTTGTGCCCAAGCACTACTGATGAGGAATTGTATTCCGAAACGACCGTCTAATGCTTACGTTAAAATCGGTATGACATGTAATTTAGACTTTGATTGGTGTAGCTAGGTATCCCAGACAAACATGACTTCGCTAAACACCCGACCTCACTTCCCTGTTGAAAGTGTTTAACCAAATTTGCCAGATTTTGTTACCGTGTGCTTTGATTTGAGATTTTGATTTGATTGATTTTTGTTTAAAAATTATGCATTCAAATATGAAAAAGATCTAGATATTCTGTTTTGCAATATTATTCAATTTGCAAGACTAAGGACGTATTTTCACTTGCTAGATGATTTACTTATGTATTTTGATTAATTTCATAGTGGTCAACTAAAGGGAAGTTTTCTTATCTAACTAGAATTGTTGGTTTTCATTATTAGCTATGGTTTTGAGTTAACGATTTTTATAACCTTGTTTCTAAATTATTATTGTCTTTTTATTAGTTTCCACGTGGGCAGTGGATGCATGGAAGCGAAGGCATTCTCCGCTGCAATTTGTGAGGCCCGGAAAGCCTATGACATAGCTGAAAAGCTGGGATTTCAAATAGATCTTTTGGATATAGGAGGAGGTTTTCCAGGAAATGAGGATGGGCTGGCATCTTTTACAGAGGTATCATTCCATTTTTTTGGAAGAGGATTCTAATTTCCCCATTTGTAATTTAATCACAATATGATGTATCTATATCAAAAATTATCCTAGATATAATTAAGGTCTCATAGTTCTGGATTCTTTTAAATCTTTTAAATTTAGATTTCTCAATTGGGGAGTGTTGCTAAATAAACAGGAGATGCTTACCATATCCTAGCACCCGACCTTACTTCTTGGGCTATCAAAGTCATTCAAATCAAACACTTTGTAAATGCCCAATTTAATAATTTCTAAAATGCCTAACCTTTTCAGAGCACCTGGCCTAAATTTCCCTGCTGAAAGTTAACATGTTTAACTGAATTTGCCTGTTTGCAAAGTTTTGGTTTTGTAGATTGCAATTTGTTTTGTTTATTTGAGTTTGAAATGTATTTAGTGCAAGTTAAAATTTGAAATTTCTCAAAAACTAAGGTATACTCCCTCATGCAAAGTATTTCCTTAGCTTAATTTGGCAAAATATATTTTGATCCTTTGGGTAGCTTTTCAACATCTCCAAAATAATTTTGGTTACATAATTTTGGCCCAAGCACTACTGATGAGGAATTGTATTCCGAAACGGCCGTCTAGTGCTGTAAAACTAAAACTGGTATAATATGTAATTACGGACGGTATTGTACCTTAATGGCTTTTTCAAAAATATTGCCTGTTTACCAACTCTTAATACTGAAGCGCTGTCTAGTAAGTAATTACATATTATACCAGTTTTAATTTTAGAGCACTAGACGGCCGTTTCGGAATAAAATATTTTTTGAGCATTTATCAATATGTTATTATTGTCAATTTTGCGATGAGCTGTCTCGTATTTTCATCATTAATCTTTATATTTTCGGACTTTAAAAAATAATAGTATTTACGCAGATACGCCTCTTATCTGGGGCTCTGATGTTTAGAGTGTATAAACATAGATGCAATATGGAAATATTTCGAGTCTGACAGCCTTTTAATTGAAAATTTATTTATCCAAGTCTTTATAATAAACTTTTGGGAGGACTTTATTTTTAGAAAAAATTAAATTCAGTATAACGATAGTTGCTTATCAACGTGTAATCATAAAACATATATCAATTCGAGGCATTGAGTTGTAGGATGATGATGAAAAACTCAAAACCAACCTTGACAAGCAAACTGACAAACTTTCTCACACTAGAATCTGCCCGGGTTCGATAGTAGCGAGAGACAATGTGATCTGTAAACGTGCTCTTTAAACCATTTGACCACCAACTCTATGCTCAAAATTAACATAGCAACCGAATCCAAGAATGGGAAAAATGTATATAATTGTTCTAAGATCGCCTCTTCTATGTATAGTTTTTCTATACGATATATTTGTTTTTAATGAAAACTACATATTTTATCAGTGCTAATTTTATAGTACTAGACGGCTGTTTCGGTATACAATTCATCATAGTACTGCTATGACCGAAATTGTAAAACCAAAATTTTATCAAGGGGATGAAAACAAATCCAAAGGACCAAAATATATTTAACCAAATTAAGCTAAAAAAAATGCATTGTGCATTGTTTTTAAGTAGAAGCAAATTGAGGACAGGAGTGTATGCGTAATTGACGGATCGCCGGCCACGCCTACTATGTTCCGACAAAGGCCCGGAATGCTTGAATTACACGCAAAAAGAATTAAAATTCGGTCTGAATTGTGCGGTTTAATGACGTCACTGACACGATAACGTCATAGTTGCCGTGACGCTGCTTTGGTACCGCGATGGCGGCCAGTGTCGGAACATTGTGGGTGTGGCCGTGGACGTCAATTGATAATATTGTCAACCCATTGGTTCTATTATTAATACATTTTATACTCTACTTAAATATTTAAGATTGTTCATGAAGTGAATAGCGGATTAGATACTTATTTTCCTGAAGATTTGAACATGAAAATAATTGCTGAGCCAGGGAGGTTTTTTGTTTCGTCTTCTGTTTGTTTAGCTGTTAACATTATAGGGAAGAGGATTATTGACCACAAAAAAGGAACGCAAGGTATACTTTCACACAATTTTGATAACACACGGGCGGGTGTATCTAGCTAACAGGAGGCGCTTACACCCCCCGTAGCATCCGGCCTCATTTACCTGGTGGAAGTTCACGTGTCTAACCTGACTTGTCAGTTCCAAAGTTTTTACTTTGCTTCTGGATTGTGATTCGGACATGGTTAAGTATGTTTGTTTTTGATTATCTAAACATAAAATAAGGATAAAAACTGAAATACTTTATATCTACGAATCTGGTTTCACAAAGCATGGGTCTGGTATTATAGAATTTACAAACTTATACGTGCCTCTTTTGTATTCTTTTCTGTCTTTTTTAATACTTAATTTTTTATTTAACAATTAAATATTCGTGATTGACTAATAGAGTTTGTCAGTGTACATCGTAATTAATACACCTTAACTTTTATCTGGGACATTTTAGAAAACATTTACGTCACAATTTCCTAGAATTACGTACACATCCTTCTTACTTGAAAAAGATAAATTATGCGATTTCTTATCCATTGGAAATATTTTTTCCGCATAAACTTTATGGAGGTATTCTGTTGTTTACTGGCTTAATCCATTAGTGCTTCTATCTACAGAACACAACAACATTTCTGAAGACAGAACAATTAGGTATTACACCAACGAGAGCATTTACGGTGTATTTAATACTCTACTTTATGGTTCACCAAAGCTCAATCCAAAGGTTTTAAATGTAAGTATATCAGTCAGCTATTACTAACAGGAGGTGCTTCGCCTCCCGGAACACCCGGCCTCACTTTCCTGGTGGAAGTCCACGTGTCTAACCTAACTTGTTCCAAGTTTTTACTTTGCTTCTGGATTTTGATTCGGACATGGATTAGTATGTTTGTTTTTGATTCTAAGTCTAATTACACACGTAACTGAAGTATCTAGCTAAACAGTAAATGTTTATCCTTCCTGTCGTTTTTTTTTTGATTCCGGCGAACTACCTTATATTACATTTTCTTCCACAGCACTTTGCCTCACTTCTCCGCTGTTGAGGCTTTGTCCGCTCCAAATTTGTTACTTTGCTTTGGGATTGTAGTTTGGACATGGATGTGTTATTCAGTTATTAAGACACAACCTTGCAGAATTGGATAATATGATTGTGTCAGAATTATACTCTTTACATGTGAATTTTTCTTTGTAAAGGCACTGACAAAAAAGATAATAAAAGTTGTTAACATAATTACTAGGCGCTCATCCTTCCAGAACAATGATCGACATCTTTTTGATTGCATTTCTCAAATTGTTTTATTTTAATATACCTTTCTTGTGAACTTTATCCTTTAGCAATTCATACCTCGTTAAAATTTTCCAGAGGTTATTTTTCAAATTCAGGTCGGTTGATCCCAAACGATATAACTTATCCCAAAAGTATTTCAATTCAAAAATTTGAAGTCAACATTCACTCTATAGCTCCTTTCTACAGTAATGTAAGGGAATGCTTATAAGATTTCCTAAAATCAAACAGGAGAGTAAATTAAATCAACACTAGATTATAAATTATTCGGTTTTAATCTGTACCTGTTGATCTGGTTCGTCACATTCTTACCCTTCCGGAGCACACGACCTCGTTTGTCTGATGGAAGTTCACGTCTTTAACCTAATTTACCAGCTTCAAAGATTTTAGTTTGAACATGGATTGGTATCTTTCTTTTTGATTCATAACTTTTCTTTTATGATAAAATTGGCAAAGACTTATAATTATACATTTAACAAGCTTTTTCAAAAGATTTAGACTATATATTTATTTCAAAATGTCAAACGACTAAATTAGAATCTTATATAGATGCGTTGCCTATATATTGCCTACTTAATATATATGTTAATAACTAAAATGTTTAATCTTGTTTGTAGCCAAGATCAGAGAAGCAGATGTTTGAAAGTAGCCTTTGGGGACCAACCTGTGATAGCGTCGATTTGATTATGGAATCATGTTTGTTACCAGAGCTTGATGTGGGGGATTGGATTTACTTTGAGAACCTTGGTGCGTACGCTCTTTCTGCGTGTTCAACATTTAATGGTTTTCCACTGATTGATCGACTCTACACGTGTCAGGAAGACATGTCACAATTGTTTTAATAATTTCAATAAAAGTATGAAACATTACTCACTATTTTAAGTTGTATAATCAGTAAAGGTATGCGTATCACCATTTACTATAAACGTGGTTATTTTTGCGAATGGATAATTGTTGGCATTTCGCAAGGGATTGTTCAGGGTTTTCCTGATTTTCAAGGTAACTATCATATCAGTCATCACTAGTCATCACTTACCATATTTTTTTGGAGGCCGCGGTGGCCTAATGTATAAGACGTTAGTCTTCAAATCCAAAATCTCTCACCGCTCTGAGTTCGAGTCCCGCTCAGACCACATGTGGAAAAGTGAATTGTTGAAGACGTTGGCCTTTACTGGTTCACCTGTCTCTGTATAATGGACTGGGGAAGAAGTATACTTGTCTGCGGGCTACTGACTCTTTGAACTTGCACGTTAAAGTTACCCTGAGTGTGCTCTACTACACGGCAGACCATAAACCAATTCGTATTTCACATGCATACACTTAATTGTTCATAGATTAATCCATAGAGATTAATAATGTAGTTCTAGTCGCGAATAGCTGAAAATTTGCTGATGTGACGTTAAGCAACATTAACCAACCAACCAACTTACCATAATTTTAACGACTGGGGTATTTTTCCATCATTTTCAATGTGTAAAAATACTTAAACTTGCCATCACTCAAAAATAACACGATGACAGTATTTCGTAACTTGGGTATACCTTATTTTAGTAATGAATCTACTTGACAGCATTTTATGATACTACAATAGAAAAATCAAAAGACTGAATACCGATGGCATCAGCTCAAATGATCTACAGAATGTCACTATTCAATGTAATTCATATTTTAACAAACTGAATACCGATGGCATCAGCTCAAATGATCTACAGAATGTCATTGATTAATGTATTTAAGATTTTAACAGACTGAATACCGATGGCATTAGCTCATATGATCTACAGAATGTCATTTAAGGATTGAATGTCACTTTGAATGCTGTCATCGAGGTATGACTGCATCAGCTCACGAATCGCGAAGCGATTCATGTTAACCTTGAACGTGAGCTGATGCAGTCATACCTCGATGACAGCATTCAAAGTGACATTCAATCCTTATGTTTACATTATTTTCACCCACAAAAAGGTATTATTAATTTTCCGAAAGTCGGTGTATTAATGTGGTTGGAACACTTAAAGCGAGATAACCCTTATTGTAGAACCATATAAAGAGAACAGCCATGTTGATTTGTCTCGTTGCTTGGCGATCGTAAAATATAGTTCCGTAAAACACATTTGAAAATTAAATTCGATTTCTCCTTTTTTCACTAAACAATAATCTGTTTGGTAAGATATTACCATGAATATAATTATTTAGTCGAATAACAAACAGTTGTTCATAATTTAAATGTGGTGTCCTCGGACTCACTAATTTTTTCACTTCGTATCTTTATAGGCCATGGGAAATGGTCATTAATCATTAAAAAATTATTTTGATATAAAAAGACAACAAATATTGGTTTTTATTATTCTTTTTTATTTTCAAATCATTTTTAAAATTGGTGCAGTATAACAAATTTCTACGTTTGTTACCGTTCGTAAAGAGCGTCCCTGCAGTCGCCGGATAGATTTATGAATGAACCCGCAGGAAATTATGAATGAATAAGTAGTCCCTTGGTGGTATGTATTCCTCCGCTGTACATCGAAAGCGGATTGGCTGAAGATATTAACTTACGTATCGCTTACACAAGCGCGCGACACACTGCTGTCATCGAAAAATTAACGCAATGGTTCTAAAGAGATTCATATAAGGCAATGCATTTGTAATGTAAACATTGATCAATGTAATTAAGACTTCAACAGACTGAATACCGATGGCATCAGCTCAAATGATCTACAAAATGTCATTGATTAATGTAATTAAGATTTCAACAGATTGAATACAGATGGCATCAGCTCATATGATCTACAGAATGTCATTGATCAATGTACTTAAGCTTCAACAGACTGAATACCGATGGCATCAGCTCAAATGATCTACAGAATGTCATTGATTAATGTAATTAAGATTTCAACAGATTGAATACAGATGGCATCAGCTCATATGATCTACAGAATGTCATTGGTCAATTTTATTAAGATTTGAACAGACAGAATACCAATGACATCAGCTCAAACGATTTACAGAATGTCATTGATCAAAGTTATTAAGATTTCAACAGACAGAATACCGATGGCATCAGCTCAAATGATCTACAAAATGTCATTGATTAATGTAATTAAGATTTCAACAGACTGAATAGCGATGGCATCAGCTCATATGATCTACAGAATGTCATTGATCAATGTAATTAAGATTTCAACAAACTGAATACCGATAGCATCAGCTCAAATGATCTACAGAATGTCATTGGTCAATGTAATTAAGATTTTAACAGACAGAATACCGATGGCATCAGCTCAAATGATCTACAGAATGTCATTGGTCAATGTAATTAATATTTCAACAGACTGAATACCGATGACATCAGCTCAAACGATCTACAGAATGTCATTGATCAAAGTAATTAAGATTTCAACAGACAGAATACGATGGCATCAGCTCAAATGATCTACAAAATGTCAATGATTAATGTTATTAAGATTTTAACAGACAGAATACGGATGGCATCAGCTCAAATGATCTACAGAATGTCACTGGTCAATGTAATTAAGATTTCAACAGACAGAATACCGATGGCATCAGCTCAAATGATCTACAAAATGTCATTGATCAATGTATTTAAGATTTTATCTGATTGAATACACATGGCATCAGCTCAAATGATCTACAGAATGTCATTGTCAATGTAATTAGATTTCAACAGACTGAATAGCGATGGCATCAGCTCAAATGATCTACAGAATGTCATTGATCAATGTAATTAAGATGTCAACAGACTAAATACCGATAGCATCAGCTCAAATGATCTACAGAATGTCATTGGTCAATGTAATTAAGATTTTAACAGACAGAATACCGATGGCATCAGCTCAAATGATCTACAGGATGTCATTGATCAATGTAATTAAGATTTCAACAGACTGAATACCGATAGCATCAGCTCAAATGATCTACAAATGTCATTGGTCAATGTAATTAAGATTTCAACAGACAGAATACCGATGGCATCACCTCAAATGATCTACAGAATGTCATTGGTCAATGTAATTAAGATTTTAACAGACTGAATACCAATGACATCAGCTTAAACGATCTACAGAATGTCATTGATCAAAGTAATTAAGATTTCAACAGACAGAATACCGATGGCATCAGCTCAAATGATCTACAAAATGTCATTGATTAATGTAATTAAGATTTCAACAGACTGAATACCGATAGCATCAGCTCAAATGATCTACAGAATGTCATTGGTCAATGTAATTAAGATTTCAACAGACAGAATACCGATGGCATCACCTCAAATGATCTACAGAATGTCATTGGTCAATGTAATTAAGATTTTAACAGCCTGAATACCAATGACATCAGCTCAAACGATCTACAGAATGCCATTGATCAAAGTAATTAAGATTTCAACAGACAGAATACCGATGGCATCAGCTCAAATGATCTACAAAATGTCATTGATTAATGTAATTAAGATTTCAACAGACAGCATACCGATGGCATCAGCTCAAATGATCTACAGAATGTCATTGATCAATGTAATTAAGATTTCAACAGACAGAATACCGATGGCATCAGCTCAAATGATCTACAGAATGTCATTGATCAATGTAATTAAGATTTCAACAGACAGAATACCGATGGCATCAGCTCAAATGATCTACAGAATGTCATTGATCAATGTAATTAAGATTTCACAGACAGAATACCGATGGCATCAGCTCAAACGATCTACAGAATGTCATTGGTCAATGTAATTAAGATTTGCACAGACAGAATACCGATGTCATCAGCTCAAATGATCTACAAATGCTCTGCAAGACTTGAGCTAAGGTAATTTTAATTGAGGATTGATTCTTAAACAAGGATCAGGTGTTCAAGTTTCAATTTAGATATTTATTATTAGAAGTTCTGCCAACAATACTGTACTGTATATGTTATTTGCTATTCCAAACAATTATATAATAGGCATCATGTGTTTGTGATTTATGTTTGTGTACAGTTTACCTTGAAAATCCGATAAACATGATTACAATTTGTTTTTATCACTTAGTTCAGGATGCTCATCAATCGAATTTGCCAATTGCTGACGGCCTTTCCCCCTCTCTTTTTGATAAACTTATGATTGGACATATATTTGCTTACGTATCCTCTCTCTTTCTCTCTCTCTCTCTCTTATTATCGTATGATTCGACATATATTGCTATGTGCTTATGTCTCCCCTGTCGTTCTCTCTTAAAGGGCTAAATTTACAAACACAGGCTAGCGGCCGGATTTTTCAAGAAATATAAACAACTCACAATTAATCTAATTTATATATTTTGGTGTCCATATTTGAAATATCAACTGTCAGTTTACATCCCATCACATTATATAGTTAGTACAGTGCCGTCAAATCAGGCGTTGATACAGAAAAATGTGCATTTTCGCTAGATTTGGTTCCTTTTTTGGAAAATTCACAGTGGCCGCATGCATCGACCAACGCCATTTTTAAACCACTGTAAAAACATGTAAATATTTCATTACACAAAATTTTGTGTTGGTCGAAGGTTGCGGCCACATTCGATTTTTTTAAAAAAAACGGTGAGAAAAATCGCCGATCTGAACAGTGAGATTCGTTGCCTTTTAGAAATCCTGCCGGATTATCGGCCGAGGAGAACCGAAATGACGTTTCGACGTCTGGATTTAATTATTGGACTATCATATAGTTGTTTTTTCTTTTTATTTTATGAAATTGGAAAAATATAATAAAATGAATAAAAAGAAATAAAGTTTAAATTATTGAAGACGAATATGCGGCAGCATTAAGTGGTTGACAGTGTGCACGTACGTGCGCACAAGGATCAAGTAGTAATCTAGGATGGTCCATTACGGGTCTTTCATTAGCGTTAGCGTTATATATGGAATTTAAATGGATTAAAGATTTTCCAGTATACCTTAAATGCTTATTGAAGGTAACTAATTTTACACGACTCGAATTTTCTAAATGTAGGCCTACTATTTTGCAATTGATTCCAACAATTCTTGTATGGCTGAATGGTCTAATACGTTTGTCTAGAAATCGGAATGTTGTCAGTTCCACCCTGCGTAAAATTTTTTTTTTGTTATTATTTTTTTTATATTATATATATAATTCTCTTTTTTAAATATCAAATATAGTTATAAAATTTTAATATTTAAAAAAATTATTTATATATATACATAGGCAATATCATACTGTCGCGATTTACCTGCTAAACTTTAATTTTATGTTTATTTTTTTTATGAGTTTTTATTTATTTATTTTTAGATAACGACTATCTGTACTTATATATTATTTCAATTATAAAAACAAGATATCGGCAAACATACTGTCGTCAGTTCGAACTTGCTAAAGTTTTTAATTTAAATAATAATTATCAACATATGTATATATTTCATATCGTTTTCTTTCAAACTGCCTGCAATATTAAAATATTGATCATTTATTTACATGTATCTATTAAGATAGATATACTGCCAATAATTTTCTAAGATGCCGTGACATAGCATGGCATCAAACCATTACGTATTCATGTACACCATATCCTGTACCCAATGATACTGTCTGATAACTTTTTTTAAATTCTATATAAAATTTATCAAAAATTGACAATACTGTAAACATCTTGTGCTTCACCGTAGACATAAGATCACGATTCTTGGAGAGAGAGAGAGAGAGAGCGCCGAGTAATGGTATTCTTTTACGTCAAAATCAAGATTTTTTTCACTAATACCGAAATGGGAGTCAGGAATGATAGGGGAATAGGATAACGATTCCATAGCTGACCTACCATCATATACCATTTTTTTAATTATAAAATACATTAAAATGTATATATTGTGTCAATTAGGTAACTTTTCTGTTGATTGTAATACTGGAAGTTAACAGTTTGTATCCTTAAAACAAAAGTATTGTGTTGAATACTAAATAATGTGTCTTTTAATAAGTTTGTGCTGTAGATTTAGAAATTATGAAAGAAATAAGTTAGTTGCTTGGCTTTTAGTAGAAATGGATCATTTTATATACAAAGAGTATTTAACTGAAAGAGAACCAAAAGTCATGAATGGGATAGATTATGTAAACTTGCAGCATTGATTTCGGTGATGAAACTTTGAAATTATAAATTTGAAATTAAACTCTGTGTAATAATATTTTATTTTATTTGTCAAATTAAATTATGCAAGTTTATAAAAATTATAATATAAATTATAGGGTTGGTTGGTACTCCCATGTTAATGTAATATGTAGATCTACTTGCTGCATTTTCTTTTGAATGAAAATAAAAAATTCGGAGGTCCACATACTAAGTTTAGAGAACTACTTACATTGATGTTTAGCTCACCTGACCGAAGGTCATATGAGCTTATGAAATAGCGCAGCGTACACGTATGTGCGTGAATGCGTGCGTCTGTGTGTAGTTTATACCTATTTTCGACTTTTCGCTATAACTACGGACAGATTTTAATTAAACGTGGTCAGAAATATATATGGCCGGTGCAATTCAGATTTGTTCATGGCGTTGTCATGGCTACCATAACTAGGTCAAGTGACCTACCGGTGCAACAATCCTGAACAATCTCCTCCGAAAAGCAACGATCTGATTTGATATTTGGCTTCTTAAGGGCCTTAAGCCTATATCTGTTTATTTCGTGAAATCGGACAAAAAACAGGTTATGCTTTTTTTTTTTGTGTGTTTAATTGTGAAAAGATCATTAAACTTCAAATTGTTTATAACTTGACTATTTGATCAGAAATTGACATTGGGTTTTCAGTTTTGTCATATTCTTGTAATTCCATGAAAATGGGTTCGAGCTCAGTGATAAAGGTCATGACCTAATTTTTTGCCTTTCTGATGGAAAACTATAAACTTGTTGTACAGGCATGTATATTAGAATTTTGTTTGAATTGATGTAAGAATCCTTTTCTTGTATAGATTAAGATCATGGGTTCAAATGTCAAGGACACATGTGCGAAAGAATATAGAAATGGTTAATTATCTTGAAAACTATTAACTTTTTGTATAGGCGTATATTAGAATGTTGTAGGTATTGATACAACAAACATTTTATGTATAGAAAAGGTCATAAATTCAAAGGTCAAGGTTACATATGCAAAACAATACGAAATTGATAATTATCTCGAAAACTATTAACTTTTTGTATAGGCATGCATATTAGAATATTGTAGGATTGGCCTAACAATAATCTTGATATATTAACAAAGGTCAATTTTACTATTTTAGCCTCAAATCGTTGCTTCAAGAAATATTTTGACATTTGGGTTTCAGTATTTATGTTTTCTTGAAATGTTTATGCTAGCCATTTTTATCGGGTGGGCATATCTTGTTACATTAAAAATTGTTTAACTTAAGAGCCCCAAATGGCAGATAAAGCTAAATTTTGGAAGCATCTATTTATGAAATAACTTGCCCCTTCTCTTTAAAATGCCTTAGAACTTAAATGATTAAATAAAAAAGTAAATAATTGTGTATCTTATTGACTTTTACTTAGGTATTTGATATCTAGAAGCCATTATATAAACCATAAACATGCACTGAGTAAATAAATCCATCCACCCAAAATATGTGAATTATCTCCCCTATACATTTGTTGTCGTTATTTATTTTTACATTCTTGCTGGTCAATTAAATGTGTAAATATAGCATGTGATGCCTCAATATAAAAATAATTCAAATTTTCAAAAATGTAATTGCGATATATTATAGGGTAATGGGGTATGTACTTTTATAGCAGTGATGATTATAATAATTAATAAATACATTTTTGGATATTTACGCGTTTAAGATTTATGCAAAATGGTTACCATGGTAACAAAAACTCAAAATGCTATTTCTTAAACATCACTTGTTTTCGGAAAAATCAAATATGCGGACATGCAGTAATTCTAATTCAGAAGAATATTATCAGTAATTTTATAAATCTTACATGCTACATGTATTTCGTACACAACTTTGCTATTTACACATGAATTCATGTCAGTAAAGTGGTCATACTATGCGCGGTTGCCATGGAAACGTATGATGTATTTTTGACCAAAACAATATGGATTTAGATTCCCCATTTCTCAGACTATATATCTACTTATTTTGAAGATTTTTCGAAATTGGGCCATTTTTACCTCTTCGTGAACCTACTCCTTTATGATTTATCATATGTTGCTATGCGTTTACGTATCTCTCTCTCTCTCTCTCTCTCTCTCTCTCTCTCTCTCTCTCTCTGTCTCTCTCTCACTCTATTGGTCAGACCTGGCCGGGGTTTGAGGACCTCCCACATACGAAGCGAGCACTCTACTACTTAGCTACTGTAGTGGTTTAAATAATGATTAATTAAATTAAATTTGTTTATAAGAATCGATTTATCATTAAAAAAAGTTATAATCATATGATTTAATCTCACATTGCACAGATGATGCGTCGTGTATCAAGGATGTTAGATTTTCCTTATTGTGTTAGTTTTCAGTTTTTATTTCCACGTGTCTTTTTCTTTTTCCGTTTGCCTTTAAAAGACGAAAACAAAACTGAATGATGATCCCACATTATTTCATTTAACGCATAGAAACTTTTAAAAACAGTTTAAAAGTTAAGTGTTAATAATTTAAGCAAGACGTGCTAACTGTAGCTTGTATGTGGTTTTTTTGACATTTGGAAAGCAAACTATGGAGAATATTTCCGTAATGGTTTGGAATAAATTAAATCATTTTATAGGTAGCAGGGAATTAGTATTCTACAGACAAATTGATTGTCAAATATCAGATTTGTTACACAATGACATTTGTGAATTTTATCAGATTATATCAAGTGGAAGTAGAGCTGAGGGATTGACTCTACCGGGTAGTGATATAGATATGATGGTTGTCTTTGAAATCATATCCGTCAAACTAGAACAAGATCTTACTGAACCAAATGCTGATTTAGTAATGGATACCAGCAGTGTTAAACCGGGATTTACTAAACTTTACACGGATTCAGATCAGAGTGTGGTACATAAACATAAAACATTTGCTTCAGCACTGACTCCGGCCAATTGTCGTTTGTACCTATCGAGTTTATTATTTCGTGATAAATGTGTAGAATTTTGTAAAGATTATCAGCCACAATCACAAGCACATGGTCCTTGTGCAACTTTTAAGCATGGGGACTTTGAATATGATTATATGGCTTGTTTTCCGTGCAAAATATGGCCACCTGAAGCAGAAGAATGGACATTAAGACAAAGACGAAATAACTGGCTGTCTTCGGATTTGGTATCAGATATTGTAAATGAAGGGTGTCTAGTTGTACCAATCGGAAATCCATTATCAGAAGAAAATCATATTGAATGGCGATTATCATTTTCTTTAGCTGAGAAAAAACTCGTCCATTTTATGAACCATACTCAGGTACTTTGTTATGGTCTTCTGAAATTATACTTGAAAAACGTGATCGAATCAAGGGCCGATTGCAAAGGTTTACTATGCTCTTACTTTCTCAAAACCTCTGTTTTTTACTGTATTGAGGAGGAAAATCTTGTATGGGATAAGCATAATTTACTGAAGTGTTTCTGGGTTGTTTTAAACGTTTATTTCTATGGGTAAGACAGGGTTATTGTCCTAATTATTTCATATCTACAAACAATATGTTTGAAAGCAAAATATATGGGGAACATCAGGCCAAATTAAAAGAACATCTCTTCCATTTGTACGAACAAGGAATAGATTCACTTCTGCTTATACCTGTGTTACATGACTTGTATACTGATATGTTTGGTAGAACACTTCCCTTTATTCCAAACCAAGTAGACATAGAAAAAGTGAGCGAATACCAATTCGATAAAAATCTGACTCTTACAACTATTTATAAGTTTTATAACTTTTTTCGTTTTACATCCCTAAAAGATAAAACGCAAGTAATTATAAAATTAAAAGTATTACAACGCCAGCCAAATATACCTCCAGTTGGAAAACATATATTGACAAATTTTTTAGAAACTGTTAATTGTTGCATAATTCAATATCAGTACCAAAGCATTAACAATTCTGTTTTATCAAATAAGATGAGATACAGGGAATTTCGAAGGTTATCAAGATATATTACAGAACTGTACAAAGATGGATATATGTACTGGACTATTGCAGTATGCTACACTGTGTTATTTATCTGGTCATTACAATAAAGTTGTCTGTTTAGTTGAACACATTCTGTTTAAGTTCAAACATTTTCAAATATATGCTTCCATGAATCAACTATTATCATGTAAAACACATTACATAGAGAAATGTGCGGTAAAAGACTGACATTACAATACAAACGGAGTCATGGTGTAGCTCGTTCTTATGCCTGTGTACCGAGTACCGGATTCTATCCAGACGATATTAAAACGGAAATATATCAGCATCAAGATAAATACTTGAGGTTAACATTTATCCCTCCGCGGATCTTCTGTTTTGTTCTGTTATTTTTAACATATAACAGAACAGGAATGGGCGATTTAAGAGACAATGCTTTAGATGATATGTTTCAATCAGTTGAAGACAGACATTTACATTTTATTCAAGAATCAGAAAAGCCTCTTGTGTCAGCTTTAATTCAGAGATGTGTAGAAATCTCGAATAGGTGAAACATCCATGTATGCAGGTTAAACTTTTCATCCTCAAACAATCACAAATCATAATTGTTACATTTGTTAACTCCAATAATCAACAAACAGTTGATACCTGTTTCAAAAAACGTTTTAAGGTTCATTGAAAAAATTGTTTTACATAAAAATATGTCTCAATTCAATATTGTAGTATAGCAACTACTGTTATTGTTATTGTTGGAAGGTTTACGGTAGAGTAGAATACATCATATTATTTAACAAATATGTTTTTTTAATAAAAAATAAAACTGATTAAAAAGATTAATAGAGTGATATTCAAATAATCTTGGGTTCAGAAAAGATGTTTCTTGGGACGTAGTTTGTTTTTTCACTGTCTTTTGCTGATGAAATGGTAAACTATCAGACAAACTTCCTAACACTAGAATCTACCTCGGACGGGAGCACACTTAGAGGATTGTGATAACTTTATTTCCGCCTGCGAATAGAGTCATTTTGCTTTCTAATTGACAGATCGCCGGCCGCGCCCACTATGTTCCGACAAAGGGACGACATGCTTGAATTATGCGCAAAAAGAATGAAACTAGACCTGAATTGTTCGGTTTAATGACGTCACTGACAATAGAACGTCATTAGTTGCTGTGACGCTGCTTTGGTACCGTGATGGTGGCCGATGTCGGAACATTGTAGGCGTGGCCGGAGATAAGTCAATTACTTCCACTAAAGTTCTCTTTAGATTCTATCGAATTTTGTTGATTCATGACAGTACTAAAGGCATTTATTAAATAGAGCAAATTCAGCTGAATAGTAAACAGCAAGTAAAATGAGTGACTGTCTGATCAAATCGATTCAGAGAAGTCCAAATTATTATTGCTTACACAGCAAAAATACATTAGTCGAAAATTTTCAAACATACGAAGAAAGTTTACAAACATTAACGTTCATCCCGTTTCCAATACACATATAAAATTCTATTTATTTAAAATGTAGTCAATTTCAGTTATAACTGTCCCACACATGAAACTGACATCTTTATCTCTGTCAATTTTGATTTAGTAAAAACATATTTTTCCACAAGAACATAGACAAATTTGGACTATAAATTTATTTCGTTACTATGGAGATAACAGGTATTTTATAAATATATCGTGTTTTTGATGGCCATATGTATCATATGTATAAAAAACATACTAATCCATATATGGAGCTTAATGCAGAAGCAAAGTAAAAACTTTGAATCTGCAGTCAATTTAGGTTAAACACGTGAACCTACACTAGGGAAGTGAGACCTGATGTTTCGTAATGGTAAACACCTGTTTAGCTAGCTACATCTGTCACGTGTGTAATTAAAATTTTGAGAAAAAAAACAAAGAATTATGGGATGTCAAATATATCCAGGACAATTTTGGACAGTTTGTCATCAAATTTTAAACTTATGAACAAAACTGTAATGACGACCATTTTTAGTGCCTTAATAACCCTAGGCTTGAAATATGTCTTTGTAAACCATTTACAAAGCAGTCCGCTTCGTTATACTGAGTCCCCGTAATGGGAAAAATTAATTTGGAATCAAACACACCATTAGCAAAAGAAGCATAGAAAAGGAAATATGTTGTGTCTTGGTACACATTTAAGAAGCATACATTAAAGGAGCATATTTATGAAAAACATATTTATACATGCTTAAATATCTAGACGCGAAGTAAAAACTTTGATTTCAAGTTAGATTAAACGCGTGAACTTCAACCAGGGAAGAGAGGCCATGCCATCCGGAAAGGTAAGCACCTCCTGTTTAGCTTGCTTTAACTGCCACGCGTACATTTTAATTCCAGACACTTGTTTTATATATAATCTATACTGGATATATTGCTACGTTTCAAAGCTAAAATTAGAACTTGAAAGAAAATGGGATTTTGTAATAATAAATTACCAACCAAGCGACTTGCAACCCAATTCAAAAGCAAAGCAAAACTGGTAAATTAATTTAAATACGCGAACTTAAACCAGGTAAGTGAAGGAGGATGTTCCAGAAGGGTAAGCACATTCTTCTGTTATATGTAAAATTTAAAATGACAGGAACATGCAACTGTGGTACGTACGTTAAATATATCCAGGGTAATCTTGGATACAAACACATCATACTTCTCAACTATTTTGTGGTTTTGGTCATTAAACTTTTCGACGACCTTGATAAGCCAAGTATTACGATATCACAGCATTCTCCTATTTAAAATTAATAAACAAGAGGCGATTGCCCTTCCGCGGGACTCAGTCTCACTTCATTTGTGGAGGTTCACGTATTTAACTGATTTTCCTATTTCCAATGTCTACTGTGCTTTTTTGTTCCTGAATTGAAAAACAACCAAACTGTTTGTGTTTGATAATGATACGTATGTCAAGAACAGAGCGTGCTTGTGCTTGGAGTTTATTTTCTCAGAATACTTTTTCCCATTTCAATACCAGCGATCTGACATAGTATTTATGCCCTGTGATTCGGAATAAAAAGCACTCTGTCAGTCTTTTATTCCTTTAACTTTTGTTGAAAGTGCGCTTGTTCGACAACATTCTATTATTAAATACTATCAAACGTCAAACATTTGGATCAGTTATCGTGTGACCCATGACGACGTGTTATCACTAACGTTATGGTACAGTGCCTGTCGGAGCTTACAGATTTGATTCATTGCAGATCTGAGTGAGAGAGTACCGTCCAATTACCTAAGGTCTGTAGTGTTCTCCAAATACTCAGGTTATTCTCCAGATCAGGCCGGTGACACAAGTTGTTGTATCGTTGTCTGTATAGGATTCTCCAGGATTTGACGCACCATGGTTTCTTATAAATATTACAACAGACAACATAGATTTGAGAAAATATATTATAATTGACTTCAAGCACCAGGTCTGAGTGTAGCTGTCTTTCTTGAACATCAACTAGTCGCTGTTTTCCTTTTCATTTTATATTTTCACATCACAAAAACGTTAAATTTTGTAATTTTAGATAAACCGCCATAATTGCTCTTTTTACGTTTCCCATTTAGCTTCAAAACATATATATTAATAGCATACACAACTATTTAAGGTTAAAAAAATATTACAAAATACAATTGAATAAAGTCAGAATTTTCGAGTTAAAATGAGTTTCAGATGTGTGGGTAAAATGACATCGTCTTATGTAATTAAACCTTCACATGTTTTACAGATTAGTATTTACAATATGGCTGTATCTCTCTTCGATAAAACATGTCGAGGGAATTGTATTGCAATTCCCGTTGAAAGACAATAGACCCCTTTCACATTCCAATGCGCACGCGCTAAATTTTCCCGAACGCGGTTATTTCCCCATTTTATCACCTCAAGGGGCAAGTCTACTTTCGCTTTACATAGTAAACAACATCGGCGTTTGATGTTCACTGTTTTAAACATAAATGTGTCGCCGATTTGCCATCCATCGACGTAAAACCTAAGCGAGAAGAAAGATTATGTTCACCTGTAAACGCGGTAGCCATTAAAACTTATATTACTCATTTATTTCAATTCCAAATAGTCTCGTCTGACAGGTTAGGATACGCTTCCCCAATTGGTTTAGTTGTGACGGGACAGTACTTAGTTTTACTCTTGCCAGTCAGGATCAATGCACAATTACATTGGCCATGCATAGCAGTACTGTGTACATATTGACTAATCAAAGCTATATTGTGTAGCTACTGGCCCGTCAAAGCTGTATTGTATACATACTGGCCGGTCAAAGCTAAACTGTAAACATACTGACTTGTCAACGCAATACTGTCTGGATACTGGGCCGTCAAAGTTACACTGTATACATTTTGGCCCATCAAAGCTATACTGTATACATACTGGCCGGTAAAAACTAAACTGTAAACATACTGACCCGTCAAATCCGTAATGTATACATACTGGCCGGTCAAATCTAAACTGTAAACATATAGGCCTGTCAAAGCTAAACTATAAACATACTGACCCGTCAAAGCTGTACTGTAAACATACTGGCCGGTCAAAGCTGTACTGTAAACATACTGGCCGGTTAAAGCTAAACTGTCTAGATACTGGCCTGTCAAAGCTGTACTGTATACATACTGGCCAGTCAAAGCTATACTGCATATATACTGGCCCTTCAAGATGTATGCATGCTCTCAATGCCCTTACAAATGTACTAGCAGTCAGGCTACAGATATGTTTTTAAGTATTAACGAATGTATGTAGGCTTATATTGGCAAGTCAGTACATGTATCTGTTTAACAGTGGATTGTAAATGCCTACTCTTCATGGTATTTATATACAATATTTTTTGTGAAATACATATAGTGGTATTTTGTATCAAATTACAACTAGAGAAGCTTCTTTGGTACATTATCTGTTCTGTAAATGGCTTTTGTGTTTGAATACAAGACCTGAGAAATGGAAGTGGTTGCTATTGCATTTAGATATAATAATTCTGCTGGTTCCAGTTTAACAGTCATTCCATATTTGAGATTTTCCTCAACTTAAATTTAGGAAATTTGAAAGCTATTTTTTGTAGTATTCAAGAAATCCATAAATTTAAGTTGTCATTTAGAATATCATTGTTAAGTTTTTTTACATCTATATTTTAATTTTGTTTGAACTTTATTTGTATGAAATTATTGGCAAAAGTTGTCAGATTTCATTTAAGGAAAACCTTAGTTGAGGAATGATTGTAAAACTGAAATCAAATATGTAAATGTAACACTGTATTTTTAAAAAATCCCCACTTAAATTAAAATTAATTGATAATCATGTCCATTTAAATTCAGTTGGGATTTATTAGTTTCAGTGATTAGACTGATTATAAATTTGTTGATTTTGAAAGCAGCAAATCCCAATTTAGAATTATTTATGAAAGCCCTTTTCTCTGTACCTTTTGTGTTTGGCATAACATAACTGAGGAGTTGAATTTGATTATAAAACAATCTTTGAGTGTGGGTGGAAATTTTAGAAATTTAGATACAACCTTTCTATTTGCACTGCATTGTAATGTAACAATACTGATTTTGAAACCGAATCTTCTTGATTTTCAGCTTGGTTCTTGCTATTTTGCATATTTTGTTGTACATATACTTTGAACAGTGGGACTGCATTTAAAAACATAAAACCTAATTTGCATTTAATTTTCTGCCAAAGATAATGCCTCATTCAGAAATAGATGACCAAGGAAGACTGAATAGTGTCGTGTATACAGTTATTTTATATTCAAACTGATTACGACTTTGTCTTTGTGCCATTTAGGCTTCTTCTTTATAATAGATTGGTTATCTCCATACAACTGGTTAGATGCAATAGCTAAAATACAATCTAGACTCCTCTATGCACCAATATATTGTATATATGCAGGTGGATAAATTAAAAATAAAGACTACTATACTGTTGCAAAAATTTCAGTTAATAGCCCAGCACTGTCCCCGAGTCTGTATAGGTTCATGTTCTAACCACTTTTGACAGTTTGGAGGTGATCCTTTGATATATGAACAGGCAGTCATTTGAATTTAGCCCACTATTTTTTTATTTGGAAAATGTGCTTATTTTAAATATTAAAATGTAAGGTCCATCAGTTTTTTGCAATAGAATGAAACAAAGTATCATATCATGTACCCAGCCCTAACTCTGTGTACACATTGAGTTCTGCTGAACTGATTTAAAACTTTGAAGAAATAAATTTTTTAACCTAAATGTTGCTGATTTGGAGTGGAAAAATAAGTTTTGTTTAAAGGAAGGAACATTCTAAATATCAATTCAATTTGAAAATATAAAAAATCTTATTTTATTAGATCCACCTAAATCCGAAAAATATAACTTGTCTCTGCCTAAATGATGATGCAGTATGACCCAACTAAAAAATATTCCACTTTCTATTTTTTACTAACAAGATTTAGAGGTAGTGTCATGTGATTATTAATATAAAGAAATATTCAGAAAATTACGCCATAACAACTTTAGTCGTGTGTATAAAGTACAGTCCTGTCGAAAATTTAACACTAAATTACCGAATATTAGTGCCAAATCTGGCTAATCTCTGTAGTTTGATACATATATCTGTATATCAGCTGTGTATATCTCTGCAATTTTGGGTAGCTGCTATGCTTTTCTCAACAGCTTTTTCTTTCTAGCCTCGAATTAACTTCGTTAGCTCAGTGTTTACCTTTCGGCAGGTCTGTAACGTAGTTTTAATCGCGATTACTAGCTAGGCCTAGTTAGATGACCACATACCCATCCATCTTGTTTTCGCCAAAACGCAAAGGCGTTATTGGTTTTGTGTGAATCACATGTTCGAAAATAGTATTTGAAAATACAGACCGATCTAATCTGAGTCGTTTTGCGAGGAAGGAGATATTTTTTTAATGTTTGTCTGGCAACCCAGTTTTTGCCATTATCTCACTCGCGCACTTGTCCCCTAGAACAAAATCCCGCGAGGTTTTGTAAATTCTCGCGAGACTTAATCTAAAAATTTCCCTGTCGTCAGTAGATACAGGGCATGTGCATTTGAATGTGAAAGAGGTGTATTGGTGTCATAACCCTTGATCTGTATCAATTTTTCCTGCAATATAACGTCATCTCCGACACAGGGGGTGACATGGTCATGTGAGATATACCAATCGCAAATGGCTAAAACCCTATCTCACACGGGCAGGTATGAAAGAAACACCAAAGGTTGAAACAAATATGAGTACAAATTATTTTTAAAAGAAAAGAATTGTGGTATTTCAAGTGGTAATGCAAGATAGTATGGAACGTGCCAAATTCAAAATGAAAGGATTTTCCTTTCATCGCATTTGGCACGCGCCACACTATCTTGCATTAGCCGTTGAAAATATCATGATCAGAACGTCATGTCTGAAGGGAAAATCTTTGATCGTAGCATTGTTCTTAAAACACTTTATTGATATTTTGATGTTTCAAAAGGTAATAACGTGTAACTGTTTGTTTTTGTTTTTGTTTTTTTTCCCTGAAGACGTATTTAAAAAAAGATTGGCTTAAAATACCCATTAAAATGATAGAATTTTCCAAAATGAGAGGAATCTATCTACCAGCTGTTCTAAAGAACATTATCATGGCCAATCCGCATCTCGACGTGCTCTAAAGTACGTTAATGGTCAACCTGCCTCTCAACGCCTTGGTAAGCAAACCCTTACATATTAAAAGGGAGTCCGCGGTAGTAATTTGGATATCAGGGTATATATTAGGGAAATTTCAAACGCTGAGAAAGTTTCAATGCCTTAATCACAAAATCGTTAATAAAAATGAAGTCTGTGTATCTAAAATAACCCTGTGTTATCTGGTATCCTATAGTTTCATGTTCCTTCATTCTCAATTATGATAACAGACTTTTTGCGGGTGTAGTTAGCTAAACAGGATATGTTTATTCTTCCGCAGCACGCAGTGCTTGAGGAATTTATTTTGTTTATCTGTTTTCTATCTTGAGGAAGTTTTTGTTTATCTGTATAAGATAAATTTCATTTTCAGTTTTAAAGTTTTTACATTGTCCTTGTATTGTGATTCGGATATAGATTGGGTTGTTTGGTTTTTTTTTGTTTTTTTTTTTTTGGTATTCATTTTGGAAAGATCTTTTGACATTTCTTGGAATCAAAAGCAACGTGACACTTTGAAGCGAATATATCTTCACTCCGTCGGTGTCGAAACTTAAACTTATCTTACAATTTCCCGTCTTCCTTTCGTAACGATCCTGACTTGACTTGGCAAAATATAAAAATTAATCAACATTTACCCGTAAAGCCACCTTGTGGTATATTCTGCCGCATGTGAATTCCGACCCCGTGTATAATTTTACAAAATATTACGGCTAAATGTTGATTATTTCAATTCTAGCATGACTTAAATCAAAAGCATTGAAACAAACAGGATGAACTCTTTCTTCAGAAGTACATTTTTCTATCCAATTGTAAAAAGCTCTATTGAAAAAATTCGGCTGTTAAGATTACTCAGATCGAAAAAAATGATTTTATAAATGAAAATTAGGTGACGACCAATGTTCCCGATAAATTACATGACGTCATAAAATAAGCAAGGCGATACGGCAGTAAACGGAACATCCTAGCAATATCTTGTTATACCACGGCTGGCTCTATTCATGTTTTATATGAAGGAAAACGCAGATCATGGAAGAAAAGGTCCGTATCGCACATGTGCAATACAATATTCCGTATCACCATAGTAGCCAGAACTACTTTTAGGGGAATTCCATTTTCCGACAACAATAATATGACGTCATTATGTGATACGTAATGACAACAATAATATGATGTCAATATGTGATACATACGTCATTTTAAGTTGGGAGAATTTACTCGAGTTGGAAGAATCGCGGACGATGTTAAATAATTTTGTAAAATCAATGTCTGTTTTTTAATTATTTTCTCAGTGGTTACGATGGTATTAGTGAAATGCTAACCAATGATGTTTAAACGAAGAGTTATCTGTTGTTTTTAATAACTTCTTTAATAAAGCAGTTTTTCCAGTCAAGTATCAGACTTTTCGAATCAGAACAAAATCAATATAAAATAGTTGATTGTGAAATCATTGACAGATTAAACTAAAAAAAGCTTTTCATTTAGTTTGGTAGGGTATGTGATAAATACAAAACCACACATGTGTTTTTCTGACGTAGCTGATCGCACTCGTTTATTGTGTGGACGCATACATTACACTCGTGAGCAGTGCGCACTTATGTAATGTATCAGTCAACACAATAAACTCGTGCGATCAGCTACGTCAGAAAACCACATTTGTGTGGTTTTGCGTATTTGCCCTCACAAAATACTAGCGAAAATCGACAAATCAATGGGACTTGTTAAATAAACAATTTAATATCACCTTCCTCTGAGATAAGCTTACAAGTATTATGAATTTGAAAACAAAATGCAAATTTAATATCACCTTCCTCTGAGATAAGCTTAAAAGTATTATGAATTTGAAAACAAAATGCAAAGAAATTATGGCATCAGGTTACTTAAGGTGAAGGAAACAAATATTGGCTGATCGACAAAGTACGATAATCCTTCCTGGTCAAATTTCAATGAATATTGTATGACTCGAAATGCAAACCAGACACAAATCAACAAATACACAAAGGAAAGCGTATATACCAAATTGTGAAGGTAACATGGCGTCAATACGAAATCCATTAAGTGTGAACTTATAATCGCAAAATTTTAACTGTAACTGCTCGGCTTCGTGTCCTGCGATTTCCGTTTCAAGCTCTTCGACAAAGAATCTTTTTATTGGTGTTTCACGTCCCAATAAAACATCGTCACTTATATCAAAATGGTTTATGAATGATGATGGAAACCTGGCTGACCGGAAAAAACATCTACTTTTGTTTCACACTAGGATCTGTCTCGAGTGAGAGTTAAACCTAGGCGGTGAGAGGCGCTGTGATCCGTAACAAAGCGCATTAGACCACTCGGGCACCAACCGAGTCCCCTTACAAAGTATTGGTAATTAAAACTAAAACAAAACGCTTAAAAGAATGATTGTGATATTACTTTATTGAGATTTATACACTTCTGACAACTTGAAATAAATCCTTTATATTCATATAACAGGCGTAGAAGGTTTATAATACATGTTCACACTTAAATAATTTCTTCTACAGAGACATATTTACTAGCCATATCATTATTATTATTATTCAAAATTACCATTTTTTCTTGAAATATTTTTCATTCTACAATATATATTTGGCCTTTTTAAAGATGAAATTTAAAATAAAAAAATAACATATAAACATATTAACAGTAGAACTGTTTTAATTTAGTAAATCTTTATCTGAAGTTGGATAATACACATCAATTATTCAAATAAATAAAAATAGTCAGTAAACGTAAACGCATTAAAATAAAATGTAATATTGATGTTTCCAGATAGCAAGATATCTATTGGCTTCTTATTTCTAAAATCGTCTTTCAAAAACAAATCTATAATATCGAATTATTAAAGGACTATATTTTTACAAAGTTTTACAATTTCGCTACGGAATTTGTAAAATTTTATGAAAACAAGATAAGCTTTATTCATTTTTTTATTTTCTATAACAGTCTCTCAAAACACGCTACCACATATACAGAGTCATTTAGACAAAATTTAATATGACATGTCTTGAGTGTTTGTTATTTTCAGGATTTACTTAAATTACCTAAAATATCAATTAAAGGACTATTGTTCAAATCATTCTGTTTTTGACATAAATAATTTTATTTCCATAAAACAAATAAACCTGAATATAAATTGATATGTTTCACCTACTTGTACTTAGTCGTAACTGGAAATCTGTATGCACATCCATAATTAGCCTAGAATTTAACTACCCGTTGAAGCTATGATGATTTCACATCAACGAGGAAAATGGCGGATCCTGTCGCGCATCTGACGTAAAACGTAATCATTGCGCCAACATGGTCTTTTCTACAAAAACACTCTATTGCGAACACGGATGGGCATATTAATTTTCAGTTATAACTAGGTGTAATTTACAAATTATACCAGTTTTAATTTTACAGCACTAAACGGCTGTTTCGGAATACAATTCCTCATCAGTAGTGCTTGGACCAAAATTATGAAACCAAAATTATTTTGAAGATGTTGAAAAGGACCAAAATATATTTTACCAAATTAAGCTAAGGAAATACTTTGTATGAGGGAGTATACCTTAGTTTTTGAGAAATTTTAAATTTTAACTTGCAAGAAATGTAGACAATTATAGTATATTTCTGATAATAACTAGAAAAGTTAGTGAAAAGATCTTTATTCAGGTTTATTTGATTTTCTCTGGAAATAAAGAGTAATTCACTATCACAAGCCGAAAGTTTGATATAGCATTCTACTAAATCACTCACTGTTTTCTTTTTCAAGAAACAAACGGTCAGACATATATCATAAGCTTTAAACTTTGTGTCTTAATAGAATAGATATGTTGTCTTATTTGTATTTTGTAGTATTATAATGGTAAGTAACGCATTTAAAGAAAAGAAACAAAAACAAAATAATTATCGTTCAATATAATAAAAAACCAAAGTAAATTTTTCGGGTAAGGATCATTAAGATAACGATAGATGTAAACAATGATTGACAATAACATTTACTGTTGTCAAACGGCAATGCATTAAGTTTTAACAAGCTAAACAGAAGGAACATGACCTTCGGAGCACGCCTTGGTGGAAGATCATTTACATTTGCTAGTTTTTAAAGCTTTGGAATTATCATTTTGACATGTATTGATATGTTTGTTTTTGGATAACCTCATTATATACCTGTACCATGTTATATAGTATAGACGGAAGTTTTAAATTTCAATTCCAAAAGCAAAGTGAAAATTTGAAAAATTCTGTTAAACACTGAGACTTCCACCATGGAAGTGAGACCGGATACTGCAGAATTATTAATCGTTAATTTATATGAAAAAGTATTAATAATTTACTCGTGATTTAAATGAACACATATTATAGATAACATGTTAATTTTGTTTCATACATTTAGATATATTTATGGCATGCAAAGTGTAAACGAATAGTTCATATAAGCACAATTGAAACAAATTTATTGTTAAACTATATAAGGAAATGTTAAAATTCTATATGCCTAATTATGATAATTAAATAATAAACATAACAAACAATACAATGTCCTAATGTATAAAATAACAACCAAACAAACATATTCGAGACAGATATTTGGATTCAAGATAAGGTTTTGTTGAATTATAGTTGTTAAACTATATAAAGAAGTGTTCAAAATTCTAAATGGTTTTTTTTTCAAATTAGCATACAGTGTTTTTACATTGTGAATCTTGTTACATAAAAACTTAATTGAAACAGATATATTGTTGACCTATTGAAAGAATGCTTAAACATTCTATTTCTTTGTTTTAAATGACAATACCAATAAGATTAGTAAAATTGATAAAAACACTTGATTCTAAAAAAACTGTATTTAATTTCCTTATCAAAACCGCTTTATCACTGACTCAATCACAAATTTTAAAATTACATTTGTATATCTTTCATTATATGATGTGGCGTGTATCAAGGATGTTAGATTTTCATTATATTGTTGGTTTTCAGTTTAAATTTCCTCGTGTGTCTTCCTTTTTTCTCTTTGCCTTTAAAGGGCGAAAACATAACTGAATAATGATCACAATTTATTTGATTTAACACATAAATATAGTGCAAAAGTCAAGTGTAAATAATTAAAGCAAGATGTGTTAATTGTAGAATTTATGTGGCTATATTTTAACATTTGAAAAGGAACTCAAAACTATGGAAAATATTTCGTTAATAGTTTGGAATAAATTAGATCATTTTATTGGTAGCAGGGAATTAGTATACTACAGACAAAGACGTTCGCAAATATTTGACATGTTGTTTAATGACTCCTGGAAACCTCATCGGACTTTATCAAGTGGAAGTAAAGCTGAGGGTTTGGATCTCTCGGGTAGTGATGAAGACATGATGGTAATAAATAAAATGATAACTGTCAAACCACAGCAGCATCTTAATGTACCAAATGCTGATTTAGTAATGGATACTAGCGGTGTCAAACCTGGATTTACTAAACTTTACATGGATTCAAATCAAAGGGCGGTACATAAACTAGGAACATATGCTAGCTCACTGACTCCTGTCAATGATCGTTTATACCTTTCGAGTTTATTATTTCGTGACAAAAGTGTAGCAAATGTAATACAGGGGTATATGTCTCAAGCTGAAGCACATGGTCCTTGTGCAACTTTTAAGCTTGGGGACCTTGAATATGATTTTATGTGGTGTTTTTCGTGCCAAAAATGGCCATCTGAAGCAGAAGAATGGACATTAAGACAAAGACGAAATAACTGGCTGTCTTCGGATTTGGTATCATAAATTGTAAATGAAGGGTGTTTAGTTGTACCAATTGGAAATCCATTGTCAGAAGAAAATCATATTGAATGGCGGATATCATTTTCTTTAGCTGAGAAAAAACTCGTGTATTTTATGAACCATAATCAGGTACTTTGTTATGGGCTTTTGAAATTATACTTAAAAAACGTGATCGAATCAAGAGCCGATTGCAAAGGTTTACTATTCTCTTACTTTCTCAAAACCTCCTTTTTTACTGTATTGAGGAGGAAAATCTTGTATGGGATAAGCATAATTTACTGAATTGTTTCTGGGCTTGTTTTAAACGTTTATTTCTATGGGTAAGACAGGGTTATTGTCCTAATTATTTCATATCTACAAACAATATGTTTGAAAGCAAAATATATGGGGAACATCAGGCCAAATTAAAAGAACATCTTTTCCATTTGTACGAACAAGGAATAGATTCACTTCTGCTTATACCTGTGTTACATGACTTGTATAGTGATATGTTTGGTAGAACAATTCCCTTTATTCCAAACCAAGTAGACATAGAAAAAGTGAGCGAATACCAATTCGATTTTCTGACTCTTACAACTATTTATAATTTTTATAACCTTTTTCGTTTTACATCCCTAAAAGATCTAACACAAGTAAATATAAAATTAAAAGTATTACAACGCCAGCCAAATATACCTCCAGTTGGAAAACATATATTGACAATTTTTTTAGAAACTGTTAATTGTTGCATAATTCAATATCAGTACCAAAGTATTAACAATTCTGTTTTATCAAATAAGATGAGATACAGGGAAATTCGAAGGTTATCAAGATATATATTACAGAACTGTACAAAGATGGATATATGTACTGGACTATTGCATTATGCTACACTGTGTTATTTATCTGGTCATTACAATAAAGTTGTCTGTTTAGTTGAACACATTCTGTCTAAGTTCAAACATTTTCAAATGTATGCTTCCATGAATAAAATATTTTCATGTAAATCACATTACATAGAAGAAATGTGCGGTAAAAGACTGACATTACAATACAAACGAAGCATTGGTGTAGCTCGTTCTTATGCCTGTGTACCGAGTACCGGATTCTATCCAGACGATATTGAAACGGAAATAAATCAGCATGAAGATAAATCCTGGAGGTTAACATTTATCCCTCCGCGGATCTTTTGTTTTGTTCTGTTATTTTTATCATATAACAGAACAGGATTGACCGATTTAAGAGACAATGCTTTAGATAATATGTTTCAATCAGTTGAACACAAACATTTACATTTTATTGAAGAATCAGAGAAACCCCTTGTGTCAGTATTAATTCAGAGATGTGTAGAAATCGCAGATAGGTGATATATCCATGTATGCAGGTCAAACTTTTCATCCTCAAACAATCACAAATCAAAATTGTTACATTTGTTAACTCCAATAATCAACAAACAGTTGATACTTGTTTCAAAAAACGTTTTGAGGTTCATTGAAAAAATTGTTTTATATCAAAATATGTCTCAATTCAATATTGTAGTATAACAACTACTGTTATTGTTATTTGAAGGGTTACTGTAGAGTAGAATACATGATATAATTTAACAAATGATGCTTTATGTTTTTAATGTTGATAAAAACCGAAAGGTCAGAAAAAATAACCTTACATCTGTATACGAACTAACCATGAAATTTTATCATATAAAGATTAATACAATGATATTCAAATAATTTGGGATTCAGACAATATATGTGACTCGGGACATAGTTCGGTTTTGCTATGTCATTCGCTTATAAAATGGTAAACTATGAGACAAAGTTCCTAACAGTAGAATCTACCTCGGATGGGAGCACATTAAGGAGGGATTGTGTTAACTTTATCTCTGCCTGCGCATAGAGTCATTTTGCTTTCTAATTGACAGATCGCCGGACACGCCTCCTATGTTCCGACAAAGGGTCGACATGCTTGAATTATGCGCAAAAAGAATGAAACTCGGCCTGAATTGTTCGGTTTAATGACGTCATGACAATAGAACGTCATTAGTTGCTGTGACGCTGCTTTGGTACCGTGATGGCGGCCGATGTCGGAACATTGTAGGCGTGGCCGGAGATACGTCAATTACTTCCACTAAAGGTCTCTACTTATAAAGATTCTATCGAATTGTGTTGATTCAGGAAAGTACTAAAGGCATTTATTAGATAGAGCAAATTCAGCTGAATAAGGTGTCTGATCAAATCGATTCAGGGATGTCCAAATTATTATTGCTTCCACAGCAAAAATACATTAGTCGAAAATTTTCAAACATACGAAGAAAGTTTACAAACATTAACGTTCATCCCGTTTCCAATACACATATAGAATTCTATTTATTCTAAATGTTGTCAATTTCAGTTATAACTGTCCCACAATTCCACTCACACATGAAACTGACATCTTTATCTCTGTCAATTTTGATTTAGTAAAAACATATTTTTCCACAAGAACATAGAAAAAATTGGACTATACATTTATTTCGTTACTATGGAGATAACAGGTATTCTATAAATATATCGTGTTTTTGATGGCCATATGTATCATATGTATAAAAAACATATTAATCCATATATGGATCTTAATGCAGAAGCAAAGTAAAAACTTTGAATCTGCAGTCAATTTAGGTTAAACACGTGAACCTACACTAGGGAAGTGAGACCTGATGTTTCGTAATGGTAAACACCTGTTTAGCTAGCTACATCTGTCACGTGTGTAATTAAAATTTTGAGAAAAGAACAAAGAATTATGGGATGTCAAATATATACAGGACAATTTTGGACAGTTTGTCATCAAATTTTAAACTTATGAACAAAACTGTAATGACGACCGTTTTAGTGCCTTAATAACCCTAGGCTTGAAATATGTCTTTGTAAACCATTTACAAAGCAGTCCGCTTCGTTATACTGAGTCCCTGTAATGGGAAAAATTAATTTGGAATCAAACACACCATTAGCAAAAGAAACATAGAAAAGGAAATATGTTGTGTCTTGGTACACATTTAAGAAGCATACATTAAAGGAGCATATTTATGAAAAATATATTTATACATGCTTAAATATCTAGACGCAAAGTAAAAACTTTGATTTCAAGTTAGATTAAACGCGTGAACTTCAACCAGGGAGGTGAGACCAGGTCATCCGGAAAGGTAAGCACCTCCTGTTTAGCTCGCTTTAACCGCCATGTGTACATTTTAATTCCAGATACTTGTTTTATATATAATCTATACTGGTTATATTGCTACGTTTTAAAGCTAAAATTTGAATTTTGTTTCTAATAATAAATTACCAAACAACCGATGTTTTAACCCAAATTTAAAAGCAAAGCAAAACTGGCAAATGAATTTAAATACGCGATCTTTAACCAGGTAAGTGAGGGAGGGTGTTCCAGAAGGGTAAGCATATTCTTCTGTTTAGCTAGATACATCTGTTATGTGTAAATTTTAGAATGACAGCAACATGGAACTGCTGCACGTACGTCAAATATATCCAGGGTAATCTTGGATACAAACACACCATACCGCTCAACTATTTTGTGATTTTGGTTATTAAACTTTTGGATGAGTTTGATAAGCCAAGTATTACAATATCACATCATTCTTATATTTAAAATTAATAAACAAGAGATGATTGCCCTTCCGCGGGATTCGGTCTCACTTCATTTGTGGAGGTTCACGTATTTAACTGATTTTCCTATTTCCAATGTCTACTGTGCTTTTTTGTTCGTGAATTGAACAAGGACCAAACTGTTTGTGTTTGATAATGATACGTATGTCAAGAACAGAGCGTGATTGTGCTTGGAGTTTATTTTCTCAGAATACTTTTTCCCATTTCAATACCAGCGATCAGACATAGTATTTATGACCTGTGATTCGGAATAAAAAGCACTCTGTAATTCTTTTATCCCTTTAACTTGTATTGAAAGTTGCGCTTGTTCGACAACATTCTATCATAAAATACTTTCAAACGTCAAACATTTGGATCAGTTATCGAGTGACCCGTGACGACGTGTTATCACTAACGTTATGGTACAGTGCCTGTCGGAGCTTACAGATTTGATTCATTGCAGATCTGAGTGAGAGAATACCGTCCGATTACCTAAGGTCTGTAGTGTTCTCCAGATACTCAGGTTATTCTCCAGATCAGGCCGGTGACACAAGTTATTGTATCGTTGTCTGTATAGGATTGTCCAGGATTTGACGCACCATGGCTTTTTATAAATATTACAACAGACAACATAGATTTGAGAAAAGATATTATAATTGACTTCAGGCACCAGGTCTGAGTGTAGCTTTCTTTCTTGAACATCAATCAGTCGCTGTTTTCCTTTTAACTTTATATTTTCACATCACAAAAACGTTACATTTCGTAATTTTAGATAAACCGCCATAATTGTTCTTTTAACGTTTCCTATTTAGCTTCAAAACATATATATTAATAGGATACACAACTATTTAAGGTTAAAAAAATATTACAAAATATAATTGAATAAAGTCCGAATTTTCGAGTTAAAATTAGTTTTAGATGTGTGGCTTAAATGACCTCGTCTTATGTAATTAAACATTTAAAAGTTTTACAGATGAGTATTTACAATATGACTGTATCTCTTTTCGATAAAACATGCAGAAGCAATTGTATTGCAATTCACGTTGAAAGACAATTGTTGCCAAGACCCTTGATGTGTATCAATTATCTTGCAGTATAACGTCATGTCCCACGCATGGGGTGACATGGTCATGTCAGATACACCGATGGGTAAAACCCTATCTCACACGGGCAGGTATGAAAGAAATAGCGCAAAGGGTTGAAACAAATATGGGTATAACTTATGTATAAAAGGAAAGAATTGCAAACTCCTCTCAAGGACATTAATGATCAATCCGCATTTTGGCGTGCTCTAAAATACGTTAATGGTTAACCGGCCTCTCACTGGCTTGGTATTGTGATTTTGGATATGTATTGGTTTGTTTGTATTTATACGTATTCATTTTGGAAACATCTTTTGACTTTCTTTTAATCAAAAGCAATTAAAAACAATGGCGAAAGAGCGAAAGTATCTTCACTCTGTCGGTGTAGAAAAATTTTATTATTCGTATTATCTCACAAGTTCCCGAATTCGTCTTCGTAACGATCCTGCTTTGACTTTTAACTATTTAGGAAATAATCAACATTTACCCATAAAGTCACCTCGTGATATATTCTTACGAATGTGAATCCCGGCCCGTGTATTATTCGATGCTATATCACAGGTAAATATTGACTAATTTAATTCTAACTTGACTTAAATTTAATTGGATTGAAATAAACATTGTGAACTCTTTCGTATGTCCATTTTACTTTCTACTTGTAAAAAGGTCCATTGAAAGAATTTGGCTGTTAAGATTACATCGATTGAAATAAATGATTTTATGAATGAAAATTACGTCTCAACCATTGTTCTCAACAAATAGCATGACGTCACAAGATTAGCAAGGGAGTTGGCAATAAAACGAAACATTTATGGGCATATCGTTTGTTATACTACGGCTGGCTCTCTATGTGTTTCATATGAAGAAAAACAAAGATCATGTAAGAATTCGAATTTTACCGAACTTTAACCTAGAAAAAACTCGAAAAATCAAAGGTATGGGTTAAACAAACAAAGTAATATAACCTTCCTCTGAGATAAACTTACAATTTAAAATAATTTGACATTATCATCAAGTTATTTAAGGAAATTATCATCAGCTGATCGAAAAACGTACGGTATTGGGTCCTGGTGAAATGTTAATTACTTTAGTTTCACATTTAATAGAAATCAGACAGAAAACAACGAACACAAGAAGGCGTTTATGCCTAATTGTGAAGTAGAAAACGTGAAAATATGAAGGCCATTAAGCGTTAACTTTTAACTATAACTGTTCAACTTCGTGTCCAGTGATTTCCGTTTCAAACTTTTCTTCCAGGAGGAAAAAACAAGAAATTTTGTAATGGTGTTTTACGTCCCAGTTAAACGTTTTTCAGTTATATTTAGGGAGTTCAGGGATGATGGTGGAAACTTAAATGGCCGGAGAAGATTGCCTGCATTTTGGCAAACAAACTGACAATTTTTGCATTAGGATTTGTCCCGAGTGAGATTCAAACCTAGGCGATAAGAGGTGAGAGGCGCTGTGATCCGTAATAGAGCGCATTAGACCACTCGGCCACCCACCGAGGCCCTGACAAATATTTGGTAACCTGGAATTAAATAAAAGGATTAAAACAATGTATCTAATGGTATTTTATTGAGTTTCATACGCTGATGACAAATTAAAATAAATCCTTTATATTGATATAATAGGCGTAGAAGGTTTATAATAAATGTTCACACTTAAATGGTGTATTAAATAATTTCTTCTACAAAAGACTAATTTAACTATTGATATCATTAATCTATTCGAAATTACTGATTTTTTTCTCGATAAATTTTTCATTTTACAAATAAAAATATATATTTTTGACCTTTAAAAATAAAATTTAAAAAAACAAAAATAACATATGACAAATAAACAGTAAAACTGTCCTTTTATAGTTTATCTTTATTTGAGATTAAATAATTCAATGATTCAAATAATTGAAAATAGTCAGGAAAATAAATGCATTGAAATAAATTGTAACATTGATATATTTCCAGAATCTCCATTGGAACTTATTTTTGAAAACGTCTAACGTCTTTCAAAATCTTATATTTTATTTCAAATTTTTAAAAGGACTGTATTTTCACAAAGGTTAGAAATTTCGCTACTGAATTTCAATAATGGGGGAACCTAGATACGGTTTACTTAATTTGTATTAGATTTTCTTTGACAAATCTCAAAACAAGATACCACATATATAGTATACGGATCAAATTTTTTGAGTGTTTGTCATTTAAAATCTAAAATATCAATTAAATAACTAAATATCATGTTTGATCAAGAATTCTACTAAAATCCTAGCGATTATACGAACAATCGTCATATTCAGACAGACAGCCATATGTCATGATGACGTATGGTCTGTGATGGTATCAGCTTATTCAGGTTGTAGTATGTATACATCTGTATGTGAGATATGTGAGTGAACGAGTGTTTGAGAATATGGTTATTTGTTTATTTTTATTCATATATATATGTGAAATAAACAATTATATACTTTATACATTAGTGTTTGTGTCCTAAAACATAGATTTACAGAGACTGATAGTTTTCCATTGACACTTTTTAATAGACAGTCAGGCCTTCAAACTTTGTTAGTAATTATAATGGTAAAACATGCATTAAAAACACAAAGAAAAAAATGAGCGATCAATTTAATAAAAACTTAAGTAAAATTTTCGGGTAAGGAGAATATCTCAAAGATAACGATATATAAAAACAAATTGTCAAACAGCAATATTTACAATTCCATAATTACAACTTCGATAACACATTAATTGCCATTATATGTTATCAGCCGATAACAACAATAGAAAGTAGTTCCGACTTTGTTGACAAACTGGGTGTCAACGGGTTTCCAGACCCCCATTTTGACGTAGCGCGAAACGTTCAAAACGGGGAAATCCAAAGATATTCACACTACGCTAAATAACTTCAGTAAGGTATACTCACAAATTCCATGTTTTCCAATTGCACGTTCTTTTTTAACATGAGAATGTAAACCAATTTGTAATTATTCAATAAAAAAGTAAAAAGAAGGAAACGTCTGTACTATTTGTTACGTTGACAGTTTCATCGGCATTTGCATCCGTCATTAACACAGTGGAGTACTATTGAAATATACATTGTATATGTTTGTTAAAGTTACCATGGGAAATATTGAAAATATAAGAAATAAAGACAATTGTATTGTAAATTATCGTGGTATAACTGACAATGACCTTTCGAAAATTTATCATGAAATGCTTCGCATTTAATTCAATTTGCGAAAGGCCATTCTAAGTTATACCACGATAACTGACAATACAATTGTCTTTATTTCTTAAATACACTACATTATCTCACAATATATTGTTGAAGTTCCCTGAATTTGCTATTTTTCAAAGTTTTAACTTTGCTTTTGGATTGTGATTTTGACATGTTTTTGTATTTTTGTTTTGCATAACAATATTATACATTTGTAACATGTTATACAGATGGCAGGTCATAAGCAAAGTATTTTGTTTAAACAAATGGCAAAATAGGTTAAACACGGGAACTACCACCATAGAAGTTATCTAGACCGGGTACTGCAGAAAGGTATGCAACTACCTAACAACAAAAGAAATATTTTGAACAGATGCATGGATTCAAAATAAGATTTTGTAAATTATAATTGTTAAACTATATAAAAATGTTAAAAATTCCAGATGTTTTCATATCAGCATACCGTGTAAATCTTGTTACATTGGAAACCATTGAGACAATGTAAAGTTCATAGCAACGAAATTATACCAGTATTATTAATGAACTATTAAAAGAAGTTTGTTTAAAATGACTTTACCAATAAAATAAGAAAATTTAATTTTAAAACACTCATAAATTTCCTGCGATATTTAATACCGAAGGAACTGGTGCATATCTTTATAAGTTGATGTTAAACTACTTGTTTCTAATGATAAATTAGATTTAATTTCCTTGTCAAAATTGAGTTATCACTAACAGAATCACAAATTGAAAATTATGTTTTTTATCTTACATTCCCCAGATATATAATGATGTTAGACTTTAACTATTTTTGTTGGTTTTCAGTTTCCATTTCCACGTGTCTCTTCTTTTCCTGTTTGCTTTTTTACGACGAAAACAAAATGCCTGTACATAAGTAGCTTCTGCTTGCTGTCGATCTAGGACTCTAATCAGATAATTACTCCGAGTAATCACTTTGTCTGGTTTCACAAAGTTTACATATAAACAAAAACATGAACCTTACCTAATATTTAATCATCGACTTCGTGGTGAATGTCCTGCAGCGCTCAAAATTATCATCTGACTTCAATCAAATCAATCCTCCATAACCAGCTTGTTGATCACGTATATTCCGCCGTTGACTTGGAGAACTTACGTTGCTATTTCTTCTAAGCGCACCCTCAATAGACTTTTGCAACCCAGATATTCGTCAGTTTATCGCATATATGTACACTTTCAAGTAGACAGCCGTTTTTGATTAACAAGGCTTTTCTCTGATTTGACCCAGTGACCTACTTATTGACCAAACATAACCCATTTACAATCTTGAACTTGCTTTGGTCATGAACATTGTTCTGGACAAATTATATGAAGATTGGACAAAGCATATGGACTCTAGAGTGTTAATAATGTTTTTCTTTAATTTCATGTAGTGACCTACTTATTGAACCAACATGACCCATATATGAACTTGAACCTGCTTTGGTCATGAATATCGTTCTGGACAAATTATATGAAGATTGGACTAAAATGTGGACTCTAGAGTGTTACCAAGTTTTTTCTATGTTTTGAGCCAGTGACCTACTACTTATTGACCAAACATGACACGTATACAAACTTGACCTTGCTTTGGTCACGAACATTGTTCTGGACAAATTATATCAAGATTTGACAAAAATATGGACGCTAGTGTATTAACAAGGTTTTTCTATGATTTGACCTAATAACCTACTTATTGACCCAACATGACCCATATATAAACTTGACCTTGCTTTGGTCATGAAAATTGTTCTGGACAAATTATATGAAGATTGGACAAAACATACGGACTCTAAACTAGTGTTAACAAAATTTTTCTTTAATTTAATTTAGTGACCTACTTATTGAACCAATATGACCCATATATGAACTTGACCTTGCTTTGGTCATGAACATTGTTCTGGACCAATTGTATGAAGATTGGATAAAATATGAACTCTAGAGTGTTAAAAAGGTTTTTCTATGATTTTACCAAGTGACTGACTTTTTGACCCAACATGACCCATATACGAACTTGACTTAGCTTTTGTCCTGAACACCATTCTGGACAAGTTTGATGAAGTTATAACTAAACCTGTTGCCTCTCTAGAGTGTTAACAATGAAAAGTTGACGAACAACACAGGACGCACGATGGACAAAGACTGATCACAATAGCTCACTTGAGCACTTTGTGCTCAGGCGAGCTAAAAATTGTTAGATTTCCAGATGATTAACCATTTTGATTTTCTGTTGTTTCTATGACCTTGACATTTGAACTCATGACCTTCATTTACATATCAAAATGACATATTGTCTATATGGGGTGTCTAGGTTAGGTTGGTACTCGTATCTACAGTACTTGCATTTCAAAACTGACAAATGTTTAAAAAAGACCTGGTGACATCTTGATGTAAGTGAAATATTCTGGGCTAGAGAAAAATCTTTCAATCGATCGATAAAGGTGTGGTGGATTGTGCTCAACATGTGACCAGGTAGCTCAATGGCAAAGCATTCTGTTAGTATGGGAAGGTCCCAGTTTACCATGTGCATTTGTCTCATAGTCTCTTTTCTGTTACAAAGGCAACCATTATCCCATTGGGGCCATGTTGGTTTAATAGATCTTAGTGTAAGAAAGTTTGTTGGTTTGCTTTCCAAAGGTCTGTTGTTTTCTCTTGGCTCTCCAGTTTCCTCCATCATTCATCATATAACAGCCTTGATAGTGATACAAGTGAAAATACTCTTAAGAAGATTAAAATGTAAAGTTAACACACGACGCACGACGGACGATTGCAATAGCTCATCTGAGCCTTTGGCTCAGGTCAGCTAAAACACATTTAAATTATACTGGTATATATCTAGACAATCAGTTCGGGAATTGTGGAATGGATTAAAAGTGTTTTACACCCAAGTCTAGATTATTTCACTTGTATTGAGACGGTCAGTTCTGAGATGATGGAAGTCTTGAAATTGTGTTTTACTTCCCAGACAAGATATTTTTTCACTTATACCAAGAGTTGGTGAAGTTGAGTATTAATGCTTCATACTCGTTAAGATTCTATCACTTATCTTGATGGGTTGGATTAATGGTGTTCTATTTTTAATTACTTCCCAGTCAAGATTCATCAAGATCCTGTTTCAGGCTGTCAAATTGCTGTCATCCAAACCAGCTGTATATTGATAGGTGGATTTAGTCGATGAACCATCAAAGCTGCAACAGAAAATAAAAACGGACCACAAAGCAACGCATTCTAGGATAGAAGTAGATTTCAAGAAATAAAAAAATCTGAATAAATTATATAAATAAGTAGATGAAAATTTAAAATCTCACGAGTGATCAACATGATCAAATAGATGAATAAATGAAAGACATGCAAACAGATTTAAAATGATTGTATATTCTGAATCAGTGGATCAATTGAGTGATTGATTGAATTGATTTTTACATGCAATCAAGAAGATTTCTTTTATATTGAGATATCAACAGCTATTGGTGAAGTTGCAGACATTTATTATGTTCTCACAGCAAGCTGTGATGTGGTTTTGATATGTACAACACCTGCCGTGGCACTAGACATCATTTTAACTGCTGAATTCTTGGTAAAATAAGTACCTATTTTTAAGTAGCTGGGATTCGAATCCACAACCTCCCACATGTGATGCAAGCAATCTAATGATTAAGCTACTGCAGTAGTTTCTGAATGAGTGGAGTAACCCTGTATAATACCCCACTCAAGATTCTCAAGGTATAAAAAATAGGTAAATTTTGAAGGTTTCAAGTCTGAGAGGGTGGAGGAAATCAGAGTACCTAAAAAAATACTATTGAGCTGACAATGTAATTTTTATACTGTGAAGCCAAGGTCCTTGATGATTAAGTTGTCTAAATGTATAAAACACAAGCTGACTGTTATAGATCAGTGTCTCTCAATACCTAGGTTAGAATCTCACTTCTGAGTGTGAGATGGAGATATCTCAGTAGCTGATAGAATGTTCTTGGAAATAGCAAGGTCCATCAAGAATACACTAAAAATAAGACTGAACAAATAAGGGGGAAACACATGTTGGGCTACTGATTATAGCAACATTGTCAGTCATAGGCGTAGGAGCAGGGGGGGGGGGCAGTCCCCCCAAAATGTCAGAGAAGGTTTAACAGGAAATATCCATCTGGTAACCGATTAATTATCAATTTCATCATTATACTTGTAAACGAGCATCTTAAAATTCACCCTTAGAAACGGCTCACAGCATCTCCAATGGCAGGGTGGATCCATAATTTTTTGAAAGGTGGGGTTAAGAATGCTAGGTGCGAGCGCCTTCCAGAAACGAGGGTTCAGAAATACAGAAATGGGTTGTTATATTACCATTAGGGGGTCTCATCAGTCAATAGGTCTCTCTCTCTCTCAGTGGGGGATTCAGCGGGAGGGGTAGGGGGCATATACCCCCCCTTTTATGTTGCTAATATTGCGCCAGAATGCAGGATTTTTGCGCCATTTTTAAAAAAAATGATGGAGCATGCCCCTAGACCCCCTAGAAAGTTCGAGCCTTCGACTCTCACATTGTACCATCCGTTTTGAAAGTTCTAGATTCGCCTCTGTCTGTCTGTCTCTCTCTTTTTTTCATTGGACTTAATTATGTCATGCAGTTATTTGTACAATTTTGTCTTAATATCTCACTACTTTTTAGTTTCTCACTCAGAACGCTGCAAAATTTTCCGGGGTACCCCCATATATCCATCTCCAATGAGAGGGTTCATTATGGAACTTGTGTCATACGGTTATTCGATATAATCTTGCCTTGATATCAAAGTATTTTAACCTAACAAAACACCACAAATTACATTAAAATGCGTCTAGACAGGACTTAGTTTTGAAAATTTTACAGGGGAGGCCCCCCCGGACCCCCGCCTATGCGAGGGGTTTAGCACCCCTCTCATACCGAAGCTAGTCATTTCGTACCATAACCATTTCGTACCCAAATTTACCATTTCTTACCCAACTCTGTTCATTTAGTACCATGCTACATGACCAATTCGTACCCAACTCTGTCCATTTCGTACCATGCTACATGACCAATTCGTACCCAACTCTGTCCATTTCGTACCATGCTATATGATCAATTCGTACCATAACCATTTCGTACCATGACCATTTCGTACCCAACTCTGTCCATTTCGTACCATGTTATATGACCAATTCGTACCATAACCATTTCGTACCATGGCCATTTCGTACCCAAATTTTCCATTTCTATGGTACGAAATGACTAGCAAATTGTTATTAAAATAATGCATTCAAAATCTGCAAAATAATACTATTTTGTACTATATTTATAAAATATAACGACATTATTTATTGATTATATTAAAAAATGTTCTTCATTAATAAGAATTTATTGAAAGTGTTACTTATTAATATTAATTAGCCTGATATGAAGAACGGGAAAAAAAGAAAATTGATAAGATTCTCCACTTTATCATTTGGGAATTTCGTGACCGGGCTTTTTTTTGCAATATTTTAGATCTGATGCCCTTAGTTCAGCAAAACACAAGCTTTTTTTAAGATGTTTATCTTTTTCAGTCTTCATATCATGTTGAGAAAGAGAGAGAAAAACAGAGAGAAAGAGAGACTTACGAAATGGTAGCAATGTATTGGTAATATATGGTAAAATGGCTCGAGTGTATGGTACAAAATGGACATGGTACGAAATGGTAGTTAATATGGTACGAAATGACTATAATTCTCTCATACCCTCCCTGCCTCGTGCCTGTGGCACGACATAGACATAGCTTCAGTTTGCCCCCACCATATTAAAAACCCTCCAACGCCTATGTCAGTCTCTCAATGTGAACACTAAAAGGTGTTGAGAGCTGTGTATTGACACTGTGATGTCAGTTGGGCATTTTTTTACATCTATGATAATGCCTAAAAGATTCAGAAAATTCTGAAAATAATCAGGTACTCCACCGTCCTTGCATTAATTTGATTTACATTTTTGTCATTTATTTTTATTATTGATTTATTTAAAAAATAGCTTGAACTTAAGCCTTGTCATTATCGAATGAGCTGCCTTATTGTGGATAAGTCAAAGTACCGAAGGACCAAATAAATTGCTGAGTTGTCCAAGGAACAACTGTTGCCGAGGGGCCGAGAGTTGGGCCGCTAAGTGTTTAACTTTCGACATGCCTGTACATAAGTAGCTTCTGCTTGCTGTCGATCTAGGACTCTAATCAGATAATTACTCCGAGTAATCACTTTGTCTGGTTTCACAAAGTTTACATATAAACAAAAAACATGATCCTTGCCTAATATTTAATCATCGACTTCGTGGTGAATGTCCTGCAGCGCTCAAAATTATCATCTGACTTCAATCAAATCAATCTTCCATAACCAGCTTGTTGATCAAGTATATTCCGCCGTTGACTTGGAGAACTAACGTTGCTATTTCTTCTAAGCGCATCCTCAACAGACTTTTGCAACCCAGATATTCGTCAGTTTATCGCATATATGTACACTTTCAAGTAGACAGCCGTTTTTGATCTATAAACAAAATGGCTTCTTGTGTAGATATCTCGAGATGCCGAACGCTGATTGGTTAAGTGATGCATTGAACTCTGTTGACCTTGTCATTGAAATCGTACGATTTACCACGTGCATTTCGGCGGACTTTTGTATATTGGAAGACAGGATTGAATTTAAACATTAATATTACATTTTTGCATAGAATAGAAAGAATATAAGAATACCGTTATTTTCTTAATACTTTAAAATATATTTTGACCAATTTTCAAGTTGATATATAACTGAAGTGGCGTTTCAAAACAAGAAGTTTAATGCGGAAAAAAATCATTCAGCGGCTGCACGTGCCGGTTCGCAGATTTTTTTTAAGTTTTATGATAGGGTCGACTTTAAACACTTATTGTGGATTTTGTGTACAAGATAGAAAAATATAAAAATACCGTTTTTTCCGCAAGATCTGAAACTTTTATAGGTCAATGGACGACGTTTTGGTACAATGAACGACTATTGAACAGGAGTGCGTTAAACTTGATTGTTTTCTAAAAAATCCATTTTTTGCATTTTTGACCCAAAAAGTAAGTATGACCCGGGATTGTCCCATAAATTTCACCAATTTAGATAGCTAGATCGCATCAGACCCCATAACCTCTGAAATTTTTATCAAAATCGTATGAAGCTTTCTGTCCTTCCTCAAAAGTGCTGTAATACGCGGCAAAAATGGAGAAAGTTGTCGCCTTTATCATTTCACATCCAGAGGATGTTCCGAATGAATTCGGAACTAATCCTCTAGATTGTTCCATTCTTTATTCCAATATACATGCCTGTACAAAAAGTTTTTAGTTTTCCCGATAATTAACCATTTCAGTATTTTTTTGCATCTGTGACGTTGACCTTTTAATCAAAGACCTTCATCTTTACAGGAAAATGACAATTGTATCAATACCTACATTGTTCAAATATACATGTTACATAAAAGATAATTAACCATTTACATATTTTTATCTATGACGTTGACCTTTGAACTCATGCCCTTCATTTAAATATCAAAATGACATTGTACCAATACCTACAATTTTATAATATACAGCCTATACATGTATAAAGTTGATAGTTTTCAGATAATTAACCATTTCTACATTCTATTGCATCTTTGGCCTTGACCTTTGAACTCATGACCTTCATTTATTTATCAAAATGTCAATGAAGACTGGAGTATATAAAGATACTGAAGGAAAAAATTTGCTAATCCCCCCATCCACCAGTGGCTGCCTTAAAGACTATGGGGGATGTGAGCTACATTGTCCATATGGGGTGTCCAGGTTAGATTGGTACTCGTGTCTGTATATACAGTACTTGCCTGTCTATACTGACCTGGTGTCATCTTGATATAAGTGAAATATTCTGGACTAGAAAAAACCCTATTCAAGCGATCAAGGTGTGGTGGATTGTGCTCAACAGGTGACCAGGTAGCTTAATGGCAAAGCATCCTGCTAGTATGGGAAGGTCCCAGATTCGAAGGACATGTATATGGGTTTTCCATGTGCATTTGTCTCAGAGACTCTTTTCTGTTACAAAGGTATCAACCACTATGCAACCATTACCTCAGTAAGAGCATGTTGGTTTGACAGATCTTAGTGTGAGAAAGTTTGTTGGTTTGCTTTCCAAAGGCCTGTGGTTTTCTCTCGGCACTCCAGTTTCCTCCACCAATCACTATATAACTGCCTTGATATAAGTGAAAATACTCTCAAAACCAGTTTTTAAACTGGCATGTATCTAGACAACCAGTTTTGGAATGGTGGCAAAGGATTAAATGTGTTTTACACCCAAGTCAAGATTCTTCCAGTTTTGGTTGGTGTAGTAGAGTATTGATGCGTCATACCTGTCAAGATTCTATCACTTACATAGAGACGGTTAGTTCCAACATGATGGAGTGGAGTAATGGTGTTTTTTATTTAGTTACTTCCCAGTCAAGATTCTTTTTCAGGTTCTCAAATTGCTGCCATCCAAACCAGCTGTATATTGATAGGTGGGTTTAGTCGATAAACCATCAAAACTGCAACAGAAAGTTAAAACGGACCACAAAGAAACGCATTATATTCAAAAATAAAAGTAGATTTCAATAAAATAAAAAACCTTATTAAATTATAAATAAGTCCATAAAAATTTAAAAGTCACTAGTGATCAACATGATCAAAAGCATAGATATGCAAACAGATGTAAAATATTTGTACATGTATTTCTGAATGAGTGGATTGGTTTATTGAATGATTTTACATGCAGTCAAGAGTATTTCTTCTATATTGAGACATCACCAAATATTGGTTAAGTGACAGAAATTTTATAATTTGAAGTTCTTGGGGCAAGATGCAGTGAGGGCACACCTGTCATGACAACGAACACCAGTTTTTAAAGTCTGTTCATTTCTAATTGCTTGATACAATAACAGTCACTACCTATTTTCAAGTGACAGGGATTAAAACCCACGACCTCCCACATATGGAGCAAGCACTCTAACGATTGAGCTACCGCAGTGATTTTTGAATGAGTGGAGTAATGCTGTTTAATACCCCACTCAAAATTCAAGAGGTAAATTCTGCAAGGGTGGAGGAAATCAAAGTACCTGAAGTAATCGAGTCTTCACCTAGTGAGCTGACAATGTAATTTTTATAAAGTGACTAAATTGATTAAGTTGTCTAAAAAGGAAAGCACAAGCTGACTGTTATAGATCTGTGTCTCAATAACCAAGTTAAAATCCCACTTTGAGTTTGTACTTCTGAGTGGGATATGAACTCGGTAACTAATAAAATGTTCTTGGAAATAACCAGGTCCATCAAGAATACACTAAAAGCAAGACTGAAAAATAAAGGGGAAACACATATTGGGTTACTGATTATATTACTTCTGGCTTGGGATGGGTACCAATAATAAATACCAAATTGGTGCCCAGTGGTGTGGTAGCAAATCACAATCTACATTAGCTTATCAGTAATATGCAATTCACATTCTGAAATATACCGGTAACTTAGATTTCAAAAATAATAATTAACATAACATACACGACACATGCACACTTTTGTAATCTTATATATTAGAAGTCGTCTAAAATAAGGAAGGAATCTAGTACAAAGGCGTAGCTGGGCATGTGCCCATATGACCTTGCGAAAGTTAATTTTGTCAAATATGTTAAAAATAATTCTATGACAGTTATATTTTATTATTTTAAAACTTGAAAGCAAAACAAAAATTAACCCAATGCATATGAATCAATATACAATTCAGTTATACCAAAATCATGATCGTTTGAATTTGTTTTGGGGTTTAATCGGAACTTACTAGCCAAATAGTCTAAGTTCGAGTCATGCTAGACAAGGTCTTGTGGCAAATGTGTACATTTTACAGTTCAGCAATTAAAACTGTACTAACTTTACTGCTTAGATAGAGAAAAAGATTCATGATGGGTTGTAAACTGAGGGAAACACACAAATTTTGCACAGTGCCTTGACAAGGAATTCTGGTCAACTCGCCCTCACTATATACCAACTCGCCCCCAATTATCTTAAAGTCAACACCAACTCGCCCCCAACTTTTACCAACTCGCCCCAATATAAAAAATTAATAATAATAATATATAATCATAATAATAATAAATTTTTATTCTGTTCATTAAAAAATTAATTTTTGCATTTTCCAGTGTTTATTGTTTTTACAATCCATCAAACAACATTGTCACAGTGAACTTAATTTTTTGGTTTTTTTTTTAAAAATATTATTGTAATAATAATAATAATAATAATAATAATAATAACAATTATCTGCACATTTTATCACCGGAAATTGTCGTGTGTTGACAGTGTGTTATGGCTTAGTGTGAATTTATGCAAACATGTTTATTTTGACTAAATGATTCACAAGCAGTTGATCACACAACCTTTGGCTTCGTTTTCATTTTCAATATTTCAAAAGTTCAAAAGATATTAAAAAAAAATATTTTGACCAATAACATTATCGACAACGATTTCAGATTCATGTATAAATGAGCTGAGATTAGAAATGAAATTCATCATCTTTCATATAACGTTGCGATGGACACGACAGGCAAAATGTGTGAAGGGGAAGCAACATGCATTGCAGTGTGATAAATGTGATTGTTGGACCCACAGACTTTGACAGAATGGCGATTTACACCCCACCAAGATCTTGCCCGCAATTCATTTACCTAGGCAGTCACGTCCCGAGATAATGAGAAAAATGGAGAAATCCCCCAAAAAACTGATTCACTTTGACAAGCAAACTTGGTAATGTCAAGAGGGCGAGTTAGTTAGGGGCGAGTTGACCAGCTACCCACTGGTCACTTCAAGATTTTCAAAGGAAATCTCATAAATCAACGAAACCCAGATTTCATCATATTTACTTGTCCATATTTAACAGATCAACCATTTCCCTGCAACTAACAACACTGATATTTGAATAAAATATGTCAAAATATCATGAAAATTAGATACCAAGTATCGATGGAGACAAATGCTTTGCTTTTGAAAAAATAATACTAAAATTTTTTTGTAGATAACGATATATATTTATGGAAAATGTAATATTTTTGTTATATTTTGTTCAAAATTTTATGGGGAGCATGCCCCCATACCCCCTAGAAAAATCCGCCTACATGTATACTTCGCGTTTACAGTGCATATATTATTTACCAACAAGTTCAACTACCCCCACCCCTCCTTTGTAGCAGGTGCACCGCTTTATTTCTCCAGCTAATAAGAGTACAGGATTGACAGCACAAAGTGCCGAGACCCCCGAATTAGTTGCCGAGCTATCGACAACTCCAGTTGCTGAGAGATGAACGGCTCAGTGTTCGACAAGCCTGTACTGTAGAAATGGCACATTGTTCGAAGAGTAGGTTCTGTTTGATGCCGATCTCGGGATCTAAAAAGCAAATTACTTGGAGTAACCACTTTGTCTGGTTTCACGAACGTTTCACATAAACAAAACCCATGGTCTAACAATACTAACCTGACATTATATTGCTGAAAAATCCTTCTGCCAGTTCTGGTAAATCCACGCATCACAAATGAATGTTTGTTTCTGTTATACTTCCCTCCGTTTATTGGAGAACTAACATGATCGTCATTACAAGCGTACCCTTACAGTCCGACCGTCTATTTGTCAGAGTATCGGATATAGCCTAAAGTAAACTTTTAAGTTTCAACGCCATGTTTTGTCTGCAGTTCAAGTTCAAAATGGCTTCTGTCTTGGGCAGTTGGGTAGAGTTCGAGTTGCCGAACGCTGATTGGTTAAGTGATGCATTGAACTTTGAACTTGTCATTGAAATCGTACGATTTACCACGTGCATTTCAGCGGACTTTAGTATATTGGAAGACAGGGTTGAATTTAAACATTAATACTGCATTTTTGCATAAAATAGAAAGAATATAAGGATACCGTTATTTTCTTAATACTTAAAATATATTTTGACCAATTTTCAAGTTGATAACTGAAGTGGCGTTTCAAAACAAGCTGTTTAATGCGGAAAAAATTGATTCAGCGGCTGCACGTGCCGGTTCGCGGATTTTTTTTTATTTTTATGATAGGGTCGACTTTAAACACTTATTATGGATTTTGTGTACAAGATAGAAAAAATATAAAAATACCGTTTTCTCCGCAAGATCTTAAACTTGTTCGGTCAATAGACGACTTTTTCGTACAATTAACGGTTATTGAACAGGAGTGCATTAAACTTAATTTTTTTCAGAAAAATCCGATTTTTGCATTTTTGGCCCTAAAAATAAGTATGATCCGGAATTTTCCAAAAAAAAAAAAAATCACCAATTTAGAAAGCTAGATCGCATCAGACTCCATAACCTCTGAAAGTTTTATCAAAATCGTATGAAGCTTTCTCATCGTTCCCAAAAGTGCTGTAATACGCGGCAAAAAAGGAGAAAGTTGTCGCCTTTATCATTTCACATCCAGAGGATGTTCCGAATAAATTCGAAACTAATCCTCTAGATTGTTCCATTCTTTACATGTCTAGATTCGGACTTTTTTGCCGCATCAGACAATCCTAGAAATATAATTTTCAATTTTTTGCACGAACTTTTTGTTTGAAACACAAAAGTTTGTTCTGTGCATTTCGATACGTCGACCTCGATCTGAAGGCAAAGTATACAGCGAGTCTATTTTGATATGAGGGTAAAAATAGGTCGTCAAAGTTATACATCGAGTTGTATTTTGATATATGGGTAATTGTAACGAAAAAGCGTTAGACGGCATGATTATACGCATAAGGTGATACGCTATTTACTATATGCGTTATCAAAACCCGTCCGTGTTTATTAACACTCTGCAATCAGATCGTTGACGACTTATGGTATCCTTAAACAAAAATGAATTAATTTGTTTATTACCTGTAGCTAATAATTAACTTTAAGGCTTTTGTTCGATTTTGTTATTCACTTACAGTTATATAAATACTAGACACCTATCTTGAAGTTTAGATATGGCACATTCTTGACGGTTCTATTTGACACTTAAAAGATAGGCAAACCCATATAGAAGTCAAGGAAAAAACAAATATGTTTATAAGCTCAAATGAGTTCTGGTGTTTTCAATTCCTTAAATAATTGAACAAACAAAATGTCACTTTTGTTCCCAAAGGTTCACTTAAGAATATATACTTTCTAGAATACACTTACTTTCTAGGTTATTCAAAAATTTACCGCGAGACAGTTTTCAAATAGTGTTTTTCGACATGTCTTCTTTAAGTACTAGTAATTTGTATAGCTGTCAGGAGTTATAGAAAGCAAATAGTGAGACTAATAAAATCTTGCACCAGTAACAGGGTAAGACAGAGATTTCTCAAACGAGGATGAATATTTTCTTGTCCAGAACGAGCTTTAGCAAAGCCATTCTAGTCTTACCCTGTTACTGGTGTTGGATTCTTGCAACATAAAACATGATTTGTAATAAAAAAAACTTGCATCAAACGTTTAACTTTCATGTCACTACCCGTGCCTACCGAAAATGACGTAGTAAATTTTTGTTGACGTTCTCACATAAAATTATTATGACGTCATCAATTAAGCGTGTGTGTCTGTGTATGTGTGTGTCCCGAGAAAGTCCTAGGACATTGCTCCCCTGGTAATATTTTTTAAATTTCAAAGTCATAATAATATGCAATTTCCTGCAATTGAGAAATACACTTAACATTTAAAACCTAAGAATTTTTTCATAAATTATGTGCTCACAACAAGGCAGTTGTCGTTATTAGTTTATATGATTTTAAAATCCCTATATAGTGTAATACATCGTTTATATTGAAACACATTTTATTGGATGTTTTCAGATTCACTTTTCATGTATATAATAACTGAGGTATTTCCTAAACTATCAGCATGTAACAGTCTCTTCAATTGCGATGCACCCCTGTGATAATACTATTGTCGCCTATGACAACCTAGTATAAGGGAGATAACTAGGTATGATAAAATAATAATTGCTCTCTAGGTTTGTGGCTATTCAGAATTGTCACCCTTTAAAAGGGATGTCAACCTCTAGATATGGCAATTCCCTCGGGTAACATTCCTTCTTAAAGGTAAATATTCTGAATATCCACATACCTAGAATGCATTTATTGTATATAATTATTTCCAAAAATAAATCCAAACTTAATTTCATGTAGTACTTGAGTTTTCGTGCAAGTATTTACGATTTTCTTTGCACCAATGCACACTTATTGTGACCTTCAAAGCTAGTACTATACCTAAAATCTCCCAGTTACAAATTACAGGTCGCTCGGCCAACTACTCTGACTCCGAACCACCAATTACAGCGAACCTTGGGTTGAATATTAACACATTAACCTTACCAAAATGTGATGTCATATGTAATAGTAGGTCTGCGCAGTTTATAATTATCATATATTTGATCATTTACTGATGATATTATAGAACGCTAATGGTTTAATAACGCAAAAGTTATTGCATGCTTACATTAAAACTATATTGCGTAATCACCCGAAAGGTATGTTGTTAGTTATTGCGTGCTTATACAAAAGCTAACGACCATTCACACAAAAGTCAATTCGTTCTCACTCTAAAGCTATGATGTAAGCTCACACTAAAGCTTGTTTAACTTGCACAAGTAAAAGCTTATATTTGTTCACGCAAAAAGTGTCAGTAATGCCTGTGCACAATTTAAGTTTTGCCTGATCATAAGCATGCGATATATAAATTTTGTTTTAATGTCAACCTTGTCCCTCCATAGATTCCTGTAGTTGATACGATGAAAAGATTTTAATATGACTTATTTCTATGTAATACCTCAATTTTGATAAAATCTATGACACATATGATAGTGTTCTTAACAACGTGAGTAGACATCCCTAGCAACAAAGGTATGCGGTATTACTGAGTAGTACTTGAAATAAAGTTTAAAGGCATTAATATGAACAATAACGGTGCGGTAGCTCAGTTAGTAGAGTGTTCGCTCAACAAATGGGAGGTTTTGAGTACGATCCCTGGCCGGGTCTGACCCAAAACTTGAAAGAGGGTTGTGGCTGTTCTTTTACCTAGCACTCATCATTACGAAATTAAAATCAAGGTTCTGTCGGATAGAAACTTAAAAAAAACGAGTGTCATGATAGTCATGGCACGATAAAGAACCATGCTGTGAAATGCCATCAGCGGAACGCACAGACAAATATTTTTGCACCTTCGCCTTTAGATGTCGTGGTATAAGTGAAATATTCTTTACTGGACGTTAAACTTTATTACTCAACTCAACACCACAGTAAAATCAATTGCTAGCAATACAGACCTATTTGAAACGAATAAAAAACTTAAAGCAATACATAAATTCCATGTTGTTCATCTTTCATTGTGTAAACAAATCTTATTTTAGACGTGATAATTAAATGCACAAAATTATACGTCACTAAAGTACTCGAGATAAACACACAGTAATAACTGTTTCCGGTTCATCTGTCATAAATATTTTTTACACTTGTATAAGTAAAAGCTTATATTTGTTCACGCAAGAAGTGTCAGAAATGCCTGTGCACAATTTAAGTTTTGCCTGATCATAAGCATGCGATATATAAATTTTGTTTTAATGTCAACCTTGTCCCACCGTAGATTCCTGTAGTTGATATGATCAAAAAATTTTAATATGACTTATTTCCATATAATACCTCAATTCTGATAAAATCTATGACACATATGATAGTGTTCTTAACAACGTGTGTAGACATCCCTAGCAACAAAGGTATGCGGTATTACTGAGTAGTACTTGAAATAAAGTTTAAAGGCATTAATATGAACAATGACGGTGCGGTAGCTCAGTTAGTAGAGTGTTCGCTCAACAAATGGGAGGTTTTGAGTACGATCCCTGGCCGGGTCTGACCCAAAACTTGAAAGAGGGTTGTGGCTGTTCTTTTACCTAGCACTCATCATTATGAAATTAAAATCAAGGTTCTGTCGGATAGAAACTTAAAAAAAACGAGTGTCATGATAGTCATGGCACGATAAAGAACCCTGCTGTGAAATGCCCTCAGCGGAACGCACAGACAAAAATTTTTGCACCTTCGCCTTTAGATGTCGTGGTATAAGTGAAATATTCTTTACTGGACGTTAAACAATATTCCTCAACTCTCAAAGTAAAATCAATTGCTAGCAATACAAACCTATTTGAAACGATTTAAAAAATTTAAACAATACATAAATTCTATATTGTTTATCTTTCATAGTGTAAACAAATCTTATTTTAGACGTGATAATTAAATGCACAAAATTATACGTCACTAAGTTAATCGAGATAAACACACAGTAGTAACTGTTTCCGGTTCATCTGTCATAAATATGTTTTTACACTTGCACAAGTAAAAGCTTATATTTGTTCACGCAAGAAGTGTCAGAAATGCCTGTGCACAATTTAAGTTTTGCCTGATCATAAGCATGCGATATATAAATTTTGTTTTAATGTCAACTTTGTCCCACCGTAGATTCCTGTAGTTGATATGATCAAAAAATTTCAATATAACTTATTTCCATATAATACCTCAATTCTGATAAAATCTATGACACATATGATAGTGTTCTTAACAACGTGTGTAGACATCCCTAGCACCAAAGGTATACGGTATTACTGAGGAGTACTTAAAATAAAGTTTAAAGGCATTAATATGAACAATAACGCTGCGGTAGCTCAGTTAGTAGAGTGTTCGCTCAACAAATGGGAGGTTTTGAGTACGATCCCTGGCCGGGTCTGACCCAAAACTTAAAAGAGGGTTGTGGCTGTTCTTTTACCTAGCACTCATCATTACAAAATTAAAATCAAGGTCTGTCGGATAGAAACTTAAAAAAAACGAGTGTCATGATAGTCATGGCACGATAAAGAACCCTGCTGTGAAATGCCATCAGCGCAACACACAGACAAAAATTTTTGCACCTTCGCCTTTAGCTGTCGACGTCTTGATAATAGTGAAAAATTCTTTAGTGGACGTTAAACTTTATTACTCAACTCAACACCACAGTAAAATCAATTGCTAGCAATACAGACCTATTTGAAACGAATAAAAAACTTAAAGCAATACATAAATTCCATGTTGTTTATCTTTCATAGTGTAAACAAATCTTATTTTAGACGTGATAATTAAATGCACAAAATTATACGTCACTAAGTTACTCGAGATAAACACACAGTAATAACTGTTTCCAGTTCATCTGTCATAAATATTTTTTACACTTGCACAAGTAAAAGCTTATATTTGTTCACGCAAGAAGTGTCAGAAATGCCTGTGCACAATTTAAGTTTTGCCTGATCATAAGCATGCGATATATAAATTTTGTTTTAATGTCAACCTTGTCCCACCGTAGATTCCTGTAGTTGATATAATCAAAAAATTTTAATATAACTTATTTCCATATAATACCTCAATTCTGATAAAATCCATGACACATATGATAGTGTTCTTAACAACGTGTGTAGACATCCCTAGCACCAAAGGTATGCGGTATTACTGAGTAGTACTTGAAAATAAAGTTTAACGGCATTAATATGAACAATAACGGTGCGGTAGCTCAGTTAGTAGAGTGTTCGCTCATCAAATGGGAGGTTTTGAGTACGATCCCTGGCCGGGTCTGACCCAAAACTTGAAAGAGGGTTGTGTTGTTCTTTTACCTAGCACTCATCATTACGAAATTAAAATCAAGGTTCTGTCGGATAGAAACTTAAAAAAACGAGTGTCATGATAGTCATGGCAAGATAAAGAACCCTGCTGTGAAATGCCATCAGCGCAACACACAGACAAAAATTTTTGCACCTTCGCGTTTAGATGTCGTGGTATAAGTGAAATATTCTTTACTGGACGTTAAACTTTATTACTCAACTCAACACCACAGTAAAATCAATTGCTAGCAATACAGACCTATTTGAAACGAATAAAAAACTTAAAGCAATACATAAATTCCATGTTGTTTATCTTTCATAGTGTAAACAAATCTTATTTTAGACGTGATAATTAAATGCACAAAATTATACGTCACTAAGTTACTCGAGATAAACACACAGTAATAACTGTTTCCGGTTCATCTGTCATAAATATTTTTTACACTTGCACAAGTAAAAGCTTATATTTGTTCACGCAAAAAGTGTCAGTAATGCCTGTGCACAATTTAAGTTTTGCCTGATCATAAGCATGCGATATATAAATTTTTTTTAATGTCAACCTTGTCCCTCCATAGATTCCTGTAGTTGATACGATGAAAAGATTTTAATATGACTTATTTCTATGTAATACCTCAATTTTGATAAAATCTATGACACATATGATAGTGTTCTTAACAACGTGAGTAGACATCCCTAGCAACAAAGGTATGCGGTATTACTGAGTAGTACTTGAAATAAAGTTTAAAGGCATTAATATGAACAATAACGGTGCGGTAGCTCAGTTAGTAGAGTGTTCGCTCAACAAATGGGAGGTTTTGAGTACGATCCCTGGCCGGGTCTGACCCAAAACTTGAAAGAGGGTTGTGGCTGTTCTTTTACCTAGCACTCATCATTACGAAATTAAAATCAAGGTTCTGTCGGATAGAAACTTAAAAAAAACGAGTGTCATGATAGTCATGGCACGATAAAGAACCATGCTGTGAAATGCCATCAGCGGAACGCACAGACAAATATTTTTGCACCTTCGCCTTTAGATGTCGTGGTATAAGTGAAATATTCTTTACTGGACGTTAAACTTTATTACTCAACTCAACACCACAGTAAAATCAATTGCTAGCAATACAGACCTATTTGAAACGAATAAAAAACTTAAAGCAATACATAAATTCCATGTTGTTCATCTTTCATTGTGTAAACAAATCTTATTTTAGACGTGATAATTAAATGCACAAAATTATACGTCACTAAGTTACTCGAGATAAACACACAGTAATAACTGTTTCCGGTTCATCTGTCATAAATATTTTTTACACTTGCACAAGTAAAAGCTTATATTTGTTCACGCAAAAAAGTGTCAGTAATGCCTGTGCACAATTTAAGTTTTGCCTGATCATAAGCATGCGATATATAAATTTTGTTTTAATGTCAACCTTGTCCCTCCATAGATTCCTGTAGTTGATACGATGAAAAGATTTTAATATGACTTATTTCTATGTAATACCTCAATTTTGATAAATCTATGACACATATGATAGTGTTCTTACAACGTGAGTAGACATCCCTAGCAACAAAGGTATGCGGTATTACTGAGTAGTACTTGAAATAAAGTTTAAAGGCATTAATATGAACAATAACGGTGCGGTAGCTCAGTTAGTAGAGTGTTCGCTCAACAAATGGGAGGTTTTGAGTACGATCCCTGGCCGGGTCTGACCCAAAACTTGAAAGAGGGTTGTGGCTGTTCTTTTACCTAGCACTCATCATTACGAAATTAAAATCAAGGTTCTGTCGGATAGAAACTTAAAAAAAACGAGTGTCATGATAGTCATGGCACGATAAAGAACCATGCTGTGAAATGCCATCAGCGGAACGCACAGACAAATATTTTTGCACCTTCGCCTTTAGATGTCGTGGTATAAGTGAAATATTCTTTACTGGACGTTAAACTTTATTACTCAACTCAACACCACAGTAAAATCAATTGCTAGCAATACAGACCTATTTGAAACGAATAAAAAACTTAAAGCAATACATAAATTCCATGTTGTTCATCTTTCATTGTGTAAACAAATCTTATTTTAGACGTGATAATTAAATGCACAAAATTATACGTCACTAAGTTACTCGAGATAAACACACAGTAATAACTGTTTCCGGTTCATCTGTCATAAATATTTTTTACACTTGTATAAGTAAAAGCTTATATTTGTTCACGCAAGAAGAGTCAGAAATGCCTGTGCACAATTTAAGTTTTGCCTGATCATAAGCATGCGATATATAAATTTTGTTTTAATGTCAACCTTGTCCCACCGTAGATTCCTGTAGTTGATATGATCAAAAAATTTTAATATGACTTATTTCCATATAATACCTCAATTCTGATAAAATCTATGACACATATGATAGTGTTCTTAACAACGTGTGTAGACATCCCTAGCAACAAAGGTATGCGTATTACTGAGTAGTACTTGAAATAAAGTTTAAAGGCATTAATATGAACAATGACGGTGCGGTAGCTCAGTTAGTAGAGTGTTCGCTCAACAAATGGGAGGTTTTGAGTACGATCCCTGGCCGGGTCTGACCCAAAACTTGAAAGAGGGTTGTGGCTGTTCTTTTACCTAGCACTCATCATTATGAATTAAAATCAAGGTTCTGTCGGATAGAAACTTAAAAAAAAAACGAGTGTCATGATAGTCATGGCACGATAAAGAACCCTGCTGTGAAATGCCCTCAGCGGAACGCACAGACAAAAATTTTTGCACCTTCGCCTTTAGATGTCGTGGTATAAGTGAAATATTCTTTACTGGACGTTAAACAATATTCCTCAACTCTCAAGTAAAATCAATTGCTAGCAATACAAACCTATTTGAAACGATTTAAAAAATTTAAACAATACATAAATTCTATATTGTTTATCTTTCATAGTGTAAACAAATCTTATTTTAGACGTGATAATTAAATGCACAAAATTATACGTCACTAAGTTACTCGAGATAAACACAGTAGTAACTGTTTCCGGTTCATCTGTCATAAATATGTTTTTACACTTGCACAAGTAAAAGCTTATATTTGTTCAAGCAAGAAGTGTCAGAAATGCCTGTGCACAATTTAAGTTTTGCCTGATCATAAGCATGCGATATATAAATTTTGTTTTAATGTCAACTTTGTCCCACCGTAGATTCCTGTAGTTGATATGATCAAAAAATTTCAATATAACTTATTTCCATATAATACCTCAATTCTGATAAAATCCATGACACATATGATAGTGTTCTTAACAACGTGTGTAGACATCCCTAGCACCAAAGGTATGCGGTATTACTGAGTAGTACTTGAAAATAAAGTTTAACGGCATTAATATGAACAATAACGGTGCGGTAGCTCAGTTAGTAGAGTGTTCGCTCATCAAATGGGAGGTTTTGAGTACGATCCCTGGCCGGGTCTGACCCAAAACTTGAAAGAGGGTTGTGGCTGTTCTTTTACCTAGCACTCATCATTACAAAATTAAAATCAAGGTCTGTCGGATAGAAACTTAAAAAAAACGAGAGTCATGATAGTCATGGCACGATAAAGAACCCTGCTGTGAAATGCCATCAGCGCAACACACAGACAAAAATTTTTGCACCTTCGCCTTTAGCTGTCGACGTCTTGATAATAGTGAAAAATTCTTTAGTGGACGTTAAACTTTATTACTCAACTCAACACCACAGTAAAATCAATTGCTAGCAATACAGACCTATTTGAAACGAATAAAAAACTTAAAGCAATACATAAATTCCATGTTGTTTATCTTTCATAGTGTAAACAAATCTTATTTTAGACGTGATAATTAAATGCACAAAATTATACGTCACTAAGTTACTCGAGATAAACACACAGTAATAACTGTTTCCAGTTCATCTGTCATAAATATTTTTTACACTTGCACAAGTAAAAGCTTATATTTTCACGCAAGAAGTGTCAGAAATGCCTGTGCACAATTTAAGTTTTGCCTGATCATAAGCATGCGATATATAAATTTTGTTTTAATGTCAACCTTGTCCCACGTAGATTCCTGTAGTTGATATAATCAAAAAATTTTAATATAACTTATTTCCATATAATACCTCAATTCTGATAAAATCCATGACACATATGATAGTGTTCTTAACAACGTGTGTAGACATCCCTAGCACCAAAGGTATGCGGTATTACTGAGTAGTACTTGAAAATAAAGTTTAACGGCATTAATATGAACAATAACGGTGCGGTAGCTCAGTTAGTAGAGTGTTCGCTCATCAAATGGGAGGTTTTGAGTACGATCCCTGGCCGGGTCTGACCCAAAACTTGAAAGAGGGTTGTGTTGTTCTTTTACCTAGCACTCATCATTACGAAATTAAAATCAAGGTTCTGTCGGATAGAAACTTAAAAAAACGAGTGTCATGATAGTCATGGCACGATAAAGAACCCTGCTGTGAAATGCCATCAGCGCAACACACAGACAAAAATTTTGCACCTTCGCCTTTAGATGTCGTGGTATAAGTGAAATATTCTTTACTGGACGTTAAACTTTATTACTCAACTCAACACCACAGTAAAATCAATTGCTAGCAATACAGACCTATTTGAAACGAATAAAAACTTAAAGCAATACATAAATTCCATGTTGTTTATCTTTCATAGTGTAAACAAATCTTATTTTAGACGTGATAATTAAATGCACAAAATTATACGTCACTAAGTTACTCGAGATAAACACACAGTAATAACTGTTTCCGGTTCATCTGTCATAAATATTTTTTACACTTGCACAAGTAAAAGCTTATATTTGTTCACGCAAAAAGTGTCAGTAATGCCTGTTCACAATTTAAGTTTTGCCTGATCATAGGCATGCGATATATAAATTTTGTTTTAATGTCAACCTTGTCCCACCGTAGATTCCTGTAGTTGATACGATCAAAAGATTTTAATATGACTTATTTCCATATAATACCTCAATTCTGATAAAATCTATGACACATATGATAGTGTTCTTAACAACGTGTGTAGACATCCCTAGCACCAAAGGTATGCGGTATTACTGAGTAGTACTTAAAATAAAGTTTAAGGGCATTAATATGAACAATAACGCTGCGGTAGCTCAGTTAGTAGAGTGTTCGCTTAACAAATGGGAGGTTTTGAGTACGATCCCTGGCCGGGTCTGACCCAAAACTTGAAAGAGGGTTGTGGCTGTTCTTTTACCTAGCACTCATCATTACGTAATTAGAATCAAGGTTCTGTCGGATAGAAACTTAAAAAACGAGTGTCATGATAGTCATGGCACGATAAAGAACCCTGCTGTAAAATGCCATCAGCGCAACGCACAGACAAAAATTTTTGTACCTTCGCCTTTAGCTGTCGACGTCTTGATAATAGTGAAATATTCGTTACTGGACGTTAAACATTATTACTCAACTCAACACCACAGTAAAATCAATTGCTAGCAATACAGACCTATTTGAAACAATTTAAAAAATTTAAACAATACATAAATTCTATATTGTTTTTTTTTCATGCAGAGTAGTGTAAACAAATGTAATTTTAGACGTGATAACTGAATGCACAAAAATATACGTCACTAAGTTACTCGAGATAAACCCACAGTTAATAACTGTTTCCGGTTCATCTGTCATAAATATTAGTTACACTTGCAAAAATAAAACAAAATAAAATTAGGAAATTAATTAACTGAAATAACAAAAAATACAACAATTATAATACAGTTAAACCTGCCTTAAAGACCACCTCTATATAATGGCCACATGCTTTAAAAGACCAGCAAAAATTATCCCAATTGCTCTTTATTCATGTTATTTGACTTGTATACAAGATCTATTTCCCAATAAATTCCACTTTTACGGTTCTTTTGGGTGGCCTTTATAGGTAGTTTTGACTGATGTAATAATAAACATTATTATACCTTACATATATTTAAACACTTTTCATTTAATGTTTTCCAATCACATGACAAGTAATAAATGAGATATTTCCTACAGAATCACTGTCAGCGTGTGACATCCTCTCATAACCATGTGATAATACTATTATCACCTTGTGATAACCTGGTACAAAGGAAATAGCTTCTACAACTGGACCGTGTTGTCATTTCTGTAAACAATAACAATGGCGGCCAGTCGTTTTTTTTTTTTGTTTTTGTTTTTTTTGTTGTTAGTTGGAAGCGCACTTAGAGTTAATTATGAATGACAAAAATGCAGAAAACAGAAAAAGGGCCACCCAAGCTTCAGAGAAAAATACTAAAAATGTATTTGATGGAAACGGAAAGAGAGGTAAACCTAGATTCTGCGGAATCTATAGTATGCAGTCGAGCGCCAGTAAAGGAAGGTTGAAAGTGTAAACTGGTAGCATTTAAATTAATTTAAAATGTATATATTGTTTATATATTATATTATATATTGTTTGTGTCATTTTACACGGTAAGCTTTGTTTTGGTATCATAAAATACCCTTCAGAAGGGTTATCACCCTTTGGGCGTACCCTCGGTTGACAACCCTTCTGTCGGGTGACAATTCTAGATGTCCACATACCTAGAGGGCAATTATTGTATATTAAAATAATGATTATAACAACAATAATAATAAATCCAGTTTCGGTACATCTATGATAATTTATCCAAATATGTTGGGTTCTTCAAGTAATCGAAGTCCCAAAGTAGCCCGGATATCAGCCTCTATTTCCATTGGTAGAATGTATGTAGAATACCTGTTGATTGGTCGACCGTCTTTCCTGATGAGAAACTTTTCGTAATTCCATCTCACGTCGTTTACATGTTTAGGTTTATACATCAAAAATGCAAAAAATCGGTCATCTACGTATTGGCATTGTTTCTGTAATTAAATCATTCAAAAACATGAAAAGTATATCATATTCCACTGATTATCTAATATTTACAATATGACTTTACCTGTCTTCGATGAAACATACAGAATCAATTGTATTGCAATTCCCATGAAAAACAATTCGGGTTATGACCCTTGATGTGTATCGATTTTCCCGCAATATAACGTCATGTCCTACACAGGGGATCACGTGGTCATGTGAGATCGCAGATCTCGTATGGCTTAAAATCCTATCTCACATGATCAGGTATGGAAGAGATAGCGCCAAGGATTAAAACAAATCAAAATATTAATTAAAAGAAAGAATTGTAAATATAGGAAATGACATTTATTGCTCACAGTATTTCAAATGGTAATGAAAGATAGTGTGGCGCGTGCCAAACTTAAAATGAAAGGCTTCGGCCTTTATCGAATTTGGCACGCGGCACATTATCTTTCATTACCTCTTGAAATATCATGATCAGAATGTCATTTCTTAAATGAAGTAAAACATCAAACTCGAAACAGAAGCGGCATACACACGTATATCTGTAATATCAGTAGCCGCTGTTTTGGAACTTAGTATAAAACTTCAGTTTAAGATCATAAACAAACATGATAATCCATGTCAGAATCACAATCTAGAAGCATAGTTAAAACTTTGGAACTAGCAAGTTATGTTGGACACGTAAACTTCCACCAGGAATGTGAGTCTGGGTAAGCACTCCTTGTTTAGCTAGCTACCCCCGCCGCCTGTGTAATCAAAATATAAACTACTAGTATGTGACGTCTAATATATCTAGTCCTGGACACAGAGACATCAAACTTGTAAACAATACTGTGTTAATTATCACTTTGTTTTAAATGGACATCATAAGCATGCATTAGCCAAAAGATCGACTAAAAGAGAAAACAGTCATGTATTTTTTCTAACTATTATTTTTCCACATCAATTTGCATTAAAATATGTCCATCCATGCTCTTTTAACATCGTTTTCACACACACACACACACACACACACACACACACACACACACACACTGAAAAAAACCACAAGTTGTTTATGTGTATCAAGCATATCAACAACGCCACGTGACAAATGGTTCGAACCCAGTCCGCGTCATACACAAGACTACAAATTTTCCTCGCCTGGTGCACAATATTAATTGAGAAAGTAATTTCTGGTTCGCCCGGTGTCAGGGTAATGAGGAGTGGTATGGTTGTCGACGGTGTACTGACTGATTGCGCGCCAGTACAAAGCAGTCAAGTAGACACGACCGAATAATTCACGCATACATTCACATGTTCTTAGATTATTCTTTAGATATTTATAAACTTTGAATAGTCTCGAATAGTTGAACAATTGCTGATATTACGTTAAACAATACTTCAACACCTGACGATTTAAGTACCTTCAGATAAGTGTAGAGTGGATGTTCATCTTGTCCATTTATATCTACTTTCTCTGTTAAGGGAAAGTTGGGTACAAAGCCATTTCCCGGTCTCACACTTTTGATGCCGTGTAAAATTTCTGTACCATTCACACCAGGTACATTTGTTAATATAGAAAGGGTAAATCAGTACAGACCTGTCGCAAGTTTAACACTGAGCCAACAAAGTTAAGTAGGTTCCGAGTGGTCGAGATATGGATAATTGGTAGCTGCAAATCTAATAATACAGATAGCAGCTGTCGAAAAAGAAAACGAAGATCCCAGATGATCTGCAAATACCTCTCTATTTCGTGACACATAAAACATCTGAAGAGACTGGATGATCTACCAATACCTCTCTAATTAGTGACACACAAATCAACTGAGGAGACGAAATGAGGTGCCATTAACTATTTAATTCGTGACGCACAAAACATCTGAAGACACAAGATGAGCTACCAATTCCTCTCTAATTTGTGACACACAAAACATCTGAAGAGACAAGATGAGCTACTGATACCGCTCTAATTTCTGACACACAAGACATCTAACGAGACAAGATGAGCTACCAATTCCTCTCTAATTCGTGACACACAAAACATCTGAAGAGACAATATGAGCTACCAATACCATTCTAATTCGTGACACACAAAACATCTGAAGAGACAAGATGAGCTACCAATACCATTCTAATTCGTGACACACAAGACATCCGAAGAGACAAGATAAGCTACAAATTCCGCTCTAATTTCTGATATTCAAGACATCTGAAGCTATATAACGAAATGCGGTTATATCAATTTTTCTATAATCAACGCAGCAATTTGTATGCACGTGCGTCGCCTACTTATGGTGTATTTTTTTATTGCTTGTTCTCACAGATGGAAAACGAAATAGACTGCCTAAAAATAAATTGTTAACTCGGCTTAACAAGATTTTCAAAAGGTTCATGGCTTCCATAACGGCATTGTTGATAAGTATGTTGCCTTTAAAATTATCCTGGAATTTTTACGTGTCTCATAGTTCCATGCTTTTCCATTCTCAATTTTGATTGGAATAATGCTGATGGACAAGAAGTGCTAACACATTCAGGGAACTCAAGCGCACTTGCATTTGTCAGGTTTTTTCCTACATTTTACTTGAATGGGCATGTTTGTTGTTTGAACAAGAAACGGTATGTTTTTATTGTAATTTAAACATGGATCTGTATTTTAATAATTTGAACATGAATCGGTAGGTACGATTTCAAAAGCAAACAGTTAATTTAACACATTAAGGAAATAACATATAAACATATATACAATATATATATATATATATATATATATATATATATATATATATATATATATATATATATATATATATATATCAGACTACTTACAAAACGAAATATGTTTGATGGTACTCCGATTATTTTGAAGGCCATGATGACTGTATTTAGTCTGTAGTGCATTTAGAACTAAATACTGCGGAGCCTGTCCTCAGTAAGTCGCTACGTTAACTATAAGAACCACTGACTGTTTAAACTGAGAAAAGTGTATAGTTTTGTGCCTGTAAACGTCTTGTAACGAAAAGTCATACATAGTAGTATTAATCCTTGGGTCGGGTCTGCATACTGATGACTGGGCCTCTGGGTGGTGATAGGCAGTGCAATATGACTTAAATATATATTGCAATATCACAAGTTTTAAATCCATGACATGACGGCACGCTTACTGTATGAAGTAGTGGTGTTAACGAAAATTTTATCTTAAGAAAGTCGGTATACAGATACCTATGATCAACGCGTTCTGATTGGCTGACAATCTGACATTTAACACGACTTCTAATATGAAAGAGATGTTACCTTAACATTTTCCCAGCTGAACCCAAAGCTTGTGTTTGCTTTTTACAAAATAAAGTTGTTTGTAATCCAATGGAAACGCAATTTTAAAAATTATGAATCGGCCAGTTATAGATAATATACATGGTCATTGGTAAAAGCAAAGTGATTAAAAACACACAAAAACGTTTACTTATTAACAAAAAGACACAAATCATTAAGAATAATACTCCAGATTCTGTTAGGCTCAAAGTATTAGGAAACGCTTACTTATTTGATAAAGAAACCACAAACATACCGGTACGTGTCCAAATCACAATTATTATAGCCAAGCACAAACATACCGGTACGTGTCCAAATAACAATAGCCAAACACAGACATACCGGTATGTGTCCAAATAACAATAGCCAAACAAAAACATACCGGTACGTGTCCAAATAACAATAGCAAAACACAGACATACCGGTACGTGTCCAAATAACAATAGTCAAACACAGACATACCGGTACGTGTCCAAATAACAATAGCAAAACACAGACATACCGGTACGTGTCCAAATAACAATAGCCAAACACATACATACCGGTATAAGTCCAAATCACAATCACAATAGCCAAAAACAAACATACCGGTCCATGTCCAAATCACAATAGCCAAACACAGGCATACCGGTCCATGTTCAAATCACAATCACAATAACCAAACACAAACATACCGGTCCATGTCCAAATTACAATAGCCAAACACAGACATACCGGTCCATGTTCAAACCACAATCACAATAGCCAAACACAAACATACCGGTCCATGTTCAAACCACAATCACAATAGCCAAACACAAACATACAAGTATGTGTCCAAATCACAATAACAATAGCCAAACACAGACATACCGGTCCATGTTCAAACCACAATCACAATAGCCTAACACAAACATACCGGTACTTGTCCAAATCACAATCACAATAGTCTAACACAAACATACCGGTACGTGTCCAAATAACAATAGCCAAACAAAAACATACCGGTACGTGTCCAAATAACAATAGCAAAACACAGACATACCGGTAAGTGTCCAAATAACAATCGCCAAACACATACATACCGGTATGTGTCCAAATCAAAATCACAATAGCCAAACACAAACATACCGGTATGTGTGCAAACCACAATAACAATAGCCAAACACAAACATACCGGTACTGCACGTGTCCAAATAACAATCACAATAGCCAAACACAGACATACCGGTCCATGTTCAAACCACAATCACAATAGCCAAACACAAACAAAGAAGTATGTGTCTAAATCACAATCACAATAGCCAAACACAAACATACCAGTATGTGTCCAAATCACAATAACAATAGCCAAACACAGACATATCGGTCCACGTTCAAACCACAATCACAATAGCCAAACACAGACATACCGGAATGTGTCCAAACCACAATCACAATAGCCAAACACAGACATACCGGTCCATGTTCAAACCACAATCACAATAGCCAAACACAAACATACCGGTACGTGTCCAAATCACAATAACAATAGCCAAACACAAACATACCGGTACGTGTCCAAATCACAATCACAAAAACCAAACACAAACATACCGCTCCATGTCCAAATCACAATAGCCAAACACAGATATACCGGTCCATGTTCAAATCACAATCACAATAACCAAACACAAACATACCGGTCCATTTCCAAATCACAATAGCCAAACACAGACATACCGGTCCATGTTCAAACCACAATCACAATAGCTAAACACAAACATACCGGTACGTTTCCAAATCACAATAGCCAAACACAGACATACCGGTCAATGTTCAAACCACAATCACAATAGCCAAACACCAACATACCGGTACGTGTCCAAATCACAATCACAATAGTCAAACACAAACATACCGGTACGTGTCCAAGTCACAATCACAATAGTCAAACACAAACATACCGGTATGTGTTCAAACCACAATCACAATAGCCAAACACACAAACATACCGGTACGTGTCCAAGTCACAATCACTGTAGCCAAACACAGACATACCGGTCCATGTTCAAACCACAATCACAATAGCCAAACACAGACATACCGGTCCATGTTCAAACCACAATAACAATAGCCAAACACAAACATACTGGTCCATGTTCAAACCACAATCACAATAGCCAAACACAAACATACCGGTATGTGTTCAAATAACAATAGGCAAACACAAACATACCGGTACCTGTCAAAATAACAATAGGCAAACACAAACATACCGGTATGTGTCCAAATAACAATAGGCAAACACAAACATACCGGTACGTGTCCAAATCACAATAGCCAAACACAAACATATCGGTACGTGTCCAAATAACACAGACATAACGGTCCATGTTCAAACCACAATCACAATAGCCAAACACAAACATACCGGTCCATGTTCAAACCACAATCACAATAGCCAAACACAAACATACCGGTACGTGTCCAAATCACAATCACAATAGCCAAACACAAACATACCGGTCCATGTTCAAACCACAATCACAATAGCCAAACACAGACATACCGGTCCATGTTCAAAACACAATCACAATAGCCAAACACAAACATACCGGTATGTGTCCAAACCACAATCACAATAGCCAAACACAGACATACCGGTATGTGTCCAAATCACAATAACAATAGCCAAACACAGACATACCGGTCCATGTTCAAACCTCAATCAAAATAGCAAAACATAAACATAACGGTATGTGTCCAAATCACAATAACAATAGCCAAACACAGACATACTGGTACATGTTCAAACCACAATCACAATAGCCAAACACAAACATACCGGTCCATGTTCAAACCACAATCACAATAGCCAAACACAAACCTACCGGTACGTGTCCAAATCACAATTACAATAGCCAAACACAGACATTACGGTCCATGTTCAAACCACAATCACAATAGCCAAACACAGACATACCGGTATGTGTCCAAACCACCATCACAATAGCCAAATACAGACATACCGGTATGTGTCCAAATCACTATCACAATAGCCAAACACAGACATACCGGTCCATGTTCAAACCACAATCACAATAGCCAAACACAAACATACCAATCCATGTTCAAACCACAATCACAATAGCCAAACACAAACATACCAGTATGTGTCCAAATCACAATCACAATAGCCAAACACAGACATACCGGTCCATGTTCAAACCACAATCACAATAGCCAAACACAAACATACCAGTCCATGTTCAAACCACAATCACAATAGCCAAACACAAACATATATGCACGTGTCTAAACCACAATAACAATAGCCAAACACAGACATACCAATCCATGTTCAAACCACAATCACAATAGCCAAACGCAGACATAACGGTCCATGTTCAAACCACAATCACAATAGCCAACACAAACATACCAGTCCATGTTCAAACCACAATCACAATAGCCAAACACAATCATACAGGCACGTGTCCAAACCACAATAACAATAGCCAAACACAGACATACCAATCCATGTTCAAACCACAATCACAATAGCCAAACACAAACATACCAGTCTATGTTCAAACCACGATCACAATAGCCAAACACAAACATACCGGTATGTGTCCAAACCACAATAACAATAGCCAAACACAAACATACCGTTACTGTACGTGTTTAAATGACAATAGCCAAACACAAACATAGCGTTACATGTCCAAATAACAATAGCCAAACACAAACATACTGGTATGTGTCCAAACCACAATAACAATAGCCAAACACAAACATACCGGTATGCGTCCAAATCACAATCACAATAGCCAAACACAAACATACCGGTACTGTACGTGTTCAAGTAACAATAACAATAGCCAAACACAAACATATCGGTATGTGTCCAAATCACAATCACAATAGCCAAACACAAACATACCGGTACTGTACGTGTTCAAGTAACAATAACAATAGCCAAACACAGACATACCGGTCCATGTTCAAACCACAATCACAATAGCCAAACACAAACATACTGGTCCATGTTCAAATCACAATCTTAATAGCCAAACACAGACACACCCGTCTATGTTCAAATCACAATCCCAAAAGTAGAACACAAACATACCATTCCATATTGAAATTACAATCTCAAAAAATAGAACACAAACATACCGGTCCATGTTCAAATGATAATCCCATCAGTCAAACACAAACATACCGGTCTATCTTTAAATGAAAATCCCAACATTTAAACAAAAATATACCGGTCAATGTTCAGATCACAATCCCATTAACCAAACAGAAAGACACCAGTCCATGTTCAAACCACAATCCCAATAACCAAACAAAAATACACCAGTCCATGTTCAAACCACAATCCCAATAACCAAACAGAAACACACCAGTCCATATTCAAACCACACTGCCAATAACCAAACAGAAAGACACCAGTCCATGTTTAAATGACAATCCAAAGTTTAAAATACAAACATACCGGTCCATGTTCAAATCACAATCCCAATAACCAAACAGAAAGACACCAGTCCATGTTTAAATGACAATCCAAAGTTTAAAATACAAACATACCGGTCCATGTTCGAATCACAATCCCAATAACCAAACAGAAAGACAACAGCCCGTGTTTAAATGACAATTCCAAGTTTAAAATACAAACATACCGGTCATGTTCAAATAACAATCCAAATAACCAAACAGAAAGACACTAGTCCATGTTCAAATCACAATCCTAACATTTAAATACAAACATACCGGTCCATGTTCAAATCACAATCTTAATAGCCAAACACAGATACACCAGTCTATGTTCAAATCACAATCCCAAAAGTAGAACACAAACATACCATTCCATGTTGAAATCGCAATCTGAGAAAGTAGAACACAAACATACCGGTCTATCTTTAAATGAAAATCCCAACATTTAAAAAAATATACTGGTCCATGTTCAAATCACAATCCAAATAACCAAACAGAAAGACACCAGTCCATGTTCAAATCACAATCCCAACATTTAAACATAAATATACCGGTCCATGTTTAAATCACAATCCCAATAACCACACAGATAGACACAAGTCCATGTTTAAATGACAATTCCAAGTTTTAAATACAAACATATCAGTCCATGTGCAAATCACAATCTTAATAGCCAAACACAGACATACCAGTCTATGTTCAAATCACAATCCCAAAAGTACAGCACAAACATACCGGTCTATCTTCAAATGAAAATCCAAACATTTAAACACAAACATACCGGTCGATGTTAAAATCACAAACTCAGCATTTAAATACACACATACCGGTCCATGTTGAGATCATAATCCAAGTAACCAAACAAAAAGATACAAGTCCATTTGCAAATCACAATTCTTACAATTAAACACAAACATTCCGCTCCTTTTTAAATTACAATCCCAACAGTAAAATACAAACACATCGGCCAATTTTCAGGTTACAATCATAAATTTATTGTCAACCAAAAACATCAAATAAATTTACCGAAAGTCAAACACAAACATACCGGTCCATGGTAAAATCACAGTCCAAAATGTCAAACACTAACATACTGGTCCATGTTCAAATCATAACCCCAATGTGCTAATCTATTTTTACATTACACTGTAACATTGACATTTCTATCACGTCTATAGTTCGTCTTATAGATTTCTTGAACAAGATACTGACCTTCCTTTTCTTCCCTAAAAATTTAATGGCCGTCATCACAGTATCATTGATAAATATGGTGTCTCTCTGTCCAGAATTGCCCTGTATATAATTGACGTCCATTAATTCCATATTCCGTTCACACAATTTCGTTACACACGTGACAGATACAGATAGCTAATCAGGGGGTGCTTGCTCTTTCGGAGCACCCGTCATTACTTCCCTGTTGGAAGTTTACGTTTCTAAGCTAACTTGTCGGTTCCAAAATTTTTACTTTGCTTCTGGAGTGTGATTTGGACATTGATTAGTATGTTTGTTTTTGATTGTATCTAGTCCTTCTACAATAATAATGACGTTAAAAATACTAAATTCAAGACAGGCTAATCGGATCGATTCTATTCTAGTATACTTGGTTTATCCTTGAAAATCCTAGTTTGAGGAACGTTACAAATAAAATGTCAGATGTACATGTAGGTTGTTTGTTCCATATCCTCTGGTTCCCTAGATCATTCAGAAACTGATAGTCTCGAGAAGGTGAAAGAATTTGATGAGGATGTAAAGCATCATTACTCCGCTCTATTTAGGTTCAAATGTCTTTTTAAACGAACAAAATGGTGTAATAAGCTATAGCGCAAACACTTGTTGAGACCCCTGATGATGTATAACTCGTAACATTATATGTTATTTAATAACAAAAATAGTACGTAGCTATATAGTCCAAGTTCTTTTAGAATCCTAGCCATTAGAATTGTTTTATATCGCCAAGTACATATTAACCACTAAATGCGGTTTTTAAACTTAAATATTTCTAACAAAACAGTAAAAAATACAATATTAATGAAATATTTTCTATTGCATTTGTTTTTAAACCGACATTGCTCTCGTTCGATAAGAATAACCGGTTCTGCCTGGGCGGCATACATACTTTACAAAGTATGTGTAATGAAAAGATGGGGCTGTATGGCTGTTAGTGAGTATGTTAAAGATGTTGAAATACTAAAGATTTAGTACTTCATATGATTTTGTTTTATTTTACATATATTATTCTCTATACTGAAGTATGGCTTAATGGGAAAATTTAATAAAAATCGATAAAAAATGGCGAATTTTTAATACATCTAAAGCTTATCAAGCTTTAAAAATGTCCATATATATATCGATACAATTCTGTTTTATTAAAAAAAACTAAAAGTCAGAAGAACTATGTATAATCGCGATTTTGGCATCGTTTATTCTGAGGACCCAACTACGGTAGTCACGTCTCAAATGAGAACATATTCCGACGGCTTAATGCTACTTTGATCTGAAATAAGATATCTCTAATAAAAGAAGTTACCATAACCGAAAACTTTATTTGAAATAATTCCTAATAGTCTGTTAAAGTCTAATAATGATTATAACTTGTAGATGTCTTATCCCCAGGTAAAATTCGTATTGATATAATGCGTGATTATAAACAGTTCCTCACTCGCAGGTATATGTCTTTGTCACCCTTCAAAGAAATTTCTCGCATGCTGATTGGTTAACTTGCCGGGGTACATGGAACTATGTTCGGAAATGTGCCGGGGTACATGAACGCACGCGACGTTTAGCAGTAAAAGGGAAGTAATTCGTACATCTCTGACGTCTAGTTACGGTAAACAAAGATGGCGACAACTTACGCAAGTCACACAAAATACGAAATGAAAGTTGAAAAGATCCAACTGGTTACGCTTTGAAGGGTGACAAAAACGTTATAAGGGCTTTAGCAGGTTACACGGCCCCATATACCCCGTCAAAGATGAATGTACCCTTCGCCTGCGGCTCAGGGTACATAAATCTTTGACGGGGTACATGGGGCCGTGTAACCTGCCAAAGCCCTGTATAACTTATAATGTCGTACGTGTACGTATGTTATATATATTAACGCTTGTATGACAGCGTACTGCTTTCTTAAAGTATTTATTTCGTCTCTTTAGTTCAATGTACAGAGATACCCTTTAAGTCATAAACAATAAGAATCATTATTATTTATAAACTCAAGATTCATTAGAGATGTTCATCTAGTTGGTCACTTTGTTATCACGACATAGAAAATAAAACTAGATACATAACGCCTTAGCCTTCAAACTTATACAATAGCAATGTTGTACACAGAAAATATCAAAATAAGTGCACGTCATAAACTTGTTTTGAACACCGCCAAATGGTACACTGAAGACATAATTTTAATGCCGATGCTTTAAGGAGCAATACGCGCACACGTGTTGTATCGAATAGAAATCAAACATACCGGCCCATGTCCAAAAATACCTAAAAGTCCTAGGTAAAAACTTTGAAAAATTAAGCAAATTAAGTGAACCTATAGCTGATGGCGTATCGATATAAATTAAATATTCTTGACTGGGATATTTAACCACATTCAAAATACAATCTATAAATCAATCAAATAAATTATATTTTATGTTCTCAACGCCAGACAGAGCATACAAGATTAAATGTAAAATTCAGTAACACAATTATTTTTTTTATTTTCCAAGTAAGAAATAAACTAAAATGCAATTTAGTTTTCAGAATTTATTGGATAATAACATACAGTTACAATAACGACAAAGCAGTAGAACAGGTCAAGGAAATCTGGTTTTAATACTTCTCATAACACACATAATTTTTCTAATATTACATTAACGTAGTGAGACAATTCATAACTCCGATAAAATAAATCATCATGATTTAAAATTTCAGCTCAAATTTGATTCCTTTTGATAAAATTTACAAGGTGAATAGAATATGCACTAAATTTTGAATTCATTTCATCATGTTTTTACAAAGCGAATATTATTTTAGCTAAAATTTGGTTGTTCTCAAAAAAGTTTCTAATGCGTTTGAATACCATTTGCTTCAATTTGATTGTGCTAAATTAAATGAATAAAGTTTACACCAAATACAGTATAACCTGCTATGAGTTCCCCCTCTTTATAAACCCCAGCTGTCTTTTGCTACCCGAAGCATCAAATTTCACCTGTCTAATGTAAATTAAGACCACCTTTATAACTAGGTCTGTCTATAAAGTCCACTATTTCAATCAACTTTTTAAAGTTTAATTAAAATTTTACCATTTAAAAAATAATTTTAACAATATTAAAAAAATGTATTTTAACAGGTATTGTTTTATTCCTATAACAGTATCAAAAGTCCATGTTTACTCGTTCATAATATGAACCTCCATAAAATGTCCAGTTCCCTCAGTTGGGTGGTCTTTATACACAGGTTATACTGTATATGTCACTGAATTAGATTGCAAATATCTTCTGTAGATAAAAATAACATTAAAATAGTAATAAATTACATTCAAGTCTACATTATATTGATAATATTCTTTAAAAAACAGTCAAAATACATATTATAAAGTACAGTAATAAAATATAATGACCAAATAAAATAAATAATACCACGGACTTTTTTTCATTTACAACAATGACGTTTATAATTTCCAAATAAAGTTGTAATTAGGTACTAACCTTGACTTTTGAGATTAAATGTGATAAAACTAAATAAGACGTTTCACAGTAAATACAATTTGTACTTAAATGTTATTGTACTTTATAAAATTATTTCACGGTTTATACCATTTGCGGTAAAATTGTGCTGTATTTGTAAATGGTGTTGACACAATGAATAACATTTTGGATCATAAGCCCTAAAAAGATGTTGCATAAGTTATACTAGAAGCAAAAACATTTCATTGCCTAAAATAAAGTTGTTACAATTTTTCTGATTCTTTATATACATGTTATTCTCACAATTGTCAGTAGTGTACATGGAAATAATTAACTAAATAAATTAAAAACAAATTATATACAGGTATATTTACATTATTAATATTCTTTGTGAAACATATATATTAAGTTTTCAAAATATTGTTTTAATGCTGTAAATACCCTTTGTACTGAAATTGGTTACAATTTATAAAGTTATACCACGGTATATGGAATTTGCGATAAAGTTTTACCAACTTGTTTCACGGTTTTATACAAAAATTTGATTGCTCTTGGTTAAACTTTACATGGTATAACCGTTTGCGATAAAATTTGATTGCATTTAATAATGTTATACACATTAAATATCGACTCAGCTTAAGTTTGTTTGTTCTCAAAAAATGTTCCTAAACAGTATTTACCATTTGCCAGAATTTGATTTAAATTAAGTTGTTATCAATTGTAATCTATATATATATATATAATTTTAAAATGGATATAAGTAACACATCAAAATAGCTCTAAACTACATATATGTCTATATTATACTATATTGATTATACTTTTTTATAAAACAATAATAAATATATAACAAATAGTAAAACATTATGACCAAAATCAGGTAGATCAATTTTAAATACACAGGTGGCTAAATTTTTTCAATGTATATAATTTAAATTTCCAAAATAATAATTTGTGATTTGGCATTAACCATTTACACTGAAATGTGATTACTTAAATAAAATTGTGACGTTGTTTTTTCCAGTTGACTTATTTTTTCATTGCCTAATTAATCAAAAACAAACATACTTATCCATTTCCGAATCACAATCCAGAAGCAAAGTAAAAACTTTGGAACTGACAAGTTAGGTTAGACACGTGAACTTCCACCAGGGAAGTGAGGCCGGGTGCTCCGGAAGGGTACGCACCTCCTGTTTAGCTAGCTACACCCGTCACGTGTGTAATCAAAATTGTGTGAAAGGAACATGGAACTATGAGACGTCAAATATATCCAAGGCAATCCTGGACACAGAGACATCAAACTTATCAACAATACTGTGATGACGGCCATAAAACTTTTTGAGGGCCTTGGTAAGCCTAGGCTTGCAATATCCCTGAGTCAACAATTTATTTGCAAGCAGCCTACTTCGTTGTACAAAGTCCCCGTAGTGGGAACAAGCTCTACCATAGCGTATTAATTGGGAAACAAATACACCATAAGCAGGAGAAGCAGGTATATTGCTGCATAAAAAAGGAAAGTTGACAATAGAAAAATTGAAGTCATCACGTTTGTCATAAAGTTTCAAATGTAGCCTTTCTTGTGCGTCATAATTCAGGTATAAGTCTAAATATGAAGCAGAACTTGAGGAATCAGTCGTGTCTTTTATTTCAAGCTCACTAGGATAGATGACATTTACATAGTCTCCAAATTTAGAATTGTTAAGAGACAGAACGTCATCTATGTATCTGTATGTTGAGTTGAATGATTTGGCGACAGTTTTCTCTCCAGATTTAACAAGGTTCTGCATAAATTCTGCTTCGTAAGAATAAAGAAACAAATCAGCAAGCAATGGTGCACAGTTTGTACCCATTGGTATACCGATTGTTTGCTGAAATACTATATTACCAAACACAACAAATATGTTATCTATCAAAAACTCCAACATTTTGTTGATGGTATCTTCAGTATATTTTTGTTTGGAATCCGTATGATGCTTGACAAAATAACCAGAATCCCTGTTCAGCACCAGATATTTGTATCTTGGCTTACCGTTTTTGTAGAAGAAAGACAAGTGAATAATTTCTTTAAGACGTTCTTTCAATTTAGAATGAGGGATTGTGGTGTATAGTGTAGAAAAATCAAATGTTTTTATACTTTTTACATGAGATAATGTATTAGAAGCAAGATGTTCAAGTAATTCTTTAGAATTTTTTAGAATCCACATTTGGTTGATTCCAGATGTAGAATATACTTTTTCTGAATAAGACTGAAGACCATCTTTGACGATTGTCAAAATTTGTGTTAGAGTTACCGATAATGATTTAGTAGTACATTTAGATGAGCCTGCTATATATCTTTCCTTGTATGGATTTTTATGAAGTTTAGGAATCCAATACAAGTAAGGAAGATCAAGATCTTCCTCTTTAAGATTGATACCAAAAGACTCGAGAACTCCCCTATGGTTGGAAAGAACTTCATCTTTGGTAAAATTAGTTCTAGAATATGCAGGGTTATTTGATATACTATCTAAACCAAGCTCCTTAATAAGACATTCAAGGTAGAATCTCTTACAAACGAGAATAATGTTGTTGGAAGCCTTATCAGCTGGGACAACAACATATTTGTTGTGTATGTCTGTAAGAATTGCCTTGATTTCTGGATCCTTGAGTACTGAAGACGGTTTAGTAAGATGTTACACGGAACGTAAAATTTGTTCTGCACTAAATTGTTACATGGAATATAACATGTGGACTTGAACTTGATTTCGTTTATAAACGTTATTCCACTGTATAATATACAATATAGCTAAATATCTAATGTGCTCAGTCGAGTTTTGACAAATAATTGACTGCGGTAAATACAGATTGTAAACGGTATATACAATCAGCGCCGGTTGTGTTTAATGATGTTTTGACATGGCGAATATTATTTCTTCAAAAGTTTGTTTGTTTGTACTAGTTCTAGTATATACTATTTGCTAAATATGATTTAAATTAAATCATTTAATTAAATTAAGTGTAATATATATATATTTAAAATGTATATAAAATAACATGGATATAAGTAACACGTTAAAATATAAAAAAAACTACATGTTTATCTGTATTGTACTATTTTGGTTACACTCTTTATAAAACAATAATAAATATAAAACAAACAGTAAAACATTATGACCAAATAAAATTAATAATATAATGGTGTAATTTTTTATGTACGGTAATTATTTTTTTAAACAATAATTTGTAATTTGGTAATAACCATTTGCGCTTAAATATGATAACGCTAAATAAAATTGTGATATTGTATTTTCATTCGCGCAAAATTGTAATGCCTTGCTAAGTAAAGGTGTTACACCGAATATAACATTCGTACTGGACATTTCGACATGGTATATGACATGTGGGCTAAAACTTGATTGCGTTATTCCATGGTATAAAATACAATTTCACTAAATATTTATTGTACTCGGTCGAGTTTTGACAAAAAATTGACTGCAGTATATAATATTTGCAAAAGTTTAAATTTGCTTAATTAAGTTGTTTTAAAGTATAATCCATATAGATTTTTAAAATGGATTACAAATATCTAACATGGATGTAAATAATATATTAAAAAAGTAATAAACTGCATTTATTTCTATATTGTACTATTTTGGTTATACTCTTTATAAAACAATAATTAATGTATAACAAATAGTAAAACATTATGACCAAATAAAGTAAATAATATCATACTATTAGTTAATTTTTTATATACAGGAATTAATTTTTTAAAAAAAAATTGTAATTTGGCATAAGCCATTTCCAATAAAATGTGATTATCTGCATAAAATTGTGACGTCGTTTACGGTAAAAAATTGTGGCATTTTATTTTTCATTTGCACATTTTTTATTGCCTTGCTGAGTAAAATTGTTACACAGAATATAACATTTTTACTGGAATAAATTGCGACACGTGGTATAACATGTAGACTAGCACCTTATTGCGTTGAAAAAGTTATTCCATGGTATATACGCTAAATTTTTAACGAGACCTAGCTAAAGTTTGTTTTTGAAAAAAACAACTTTTCTAAACAATATTTACAATTTGCCAAACTTTGATTTAAATTAAGTTGTTTTAAAGTGTAATATATATCGTATAAAAAAATTCATATCTGTATTATACTATATTGGTTATACTCTTTATAAATCAATACTAAATATATAACATATAGTAAAACATTATAATTAAATAAAGTATTATAGTGATTTTTTTCAATGTACAGAAACTAATTTTCCAAAAGTTTTAATAAGGCATTAACCATCTGCTCTGAAATGTGATTATGTTAAATAAAATTGTTAAATTGTATTTCCCAATTTCGCAAAATGTTTATTGCCTTGCTAAGTAAAGGTGATACACAGAAAATAACATTTGTACTGCACTAAATTGTGACATGGAATATAACATGTGGGCTAGAACTAGTGTTGTTTCAAGGTAATTAAATGCGCTTAGTCGAGTTTTGATAAAATTTGATCGCGGTAAATAAGGATTTTACGCGTTATATACAATCAGCGCCGATTGTATTTAATGATGTTTTGACACGGTGAATATCATTTCTACTAAAGTTTGTTCTCAAAAAAGTTTTTAAACGATATATATACTATTTGCTAGAATTTGATTATCATAAATTCAATTGCTTCAATGTATAATCCATATTCATGCGGTAAATTTATTAACACACAAAAACACAAACTACTGAAAAAAATACATCCATATCTACATTATAGTGACAATATTAATAAATATATTATTAATAAAACACATAAAATACATAATAAATATAAAACATTAAAATGAAATAAAATATAGGAAAAAGTTGCGCCGAAAACACATTAAAACAACATTGTTACGTGTAATATGTCATTTTCTACAAAATTTTGCGCAATAAAGTTGTTAAATTGTTAATACCATACATTCCATTATTTGTTTGTGCTAAATAAAGATATAACACGTTTCCTTTAAATTCCTTTGTTCTAAAAAAGGGATGTAATATACTTTATTTTGGCCGAAATTTGATCGCCATGAATTCAGTTGTCACAGGCTAGAAGCTACTTTGGCTAAAATTCAAGTGTCTTAAATAACGTTGCTTCACATTAAATACTCTTTGCGTTAAATTGAATTGTGCTTAAATTCGATATACGTTATCCGGCCTGCACCAATTACAACAAAAATTGAATGACATGAAATGCATAACTTTTTTGTGAAGTTAGGTAGCTCTACACGAATTAGTTACAAAGTGTTTATCATTTGCAACTTGATTGAGCTACACAAAATTGTTTTATAAAATAAAGTATAAACTATAGGTGCTTAATCTTCCGGAGAACCCGGCTTCACTTCTCTGTTGATTGTTTACGTGTTTAAGCTAATTTGCAAGTTTTACCTCTGCTTTTCGGTCAGGTTTTGAAACAGAATAGTATGTTTGTTAATGATAAACACTGTGTTCTAAATTGTTGTTGTGGAAAAACAGATTTGTTAAAAAAAGATTTAGTTTTACAATTTTTGTCCGATCACTACGGATGAGCAATTGTTTTCCAAAACGCTGTATAGTGCTGCCAAACTGAAACTGGTATAATATGTAATTGATCTAATGACTCTCATTAAACTGGTATCAAATGCAGGATATTAATATATGTATCAAAAATACAGAAACTGACAGCTCACATGGCAACAAAAAATGCAAATGTATCATATCCGGGTACAAACTACTGCGCATACGCTTCAGTGCAGAATTAACTGATACAAGCGTTGTTTTTTTTTCTCTGCAACTATTAAAATTTATTTTTTAGTTGAAAGCAAAATTAAAAAAAAATGACCAGATTTACCACTCTGAAAAAATATTAAGTTTTAAAAAAGTTGCCAGCTTATTGTTTTTACTTTGGTTTAGGGTTGTGGCTTGGATATAGGTTTGTATGTTTAAGTTTCGAATAAGAATAAAAATAACTTTTTTTTAAAACAAAATTGTTGTAACTTTGTACAGCCGATTTCAGTACTGAAATGAATAATAATTAATGTTGTAATTAAAACGTCGCCTTTAGCGATTTGATTATACACAGACGTAACAATATGTTAACACTACATCGAGGAAGAGATGTTTCTCTTATGTGCAAGTTCTTTTCATCTTTTCATTTACTGTATTCCTCGGTTAAATATTGTTATTTATGCTACCGTGGCTAACCAAAACTATAGCTCCCGTTATTACTAAATAAAATCATCAAATGTTAAAATAAGATTTAAACCGTCGTTACATAAAAGGCATTTGTAAAATATCAATTTACAGCTATATACTAAATGCAAGAATCAATTTAAAATACTATGAAAGCGATTAGTCATGTCAAAGTTTTTCAAACTAATTCAAAGACTTTTTTGTTTAAAAGGTTTTTTTCGAAATTATGTACTTCCGAAACAATTGGAAACAACATGACCGGGAGTGTGCTATTTGTGACAAAATACCTGTCATTGAATTTCATTAAGGGCTTAAATATTAACTTAATGTTTGTTATAGTGATAGCTGTAACATACTGTTGATTTACATCAACAAGGGATTAGTTACCAATTAATCCCCAATTTGCAGTGAGTAACGGCTAAGGGAAAAATAGTATGAATATTATCCATTTTTTATTTATATTTCTAACCAATATATATATATATATATATTATATATATATATATATATATATATATATATACGTATATATAACTTTCTAACCTTTAGAAGTGACTTAATGAAACGACATTTAGCAAATACGAAAAACCAGAAAGCTTGCAAACTAGGTCAAACTCGAGTAAAGAAGAAAAAAATGTTTGATTTTGTGTTTTGCTGTTTTGTTAATTAATTGACATGGAAAAGTATCTTTGTTTTTTATTACATATTATACAAGCAATAGACAGTTCTTCACTAGTATTGTTTGTATTAAAATTGTGGAACTAAAACCTTTTAAGGCGATTAAAATTATTCAAAGAATGGCTTGTGCAATTAGTGACAGAATGGTTTTAGCTCTAAAAATATTGTCTAAGGGAGATAACCTTTCAATTTTCTACATAAAGCATTATATTTTTTTTGTTTCTCTAATTTTTTCCAGAAACGCATTTCAGAGATTTTTTTAATCATGTTTTCTAATCATCTTTGTTGACGAAAAAAGAATCTGTTTTTCACAACACGTTAAATTACACTTTAATTGTTTTAATTATATGTAAAAAGTATCATCCAAAATGCGTATTACTGTTTCTATCGTTCAAGCAAAAACATAATTATGTTCAAATCATGATTTGGGTTCTACAATAAAACAGCGTTATGTTTTTTTTTCAGCAATGAATTTCCAATATTACCATAACATTCCTTTTACATTCATTCATACTTTAAATTCGACTTTGTGTATGCAATCATTAAACCGATGTTTCTTTTGTACTACTTGTTTTCGGAATATGCATCTCGATTTCTTGGCATCCTGTTTGTTTTTCTTTAGTTGTTTTCAAATTTATGTTGTCAGCTTGTTTAATCATTTTGATTCTTTTCCTCTGGTTCACCTGCAAAATAAGCGTATATTCTGTTAGTACTTCAAGTGTTATTTTCAAAATAAGTGAAATCGCGTAGTTAACACAATGTCAAGAACACAGCAGTAAATTTAAAAAATGAAATAAATGCATATTTTGATTGCTCCAAATACAATGCCCACGAAGCTATTTCAATAGCAATGGTACTTAACCACTCCCATTTATTATGGTTTTATATTATACACAAACTAATAGTACATGAATTTTTTATTGATCAAAAGAGATTTCAACTGCTTGTCTATAAATTCCGATTAAATGTATTCCTCTCCTGCTACGTTTATAGGAGAGAAATACACACACACACACACACACACACACACACACACACACAAATATATGTATATATATATATACACAATACCAGAATGTTGTTGTTTTCTTTATAATATATATATATATATATATATATATATATATATATATATATTATATATATATATATATATATATTATTTCAGTATTGGTCAATATGTGTTAATTATATGTAAAAAGTATCATCCAAAATGCGTATTACTGTTTCTATCGTTCAAGCAAAAACATAATTATGTTCAAATCATGATTTGGGTTCTACAATAAAACAGCGTTATGTTTTTTTTTTCAGCAATGAATTTCCAATATTACCATAACATTCCTTTTACATTCATTCATACTTTAAATTCGACTTTGTGTATGCAATCATTAAACCGATGTTTCTTTTGTACTACTTGTTTTCGGAATATGCATCTCGATTTCTTGGCATCCTGTTTGTTTTTCTTTAGTTGTTTTCAAATTTATGTTGTCAGCTTGTTTAATCATTTTGATTCTTTTCCTCTGGTTCACCTGCAAAATAAGCGTATATTCTGTTAGTACTTCAAGTGTTATTTTCAAAATAAGTGAAATCGCGTAGTTAACACAATGTCAAGAACACAGCAGTAAATTTAAAAAATGAAATAAATGCATATTTTGATTGCTCCAAATACAATGCCCACGAAGCTATTTCAATAGCAATGGTACTTAACCACTCCCATTTATTATGGTTTTATATTATACACAAACTAATAGTACATGAATTTTTTATTGATCAAAAGAGATTTCAACTGCTTGTCTATAAATTCCGATTAAATGTATTCCTCTCCTGCTACGTTTATAGGAGAGAAATACACACACACACACACACACACACACACACACACACACACACATATATGTATATATATATATATCACAATACCAGAATGTTGTTGTTTTTCTTTATATATATATATATATATATATATATATATATATATATATATATATATATATATATATATATATTATTTCAGTATTGGTCAATATGTGTGTGAATGACGACAACGTTAAATGATTGATTATGATTTAATCACCAATCAATCATTATCATGTAGTGTATAGGCGGTTACAAGATTCTAATTTATATTCAAAGTAGTTACCATTTTCTTTAACTCAGGTGCAATTGTATACAGGAATGGATTTAGTGCTGAATTTATTGGTAGAACAAAAACCACTAGCCAGGCATACATTAACTCGGGATAACTACACCACAAAGTGTCATAATAACTGTAATATATATACACGTAAAACAAATTATAATTTAATTCAATGAAAAACGTGTTACATGTGAAGCGTTGAAATTATTTTAAAGATAAATATTATTATTTTCTTATAATGGAATGCATTTACAGTAGGTTTATTTTTAATTATATTGTTTTATATTCATTTTGATTTCGAGCTGATTAAATTTATTCAGTTTGTATCAAGTAAAAAATCCTATCATTGTCAAAAAATGCGGACGTTTGCATGAAACTCAGCACGATTTGTTTATTCTTTTACTGCTTGGGTTTTGAATGTGATATAATTGTATCTAGTTCGGTTAAGACTTAAAGGCAAATTTGAGATATTGCATTGTATTTATTTATTCACCTAATAAAGGTCATATACGGGAACTTAATAAAACGAAGCAAGCTTCTTTCAAGAATTAATGATACAGGTATACTGCAAGCCCTGGAACCAGGGTCCTCAAAAACGTATTATTTTCCCCCAATTTTGATTACACATGTGGCGGGTGTAGCTAGCAAAAAATGAGGTGCCTACATTTCCGGGGCACCTGTATCCACTTCCCTATTTTCACACGTGTAACTAATTTGTCTATTTTAAAGTTTTCACGTTGCATTGAGGTTTTGCTTTGACGATGGATTAGTTTTTTTCATTTTTAATACGTAGTTGATACTGTAAAAACTGAAAGTTAAATCATGATTGGTAACTGTTTTAGTATTTTTGAAAAATTAAGCAACATTATAAGGTCTATGTAAAACAACGGGCACCTGAGGATATCTTCCATATCGTATGCAGAAGTTCAATAGCCAAAACATTAAAAATAACATCTAATTTTTTCAGCAGTAAGGTCCAAATTCTAAAGATATTTGCAAATTAATTATTACTTCTCAGAAATGCTAAATGACAGTTTGCATTTTTCAGAATTGGCCATTTCATTATTCTATGGATCTTTGACTTTTATTTTTAATCCCATTATCTTTATATATCGAAATGACGAAATATCAATACTGTAGAAACAAAATTTCTTGGGACTTAATTTGATTTTTTTGTGAGTAAGTTAAAACCACGAAATTTAATGTCAACAAAACATTTACTTTCTAGGGAAAGGAAAGGCACTAAAATAGTTCGACTTATTTGAAGTTCGAGAAATCGAAGATGCAGACGGCAGTCAAGAGGGGGAGGGCTCGTACTTTTCCGACGGGAAGTTACTTATCACTCCCATATTTATCATCACCTTAACATTGATCGTTTTATGTGTGATTTTCTTTATAATTAAGATTTTTATTTCATATCTTTCTGTGATATTTATTTCTATTTTGCCAACAAAACAAGTCATCACGTCCTGTCTATATCATGTATATTTCGGTTACGCTTTGGATGTTATAATCTTCCCGATACTTCCGGATTTTGGAAATGAGTATTAATCACATATCGCTTCAACTGTCGGGAGTCATGTTTAGCTTGGTAGTAATTAACACAGCGGCTTTTCAATTTGTATAATTGTTTTGTTTTGTAACGACAATAATTAACGGGAGCCACGAGGTCAGTTTGAAATAAAAACATAGTTATTTGTGACAGGTCCAGGCCAAGCTCTAGACAGTGGTTAACATTAAATTGATTAAAACACGGTTTTTGTTACTTTGTGAGTTCATAAAACTCAAGAATTTTAGTTCAAGATGACCGAGAACTTTTAGTTTGAGTTAAAAAACCAATATTTTCGTTGAATTAAACTGTATTGCATATTTAAATTAGCGATTAATTGGGGATCCACACGGGATTTATTTTCCGCGAAATTTTCTCCCAACGAATTTTAAAAAATTGAAAACCACAAAATTTTAGCCCCGCGAATATTAATGATTCTACAGTATATATTATATCCTAATGTCACAGGTAGTTAAAATCGAAAGAAAATTCAATCAACAATGGTATTTTCTGATTGTGAAAAGTTAAAATTTAGGCTCATTGGTCAATTGAGACACAAAACATGAGATCGCACGAATAAATGTATCTCTTAATTTCGTTTTTTTTAAATCTATCGGAGCATCCGGTCCCACTTTCTTGGCGAAAATCTTGTACACTATTTTGCAATTTGCAAAGTTTTTCTTTGCTTATTATATTGTTTTATACGGTAGTTCAATGTACCAGTAACGTAAGAAAATTTAACTTGTTCAGATGATTGATTCAAAGCTTTGATAATTTACAAAGAAGACAAATATAGACATTTATCTATGTAGTACGTACTTAGTATTCCTATTGGAAGCCAGCAACAACAATCTGAAATGACAATCATTAAAAGCATCTTTGCCACATAACGATCTTTTGCTGAAACGGTACTTCTTACTCGTTTAGCCGAGATTTGGATTTCTCTGTAGATGATAAACTGTCCGAAAGCAATCAAAATGAACATTACAAAGTTGAAGCCTAAGAAAACTGCACGTTGTAATGTTTACCGGCGACATATATTGTAATGGAAGAGCCATGCAGACCCCGGAATAGGAATAAAACTTCTCATATAGCAGGCCGGGAATAATAGCTGTTATAAAAGCAATAATCCATGAGGCAGCCGACAGTATGTAAGCACTTCGATTCGTGATTCTTGGTCCTGTCATTGGAAACTTTACTGCAAGGATCCTATCTACTGTAATCAAAAGGATAAACATGACAGATGACTCACTAGATATCCATGCTAGTATTCCGGATATGATGCAAAGATAGTCATTTTTCCATGCGTGCTCGTGCATCACATAATTTCCTTTAAATTTTGCATCTTGGATACCAATAATCAGCATATATATTCCCATCATTGTATCAGCTATACGAGGTTGGTAGCAAAGGTTTTAAATGTTTCATGTTTCGATTTGCCTTCCCCAACAAAGCGGTAAGCTAGGACCACAAGGTTAGCTAATAGAGCCGTAGTAGTGCCAATAATCCACAAACATACTCTTAAAACATTACTTTCAATAAGGTCCTTGCAGCCAGTACCAGTAAGTTTAGGTGCATCACACTGAATCGAAGGGGCCAGACAACAAAACGTATAGGAATCAGCTTTGATCAAATAATGATGGTTTTTGTAAAGTAATTGGCAGTTACAGTAATATCATTTCCTCTGAGATCGATCTTTTTTAATGATATAAGATTTTCAAGCATTCTTTTTGCAGTTCTGTAAGAGCATTCGAACTAATATCGAGTGTCTCTAAAGATGTTAAGTCATCAAATGCATTACTTCAAGTCTCTCAAAGCAGCATTGTTCGTTATTTCTAGATTAATCAAGCAAAAGCCCGTTAAAGACGTATTGCTGATACTTTTTAGAAGCGTGTTTTTAATTGAGAGCGATTGAAGAGCGTGGAAGTATGTAAATGCCTTTCTTTTAATATACCTAAATATCCAGTTAATGTCATCGTTCTTGTAAAATTTACATTTCTAAAAACCCCAGGTGCTAAGAACTGTCTGAGAATATTGCTTTCTCTTAAATTGTGTATCAAAATGTTTCTTTTTCGGCCTGCAACATCCGTATATTTTGCATGTATTTTCAAAAGCGAAGTTGTAAATACCTCTCCTAGAACGAGATTTGAAAATGGATGTCCCTGCCATTCAGATGTCGTAGTAACAAGTGAGTGGTTCTCTTCTGATTTGATTAGTTCTATGGAGACAGTTTGAATTCCACAAGTATCAGATTGATAACAACAATAAAATTCGTCGAAGTCACCATAGCAATCTGTGATTTTGTCACATATATTGTGTTTTGTTAGACACTTCATGTTTCCATTTCTGTCTAAGCATTTGTCATCATCTTTTGAACAGTTTTCTGAAAAGATATTAAGTTAAAATATTTGATACAAATGTTAAAGTGATCAAGATGTCCGTCTTTTTTTAAAGATGAATATATCAATAACTTGTTTCAGTTGTATTGTTATAATGGTTTATGGTATAAAATCATATTAAAAAGTGAGACATTAACATGTTATTTTCTTTAGGCAAGGAAGGGCTTTGATGTTCAAAGAAGTCTAAAACTGTCACCTCTTAGGTCGAAATCCCAACCTGCATACTTTGGTTTAAATATTATGTCATTTCACTTGTTAGACCCACACGTTAAGGTAAATGGCATAAACCAACACAAAGTGGTTCACTGAAATATCAAATGAACATGAAGAGTAAAATAAACAATACCATGAAGAATATAGATAAGGTTAAGTTGTAGGAATTAAAGAATAAACCGAATATAATAGATATGGTAGGAAAAAATGTTATGATAGAAAACCACTGGTCAGGAGTGGAATTTTTTCATGCTTTGTTGTTCAATAACTGTAACTCAGCGCATAGCATCATGTAAGCTAATGATTTGAATTTGCATTTGTCATTTCTTCGGAAATAAAGCAACGATGACAAACCGAAAGCTTAAACCAAACTGGAATAATTAATATTCTTTTAATAAAATATATGAATATATTATATACATTCAGATTTTTTAATATATTTTATATACAAAATACCTGCACCATTTGTTCTCTTAAAAGTACCCATAGCCATTCCTGAAATCTGTGTATCTGATTCAAATATTGGTCTTGGTTGGTTTTCTCTTTTACCTAGTCGCATGATTATGTCGGACGACTTTACCGATTTCTGAATCCAATACAGAAATTCTCCTAATAAAATAAAATAACATTATACATGGAATTATTTTTATTGACACAGAGGATCGAAAAATCTTTTTTCTGAAGTATTTAGTGAAATCTTCTCCATTTACCTACTTTCTGTTATATTTAATTAGTAATTCACAGCTTATATCAGCGCACTTGTTCTAAACATTTTCTATATAGATTGTTAAAAAAGCTTCAAAATAATCTAAGCTATCAAGAACGTAATAAAATGTAGATAATTCAATTCACAGCCAAACAAAAAATAATATATTGGAGACATTCATAATTATAACATTTCCAAAAGACACTGGTAAATACCATGTCGTTTTATTTGTTTAATATACACTCAAAAATACGGCAGAACTTTTAATGTAATAATGGTTTAAACATTTTACTAACACAGTTAATTAATGTAATTTGCTTTCAAGAATAATCACCGTGCTTACCATCAATCGAAATCCGAATTGCTTTCTGGTTGAGGTTCGTTAATTTTTGCGGCGGTGCACTTCCATCCATGTTCAAGGCAAAGATTGTCGATTCAGAGTTAAAATCTCTTAGATAATATATCATTCCTTCTCTCGAATCTACAACTAAGGAATTTATAACCCCGTCTATCTCTTTCTGTTCTGGTTCTTTAATTATTTGCAAATGGCTGTCATGACTACTGCAGTGTAACCTCCCAATGCCATTTTGGTTTGTTATGGTATATAAATCCCTAAAGTGAAAACAAATTATAAGTATAAGCTTACTTATTAACATAAATAACAGTATAAAATAGGTTTGATATACAAGAGACACACCTGATAGCATTGACTAAAACTGAGTTGTGTTTATCTTAACTGAAAAAATCTTGATTCTAGCATTATATGACATTATTTTTAGTGTTAAGTAATGTTTTCGGGGGAAATATTATACTATAATATATGCTTATATGATTGTCTCAAGAAAGTGCAATGAAAGAAGGCGATGTTAATGGGGTTTCTAGATAATCGTATCGTCGGGTTAAATTTCTTTTACGAGAATTCAAAACGCAACAGAACATTTTAAGATTGTTAAGCCTGGTTTGGACGCCTATTTGATGCCACCGACGAGAAAATGTGTAACAAATTACAAAGGCAATATACACTAATAGACGAATTCAGGTGGAAGAAATAGCGCAAGCATTTTGCATTTCACTTGATCGTTTAGGTATGCGAAATATTACAGCCCATTGGATCACCAATTTTGGGGATGTTTAATTTGGTTTTAAGATCTTTAAGAGTTTGTTTTAAGAAAGAAATACAGAAAACAAATTTCAATATATTATTTTCAATTTTAAAATGATATCAATATATTAAAAATATATATTACTTTCCTAATTATTTTTTTTTTTTTTTAAAATTATTTTATTGTTATGAATTAATTTTATTTTATTAATTTTATTTATTTTTTAAATTTAATAATAAAATTATTTAATTGTAATAAAAAATATAATTCTATTAATTTTTTGTGCTTTTTCTTTTATTTGTTTATCTTTTTATTCATATATTTATTTTATTTGATGTTATTTTCCTGAAATCACATATAATTACTATCACTCTACTTACTCAATTTTGCCCCCAGCGGGACTTGAACTCCCGATCCTTGGTTCTCCTGACTACAGTCCGATTCTAAATCTACATCCTTATCCATTCAGTCGGAACGCCAACCCCGTCGGCGTAGGGATTCATTAAAATTTGTGAAATTGCAAATGTGATGAAAAATTTGTCAAAAAATGGCGAACCTTTGAACGACACAAAATGAGGAACTGTGTTGAGTGTATCACAGATTACCATAGATTGGGATGCAAAATAAAAAATTCAGAATATTTGAAAACCGACAAATTCTATTTTTTATAATTCCGGTTACAGTTTAATTTCGTAATTTATAGTGAAACGTGAGCCACAGGCTAAAACTCAAAATGTTATCCGTCACAAGATTCCTTTCCATTTCTCACACAGCTCGTGCTCAGAAACAATATTTATACCAAATGAAAGACCTTTTTACAAGGTACAATTCCATATATAATACATCAAATAATTTTCTGTACACAAAAAACGTCCAAGTTTTAAATGCGAAAAAAACGCCGCCGTCAATCCGGAATCTTGGATGGGGTCGGTCCATTTTCCGTCTAATTTGACCTAGAAAGTTTGTTAGTACTGCTTCCTAACTATGTTCTATATATAGTTTGGACACACAGAAGACGCAGAATGGTATTTACGGCTGAAATAAAGTAAGTTTTGGCGATTATTAGCATCTATTTCGTCAGATTTTTCAAGATTTATGCCGAATTTTAGGACCTACTTTCAGTCTCCATATTAAATTTGGCCATATGCCGCTTCGATCGTTCATTTCACAAATCTGAATTTCACAGGCTAATCTCGTGCACAAATATTGTGTTGGTTGACCCCTTACGGTGTATATTAAGTATCAGTGAATTAGTGGTACACTTGAAAACATGCACAACCGTTTATTAAGCGTGTGCGAGTTATAGGCCTAGGACTAGGATGCCAAAATGGCTTGTCATGTTTTCTGTAACTTTTGCCTTGAAATTTATCATTATATGGTCTCAATATAATCACTCAGCCTGCGCCTTTCTGAAGATAGGCACAACTCCCCATATCTGTTAAAAAAAACAGTGTCATTGCATGTCAACACACACACACACACACACCATAGGCTGATAGGCCTAATGAAATTTAGAAATGTGCAACAGATATGGTTTTCAGTTGTTCTAAGCTTTAGTACTTGGTGTTGTTAAGAAATTATAAACAACCATATGGAACCTACATTTGAATAAAAACTTTTTGCTTGCTAAATGAGGCATTATCTTTGGCAGAAAATTAAATGCCAATTTGGTTTTATGTTTTATAATGCAGTTTCCCTGTCCAAAGTGTAAGTAGAACAAATTGTGCAAAATAGCAAGAACCAAGCTGAAACTCAATAAGAAGATTAGGTTTCACACCAGTAGTGTCACATAACAAAACAGTGCAACTAGAAGGGTGGTATATGAAATCCTCATCCATATTCACTAAAAGTTTGTTTTTAAAAACAATCAACACCTGAGTTATGCTAAACACAAATATCTAAAATGAAACTTGCTGCTTCCAAAATCAACAAATTAATAATCAGTCAGATTACTGGTACTGAAAATTAGTAAATTCCATTAAATGGACATGTTTATCAATTATTTTTATTTAAAGTGAGCATTCTTTAAATGTATAGTGTTTGATAAACATATTTAGTTCCAGTTTTACAGTCATTCCTAAACTAAGATTTTCCTTAATTGAAATCTGACAACTTTTGAAACAATTTTATGCAACTGAAAATACAGTTTCAACAAAATTCGAATATAAATGTAAACAAATCCTCAAGAATGGTCTTCAAAATGTCCCTTAAATTTATGAACATCTTGAATACAGAAAAAAGTATTCAGCTTTCAAATTTGATAAATTCAAGTTGAGGAAAATCTCAAATAAGGAATGAATGTTAAACTGGAGTCAGCAGTCTTAAGACCATCACTTTTACAGAATATTCATATCTAAAGGCATAGTACCAGGCAATAATAACCACTACCATTTCTCAGGTCTTTGTGTTCAAACCCATAACCCATTTACAGAACAAATCCTCTCCCAAAGGAGCTACTCTAACTGGCTGTAATGTGTCACAAAATACCAGCATATATGTATTTTATACAAAAAACATTGCATATAAATACCATAAAGAATAGGCCTACATATTGTGTGACAGTAAAATTATGGACCAATAATAAGGATGCAAATAATTTTAACAAAATTATGCAGTGGGATAAAGCTATTGACCTGTCTATATGCACACATCTTGAAGGGCCAGTATGTATACATTCTAGCTTTGACAGGTCAGTATATATACAGTTAAGCTTTGGGCATGTATATATGCAGTAAAGATCTTGACGGGCCTGTATATATACAGTATATATCTTGACGGGCCTGTATGTATACAGTATATATCTTGACGGGCATGTATGTATACAGTATATATCTTGACGGGCATGTTTGTATACAGTATATATCTTGACGGGTCTGTACCTATACAGTATAGCTTTGACAGGCCAGTATGTATACAGTATAGCTTTGACAGGCCAGTGTATACAGTATAAATCTTTATATGCCTGTATGTATACAGTATAGCTGTGATGGGCCAGTGCACAATTGTGCATTGATCTTGATGGACAAATGTAAACTTTACTAAATCTTGACAGAGAAGTGTCAGTATGGTTTAGCTTTATATTATACAGTATATATATTGGGGAGCAGTTGAGGTATGATAAACATAAGTGCATATAAGGCTACATAGATACTGCCATGCCAGAATAGGCTGGCTTGATGGGAATACATGACATGTATGGTATAGCTTTTGACAGCCCAACATTGGTTGAACATGTTAAAACAACAATTATAAAATTCAAACAATCCATAAGTTTACATGTAATGAATTTAAAGACATTAAGTGATGAGAATTCTTGCTGCATCTGTAACTGAAACACTACTCATGTAGCTATTTAATTATGAAAATGCAGAACACAGTCATTTTTCTTCAAATGTTAATAGAAATCCAATATACAATGGTCATTCAGTTGTCCAAATCTATGTGTTCAAATGCCACAGTATATGTTATAAATATATTTGAAAATATAATATCCAATAAAATGCATGTTAGCAAGTTAAAAATTTAAAAATACACTTAGCATTCCTAATATTCACAGAGGGCGCGGTGGCCTAATGGATAAGACGTCAGTCTTCAAATCCAGGGTCTCTCACCGCTGTGAGTTCGAGTCCCGCTCGGACCACATGTGGGAAAGTGAATTTTCCTTACCGTTGGCCTTTACTGATTCACCTGGTATCAGTATAATGGACTGGGGGAGTGGTACGCTTGTCTGCGGCGTAATGACTCTGTGAGCTAGCACGGTAAAGTCGCCCTGAGTGCGCGCTAGTACAAGGCAGACCATACAACACAGTCGCACTTCACATGCATACACAAAAATTGTTCATAGATTAATCCCTAGAGATTAATTAAATAGTTCTCGTCGCGAATAGCTGAAAAATTGCTGATGCGACGTTAAGCAACATTCAACCAACCTAATATTCACAAAAAATTACTTTAATTATAGCAATAAATGTCTCTTTTTCTTTTGTAAATCCATCTGATTCTGTAGTGAGATAGGCAAATAAATAAATAATTAATTAAATAAATAATCAATTAAATAAATATATAATAAATAAATTTATTTTTATAAATAAATAAATAAATAACCATCAAATCTAAAATGTGCCAATATTAATGCACATGGAATTGGTTTTTTCATTTCTTCAGTTTGTCAAACTGTGTCATATAGGCCTTGTCTTTGTTCACAATGCATAAAATCAATCCCATGTGTGATAATGGGAATTTTTTGTCATCTCTGAGAGAGAGAGAGAGAGAGAGAGAGAGTATGGTGCTGAGAGAGAGAGAGAGAGTATATGGTGCTCAAGTCAGGACCAGGCATTGAACTGGAATACAGATTTTAACATATTGGTGGGGCTTCAGTTAGGCAAGGCAAAGACTTCTAAAGACAGAAAGTTCTATGCAAGACAAGAGAGATAACTCTCATTTTCGTAAATGGCTCTTTGACACTGACCAATGGAATACGTAAATTAACCGTTTTGTTCGTCGTTTGATTTATCAACATACAGTAAAATTTGATTATGTGTTTTTTTATGAAAGAATTTGAAATCGTTATCACGTGAGTGTTATTAAAATTAGTTGCAACGTCATTTGAAACTTGATATTGAAGAATCGATCATCGCGGGGGCAGCCATATTTGTTTTCATTGACAACCAAATGTACTACCCAGTCTTTCGGGTTTTTAAGATATTAATAGGTCGTGCTCAGAAACCATTCTTAATTGAATTTAATTCTAATTGTGTGATGTCACATTCTACACAATATAAAGTGGTAATTTTGTGTACACAAAATTCGTCCAAGTTTTAAAGATTGTCGAAAATTTTGGGGCAATTGCGAGAAGAAATTGATTGTCATCAAGAAATCCGAAAAATGTGTAAATAACAGTATCTAATCGCTAAATTGAAAATTAAATCTGAAACTGTTGTTTATTCGGCATATAATTCAAAAGTTTCATCGACAAACTTTACTTCATTATGTCCCAATATAGGTTTAAAAATGGGTGTCTTTTCGCCCCTCAGACACTTGTCAAAAAGTAATCCCAAATTTCCATACGGCGGAAGGATACAAAATTTGTAAAGCCGAAACACAATTTGTGGAAATTGCCGACTTGGCGTTCCGAGTGATTAGGTCACGGAGGACATGAACTCATTTCACTTATTTTAAATGTATATCAGTACCCAGTTATCTAAGATGTGATCACGTGACTAGCTCTTAAACTTTCAGATTTTTATAAACTATAAATAATAAATATATCTGATTTTAGTCATTTTTTTACATATTTATCATTTATTTATATATTATTATTATTATTATTATATTATTATTATTATTATAGTTTGTCTTTCATAAGAAGAATAATTTTTAGGGTTACTGACCCAAGATACCAAAGGAAGACAGGAAGTCAAATCTCACCTGTAATATACTTATGTATTTGGCTGGCAGAGATAAATTATGAAGATCAATCATCAATCAGATGTAGAATCTTAATTAAGAGACATTTCTTTTTGTTTAATACATATATTATTTATATATTCAAAATGCTTTAGATCAAAACTATAGCTATATAGTTTTAAAAATTTTTTATTAAAAATTGTCCATTATAATGTAGTTATTTATTGTAATACCGGTACTTATATTTTTTATTGATCGATACACGGATAATCTTCAAAAGAAAATTAACTTTAGTACAAATTAAAACATAGAAAAACAAGTTTCAATGTTATTTGTAATAATCTATCCGTATATCATAGGAAATAAAAAAACGAATGACTGACACTGAATCACTTGATGTAATGGTTATAGATTTCACATGAAACTGTTCTACGAGAGAAAAAAAGGAGTGAAGTAATTTTAAACCACATGAGAGAAAGTTAAATAAATAATTTCATTATGTAACAAATAATAAAATTCTTAACGAGAGAGAGAGAGAGAGAGAGAGAGAGAGAGAGAGAGAGAGAGAGAGAGAGAGGCTGGGGAGAGATAGACGAGAGCGAGAAAGTATTACACATTAATGTGTTGCTTTATGCCAATAAATGTTATAAATATATAATATACATGTATGTACATGCGGAAATACCTTATGATGTTTGATATGTTTCTAGAGAACACTTTTTGCAACATGCCGGTAATCTGAACAGGATGTATTTATAACTTAAGTCTGACATATTTGAAATCTGATTAATTTGGTTTATTTTCAAGATATTCATAAATTTGAGGTGTCATTCTAAAGATCTTTCTAAGCATATTACATCTATATTCTTATTTTGTCGATATTTTTTATTTGGAAATACTTAGCACCCCGATACTTGACCCACCTTACTTAAAATCTGTGTATAGTAACGCATACGGTATGACACTTAGTTTATGTGATATTTATTTTATTTTATTAATATTTGAAAATACGATATATATTCTATTATCATAAATTAAATTCTTTTTAATCGACGTTATACATATACTGATCGCATAGTCAGTGGCGGATCCAGCGGGGCCTGTGCCCCCCCAGTTGCCCCGACTTTTGCCCTCTCTCACAGCTAATTGCCAATCAACCAGCGTAATGACCAGTTAATTAGTGGTACTGATTAATAAATTAGTGTACACAGGTAGGAAATTGCAATCAAGTGATGATGTATTTTACCAGTTCGCTGAAGCATGAAAGAATCCAGAGGGAGAACTAATTTTTAGCACACAAAATTATCTTTTTTGTATATTTTTACAGCACGATGTTCTATCTCCACACAAAAGTAGAAATTTTTGTACATTTTTATTTTAAATTGGTTTTAATAGGGGAAAAATCTGTCTCATTTGACTTTTTATTCTATTTGTCCGATTATTGGCTTTATGAAACAAATCTGTCTGAAATAATTTTTTTTTCTATTGACAAGATTCTTGTCTGTTGCACCTTTAATGCGCATTATATAATGACGAAACTGACTAACTAGTCATTTTAAAACTAATACAAAATGTAATATAATAAAAGATGGATATCATACACTTAATTTTAAACAAGTGTGGAAAAGGGGGTGTTGTAGTAGGAGACCTACCCCTTCGGTATATGTAGCAGGCAGGTCAATTGGTAGAGTGCTTGTTCCTTAAGTCAAGGAGGTCGAGGGTTTGGTCTCTGGTCAGGTCTGACCCAAAAATTTGCACGGCATTAAAAATGAATGCGGGTCTTTCGGAGAAACATTAAAAACCGAGACCCTTTGTCACGGTAGGCGTGGCACGATAAAGAATCTTCACTGCATAATGCCATCACCGCAAAGCACAGGTAAATATTTCTGCACCTACACCTATAGCTGGTGCCGTCTCGATATAAGTGAAATACTGTTGACTTTGAAGTTAAACCCCATTAACCAATGATCAATCCAACTCAGGACCGGGATTCAAACAGAAAGACTCCTTTATCAACTCAACTGGATCACCCAGACCACGTTCATCCATTTATCGACTAAATTAAATCAAAACACTGGTATCCCTCCAAAGAATCGACGTATCGATATACAATTTCTAAAGGTCGAACGAACTTCTTTGATATAACGAAAAAAATGTCCGTCTGGATCTGGGATGCACAACTACACCTCGACAAATAAAAAGACTGACAATACAAGTTACCGACGGCGACAAATTTCGACAGTACAGATGATAGACATATATCGATAAAGATACTAGTATCATGATCTCACCGATACTCATAACCACCTGCGTCAATATTACAATTTTCGAAAAAAGCTAAACTGGTTCAGATCTACTTTGAATGCGAGGTAAAAAGGACGCTTGACAGTGTTCAAGATGCAGGAAATTGTACCGTTTGTACTGAAAAAAGCGTTTTTTTCTGCGGGAGCATGACGCCAGACCCTCTAGAAGGTCGCGCCTTTGGCGCATACTTGTGCCCCCCTCCCATTCACCAAGACTCTGGATCCGCCCCTGCATAGTATGAAATTCTTTGATACAAATTATAATACCCTGGATAGTGGGGCAACGATGCTTTACGCCTTATTCATTTTTTTGGTCAGTTTGTCAAAATAAATGTGTAGTCTTTGTATCTAGACGTCAAGTTCAACAAAGTGGAGGAAACGGAAGTACACTGAGAAAAGAACCAACATTCGACAAACGAATTTTCTCGCACTAGGACTTGCCCGAACAAAATACAAACCAAGCTGGTGAGCTCCAGATTCTAGGATTGTGGAGAAAACAGGAGTACACGGAAAAAACAACCATTTTTCGGCAAGCAAACACATCATAAATTTTCCGTTCGGTAAATTAGGAGGGTTATCTCAGTCGCATAGTCAGTAAACCGTCCACTGGGTGCAAGGTGCAACATATAGTCTTCTGTCGTAACTTGTACTAATCGTTAAAATTTATAACAATAATTTACTTTAAATAAATGCCGATCGAAATAAAAGTTGGTTTATTGTTTTGTTTTTTTAATCACAACATCAATCATATAACTTTATAGCTTCTAAGTTTGTTGCGGTTGCTCAGTTTGTAGACTGCTCGCTTTTTGAACCCCGACCGCATCTGACCCAAAACTTGAAAGTGGGTAATGATTGTTCTTTCGCCAAGCACTCGGCATTACGAAATGAAAGTCACAGTTCTTTCGGATGGAAACTGAAAATAAACGAGGTCCCGTCTCACAGTAGCTTGGCTGTATGGCAGCCATCAGCTCAACGCACAGGCAAAATTTATGCACATTCGCCTGTAGCTGGCGATGTCTCATTATAAGTGAAATATTCTTGACTGGTACGTTTAACATCATTATTCAACTCAACTCACTCTAAGTTGGTTAATTATTCATTTCATTTGTGAGGAAAAATTTGTATGCAGGTAGTTTCTGGTCATGTAATTAAAATATATTATGCTTTTGAAATTTGTCTTGTTTCTGCAAATGGACACAAATGTAAATTGGTAGTATTGAAATCCATTTGCACCATTTTTGTGTCATTTTTGCGCCAGGATAACACTCTTTCATTAAACCTTTTTAAACAGAAACCCTCAGTCCTTTTGCGCGAATATGGTACCTAACTGTCCCATTTTATTGAAAGTGCAATGGAGATATGAATATTAATTTTGTCTTACCTCGTTCTTGATCCTAGATAAAATATTGAAATAATATAAAATCACTCAACATAAAAATGAGACATAATTATAATACTGCGCTGACCGAGCCGATTACAATATCATATTGTTATGATATTGCTATCATATCATGCGGCATGAAAATAAAATTATTGTTTTTGAGCGGCTGATCACGAAGTTGTAAAATGCAATAATACATTTTCACATTAAACACCGTTTAAAAAATATATAATGATCATGGCCATCTACGATTATAAAATCATGCAGGTTTATAGTATCAGGGAACACAAATTATCTTGCTTGATCCAGAAATCTTAACATGGAGACGATAGTTCAAAGATCTTCCAGTTTTATCAGTGAATTTGTGATTTTTTTATTTATTTATTTATTTATTTATTTATTTATTCATTAATTTTTTTTATTTAAATACTCAAATAATTAGGTTAATCTCTCTCTCTTTCCTTTTCTCTCTCTCTCTCATATTTTAGATATTTATTTAAGTTTTAATAATAAATATTTATTTACTCATTAATTTACACATGAGTGACAATTGGTAAAAAGTACTTAATACTCCCTAAAATTACTATTTACTAAGATGACATCATTAAGATTCCGGTCCATCCAAATTAATTAAAGTTAATTAGATTAACATCATACAGGTAAATTTTTCACGTGGAATATGCTATCGTCTGGTTAAATAGTTTGAATTTGCTTCCGTTATCAATTTGTTACGTAAGGTGTTGATGAGGTGTACTGATGGTCATCAATAAGTGACCGGGATGTGTTTATTACCTTTGGACATAAGTATGTAACTGATAAATAGTCGAAACTATCACTTTTTGAAATTAAAAAAGATAAATAAATACGTTTATAAGAAGATGTAACAAGAGTCAATTTGGAGCTTGAAAAAATGTGTTGAGCATGTCAGAGATTATAAAAAAAAATGTATATATAAATATAAATAATATATAAAAAAATAACTAAATAAATAAATAAATTAATAATAAATAAATGAGATGAAAACTAACAATGATGGAATTTTATTGCCGATAAATATATTTTAAAGTGCGTTTTTTCTCTTATGATGTTTTGTCCCATATACAAACTGAATAACTAAATGAATCAATAAATAAAAAAAAAAATAAATAAATAAATAAATAAATAAATAAATAAATAAATGAATTAAAAACTAACAATTATGAAATTTAATTGCTGGTAAATATTTGTTAAAGTGCCTTTTTGTCTTATTACAAATTAAATAAATAAATAAATCAATACATTAAAAACTAACAATCATATTTTTTTTACTGCCGGTAAATATATTTTAAAGTGCGTTTTTTCTCCTATGATGTTTTGTCACATATACAAACTGAATAAATAAATAAATAAATAAATAAATAAATAAATAAATAAATAAATAAATAAATAAATAAATAAGACTTCCATAATGTAAGTACACGACAATGATTTTATTTAGAAATAGAAACAGTCTATAAGCCACCTATAAGCATGGCTTATAAGTGGCTTATAGATGAAGGTCCTATAAGCCACCTATAAACCACCTACAAGTTCCTATAAGCCAATCTATAAGGTCCTATAAGGATGGCTTACTTGGTGGCTTATAGATGGCATTTCATCCTGTGAACGTTAGATTTCACGCTTTTAAATTTGCCATGGATGCTGTAGAGCGAAAGCGAAACGTGTATGAATTATACCACATCTTGCCTATTTGCCTGATTTCTTATTGAAAATGCTATCAATGGAATTCATTTCTGGTCTGACGAAGAAGTCGTGAAGATCGTTGAGGCGTGAGGAGTTGACCAATGGTAAGAATTATGACTGTGCTGATCACACTTGAATACCGTTAGTCTAAGAAGGCACAGTGAAGGGCAATTACATCGAAATAAAAAGACATAGAGCTCAAACGGCAAGAAGTTAGGCTGGTAACCTGTTAATTAACTCAGGTAAAAGTAATCGTAACATAAGTTTGTAACAATTACTAATGCAATGTCGAAATCCACAACCTCGAGAAAGTTTTCCACTATAATCTTTTCTATGACATTTTTAGGTATGCGATGCTTTAGAACATGAGTTTCGGTATTGATGAATTAACCAAATGATTTCCTTATTATGTCTCCTTACCCAAGAAAATAATGGATATATTTCACATCCAATAGTTCCATGTCCCTTCCATTCTCATTTGTGTTAAATTTGATCACAAACGTGAAGTCTAGCTACCTTAACAGAAGGTGCCTACCATTCCAGAGTATCCGGTCTGATTTACCGGAAATTGACATATTCAACCTAATTTGTCAGTTTCCAAGATTTTACTGCGTTTTAGAATGTGATTTGGAAATGTTTTTGATTGATTTGATACGAACACACCAGAACAAATTTAAACCTTATTTCAAACGCAGAGTAAAAATTTTAAAATATTGGGAATTCATTTAAACACGTGACCGTGCGTTTTTGAAAGTATACCGAAAGAATAACATATCCAGTAAAACAGAATAGTAAAAGAACGAGTTGTTAGTTGTTGTATATACGTCATGATGAATTATAGAAAATATTCCCGCCGCTATATCGTTTCTTTGTTCACATCAGAAAACATGAAACTAGAAGTGTTTTTAAATTTTAAATGAATTAAATTTTCAAATCTGTATCTCTATTTTTGTTTGATATAAACATATATAAATTATTTCTTAAATAGATATAATAAACTTTCTACAATGACAACGAAAATGCTAACAGTATACTGATTGATTAACTAATTGCTAAAATTGCAAAACAAATCTGATTCGGTTATACTGTAATAATTAAGTTTTCAGGTACCTGTGAAAAATATCAATCGAAATATCCACTGGTCTTTCAGTTCTGGTCAATGTTAGCTGTTCGTTTTTCAATAGATTGTTTGAAATTATTTTCCCAGGTTCTACTGTACTGATGTATATCACACGACGTAACCAGTCAATGGCTAATGATGTGATTCTTGTGGACAGTAAACCATCTCCATCTAATTACAAATAACATTAAAGAGTAATATAATTTCGTATTATTGCCAATTCAAAGAATATTACATTAAAAGTTCACAATATGAGAAAAGTCAAAACATAAAACCAAAAATAATGATTTTTAATAACCTTATAATTTATTGCGTTCCTATCTAGCATTTTATGAAATATGTGTTTAGAGATCCATTTGTATCTATAGAAGGTTGCTCAAGTCAAAATTTCTAATTTGTTACTTTATATCTAAAAATTCATGAAATAGGCACATAGGCATTTGTTTCAATACCGTAGTTATCAATGTGAACCAAAGATTGCAATCAACTCGGTTAATATTTTCCACATTTCTGATCAATCTATTTCTCCTTAGTCTATTCTTAAAAATAAGATATAAAATTCATACTTTGTCATAATGTATTTAAATAAATACGAAGCATACCGCTAGTAATGTGTTTTAGCGGCTTTGTTTTCGGTGAAGCTACAATGAAAAATAAAAAAAATTAACAGCGAGTGTTTTCATTTTAAATAAAAAAAGCTTAAATTGAAAATTTAACAAACGCAAAATAACTTAACATGCATTTGCGTTCCAAGGGAGTATTTGAATTGAATATTTTTTTTTTCATTTAGTAGTTTGAAATTCTAGTTTTAAAATGGAATGTATCTGTTCACAGACACAATTTTGGTAATTCTTAAACACGTTCTAAAAACCATCACGCCATCACGTCTTTATTATTGATTCCCTTTTTAGATGCTTGTATGTCACAAAAATAATAAACAAAACATAATAAGATTCATGCATATTTTGGTGCAATAGGAAATGACTTGAGACATTAAATTTATGCAATTAATAAGTTTAATTGACAAATGTAAACAAAATTACACACGGAACAAACTCGTATTTATAGATATTGTTACTTACTCAAACTACCTATGGAATAACGTAAAATTTGATTTTTTTCAATCCAAACTATTTCTTTCAGAACAGGATCTACGGCAACAACTTTCTCAATGCAATTTGACATGACCATTGGTTGTTCTGCAAGAGTAGAATTGGGATCCTGTGCATCTGTATTTATCTGCCGAATTTTTCTGTTATGTGGGTCAGCAAAATAAATGGTATTTCCCCCTGTTAAACGTGGCAAAATAAAATTAGTTGTATGTTTCAGTAGGTAATTATAATACGTTGATTTTAAGGCTGTAATTTTGATGTTCCAGTATGGTAAAAATGTCGTTCAAATGTTATTTCAAACTAATATACCAATGTTGAAAATGTATAACCGGTTATTATGTACTTACAACAAGTAATTTTATTTGATGCAATGTTCAAGTTTCAATTACCATTTACCCAGTTTTCAAATTCTATCATTGCAATTTGAGCACAGATTGGTATTTATAATATCTATATACATCAATGACTTTAGATGTAGAAAAATCTAACTGGATAAAAAATAGTATTGTACGACCTATGTTATATCTATTTGTACAATATAAGGTCATTTTACACTTTAGAAAAATATTTTATTTAGAAAGTGAACTTTAAACCCCAAACAATGGATAAACATAAAAATAAATAGATGAAAACAATTTTTGAGAAAGGCGTACAACAAAAAATGATACAAAATTCACTAAAAAGTTTATTATAAATTCTTAACTCTAAAGTTTCTAACTTTCAAAGTTTTTTTAATGTTGTCTTATTATTTGGAGATTCTTGAAAATTAATTCACTTTCAACACCTCAAGGTGCGAATCGTATACTTTTAAGTAGTTCCATGTGAAATATCGTAATTCTTTACTTTGTCCAAAGAGGTAATCACTTCGGTTGGTCATCCATCAGTGAGATGCACCCGTAATCAAATTCAGTTAACTATCGCCTTATAACTTTATATACATGTTCAAATAATATGAATAAAAACAATTGGGATACAATTCTACTGACCATTATAAGCAGGTGACCCTTATATAAAAGTGGCCTTAAAGGCAGGTTAGACTGTACCTATCTTTAAAATCACAAATCCGAAGAGCAAAACAAAAATTTGAAAACAAGAAAAACAAGGCAGGGTATCTCGAAAGAAAAAGCACTTTCTACAAAACTAGTTGAATCCACAACGCTAGAAATAAAAATTGAACATAAAAAAGATGGAAATTAGACACATCAAATATATTAAAGACAATTTTGAACGCAGAATATCCATACTGATCAACAATATAGTTTTGCCGACCACAAACTTTTAGATGGCCTAAATGAGCCTAGGATAGCGAAACCCATGAGAATAGAGATATTTGTAAGCTGCTTTAGTAATAACAAAATCAACATTAGTGTATAACCTATGGAATAAATACGAGGGGAAGTCAGAAAGTATTCAGTCAAGTGTAACACACATTTTCTTTACTTATTTAGACAACACAACATTCCGCCATTTTAAACATATCAAGTTTATTTGTCACGACATATTGTGTAATTCTCCAAAGCATTCAAAGTTGGGACAATTAAGCAATGATGGCATTAAAAATTTTGAGTTTAGGAGAGTAATAAAGTTCCTCAAAGTAGAAGGATCAAATGCCAAAGGAATTCACCGGCGAATGGACGGGTTGTGTGGTGACAGTGGTCCTGCTTATTCCACAGTGGCAAAATGGTCAGCTAAATTTAAACGTGGGCGCACCTAATTGAAGGATGACCCACGGTCAGGTCGGCCAGCCGATGTCATCACAAAGGAAATTGTCACGTCTGTGGAGACCCTCATCATGAATGATCTTCGAATTAGGATTGATAACATAGCTAGGGAGTGTGATATTTCACATGGAAGTGTATACACGGTTATCCACGAGCATCTATGGATGTAAAAGTATCCGCAAGATGGGTCCCCAGAAACCTTCATGTGCAAGAGCGCTTCCGAAGACTCAAGTCAAGTCGGGAGCTTTTTGGCATTTATAATTGTAACGCGGAAAGCTTCCATTTACGTTTAGTAACTGGTGATGAAACATGGATTCATCATTGGGACCCAGAAACCAAAAAGGAGTCCATGCGATAGAAGCACCCTGGTTCACCCACACCAAACCACCAAACCTAACCAGCTGGCAAATTTATGGCAACTGTGTTTTGGGATTCTAAGGGTGTTTTGTTAATCAATTATAAACCTGCTGGAATCTCTATCACTGGGGCTTACTAAGCTGATCTAATAAAGCAGCTTTAAGCCGCTATTAAATTAAAATGGAGGGGAAAGTTGAGCCGAGGGATATTGTTTCTACACGACAATGCTCCTGTGTACAAGTCTTCTATTTCAACGGTATAGACAGTCTGAAAGAAAAGTGGGCTAAGTGCATTGTGTTAAATGGGGACTATATTGAAAAAAAAAAATAAAATGTATGGTTTGTTGCGGCAATATATACCCCGTCCTATGAAGTTTTTGACCTCCCCTCGTACATCATCACAAGAACAACTCCCTCCTTTAAGGGTTTTAAGGAATCCTCAAAGATCGATAAAGATGTCCTTAAAGATCCTTAAAGCCTCCTTAAACCCCCTTTAAGGACCACCTTCTTTAAGAATCTTTAAGGTCTCCTTAATGCCTCTTTATATACATCTTTAAGGATCTTTAAGGCTTCCTTACAGATCCTTAATGGAACTGAAATTTTAAGGATCTTTAATGCGGCTTTAAGGATCTTTAAGGATCATCCTTACATACACGTGTATTCAAATGATATAATGGTGTTATTTTCAACCACCCTGAATTGGCTAAGAATGCACCATTATTTATCTATTTATTTTTTATTATTTATTTATTTATTATTTATTATTTATTTATTTATTTATTTATTTATTTATTTATTTATTTATTTATTCAGTTGGTATATATTATACAAAAATCATTGGAAAAAACACACGATTAAAAATAAATGTCCGGTAATAAAAAATTTATTTATTAAACTAAAAAATTTATTAAACTACAAAAAGTGTAGTTTTGACTATTTATCATTACGGATTTATGCCCATAGGTAATAAACAGATCATGGTTCCTAATTGATGATCATCAACATACCCCCGGTTTCTAATATCCATATACCCAGCAATATTAATAACAGAAGCAAATTCAAACTCATTTTAACCAGACGATAGTATATTCTACCTGAAAAATTTACTGTATGTTGTTAATCTCTTTAATTACCTAGATGGATTTTAATGGAATCTGATGATTAATCTATGTGAGTAGTAATGTTAGAGATATGTTTAATATCTCACTTTTTACAAATTATCATTATTATTATAACTATTACGGAATAAGTAAAAAAATAAAAAAAAAAAATCTCCTTAGAAACTTTAATAAATATAATAAATATGAGAGAAAGAGAGAGAGAAAGGGCAGAGCAAAGACTAGTACATCATCAGTTTTTAAACTACCATTATCTGATATTTCTTATTTCATGACCTTGAAATGTGCATTCATATAAATAAATAAATAAATAAATAAATAAATAAATAAATAAATAATAAATAAACAAATAAATAATCATATAAATAAATAAATAAATAAATAAATAAATAAATAAATAAATAAATAAATAATCATATAAATAAATAAATAAATAAATAATCATATATAAAAATAAAAAATATTCTTCTAAAACTTAATAAATATATGAAATATGAGAGAGAGAGAGAGAGAGAGAGAGAGAGAGAGAGAGGGACAGAGGGAAGACTAGTACATCATCAGTTTTTAAACAACCATTATCTGATATTTCTTATTCCATGACCTTAAATGTGCATTCATATAAATAAATAAATCAATTAATAAATAAATAAATAAATAAATAAATAATCAAAAAAAATAATAAATAAATAATCAAATAAATAAATCAATTAATAAATAAATAAATAAATAAATAAATAAATAAATAAATAAATAAATAATCATAAAAATTAATAAATAAATAATCAAATAAATAAATAAGCTATAAATACATAAATAAATAAATAAATAAATAAATAAATAAATAAATAAATAAAATAAATAAATAAATAAATAAATAAATGATCATATAAATACATACATAAATAAATAAATAAATATATAAATAAATAAACTACAATTTCAAATACAAAACTGGTAGATTCCTTTGCACTATCGTCTTCATGTAATAATTCCTCGATCGATCCAGTAGAATTCTCTGATCAAGTTGTTGAGAGAGAGAGAGTGAGACTCGGAGCTGAGAGTTGTATATCGGAACTTTTTCCCACAAGCGAAAACTATAAGCATGATTTTCTTATCATAGAATAGGTCCACAATCCAAGTTAACGAATTTTGGGCTAATAAAGTTGTAATCTATAATGAAACAATTAAAAGAAAAAACAAACATTTATATCGATCGACATTTATTTTAAGTAAATTATCGTTTTAAATTGTTTATTGCCGAAAATGGGGTTCTCTGTGTTTTTCCGTTTCATCCACAATCCTAGAACTGACGGCCGCCACAACATAACTAGCAAAATCTTGATTTCACTGCCTTGGTTCACATCTTTCGGGAAAATCTAGTCTGAGAAAACTCGCTTGTTGAATATCGGTTCTAATCTCAGTGCACTTCAATTTCCTTCACTATCCTTGAACTTAAAGTCTCTACACAAGACTATACAATTTTGTTACAAACTGACAAAGATTAAACTGTGACAGGCCATAATCTCAGATAATTTGTCAGTTCGCTCAGGTTTTACATTCTTGACCATTCTAGAATTCTTATTCATTGAATCAAATAATGATATAAGTGAAGTAATCTTGACACAGGAATGAAACTCTATACTCTTCTATCCCGTTATTCTGATTATGTTGAGAAAAAAGTAAAAAATATATCAAATGGTGTTGTTCAAACACAAAAAGATATTAACAGTCTGCAGCTGACGTTGGAATATTGTCATATCTAGGAGAGAAAGAAAAAGAGAGTAGAGAAAATTTGGATTTGCAGTGTCTTGTACTTTTTTCGTTCGTTTTTTAAAAAAAAATTCAAAAATGGTTTATCATGCAGTGTCAGATCCAGCGGGATGGGGGTAGGTAAGTGGGGAGGGGGCACCCCAATATTTGCCCCTGGTTTCCCCATTTTTTCCATCTCGCTTACCGCAAATAGTCAAGCAACCAGTGGATGGACCAGTTGATTAGTGGTACTGATTAATTAATTCGTGTATAGGTAGGAAATTGCAATCAGGTGATGATGTAATGTACCAGTTCGCAGAGGTATGAAGGAATTCAGGTAGTGCTGACCAGTCTTAGGTGATAATGTTATTTACCTGATCACTTAGGCATGAAAGAACCCAGGTATAATTAGTAGATGACGTTAATTAGTAATACTAATAAAGATACTTCTGTCTTGTCAAAAAGCATGAATTTAAAACATGGTTATCAGTACTTCAAAAATAATTCTTATTCAAGGACAGATTCCATAAAGAGTGTTCCCGTTAATCATAAATGAATAATTGAATCTGTCTTTTGGGACCAAGGGTCAGGACCCAGAGAGAGAGAGAGAGAGAGAGAGAGAGAGAGAGAGAGAGAGCTAATTAGAATGGTACATTTTTAGCACATAAGATTATCTTTTTGTATATTTTTAAAGCGCAACGTTCTATTTCCATATAAAAGTCCCAACTTTTGTACATTTTTTGTACATTTTCTTAATGTTTAATTAATTCCGTCTCATTTGACTTTTTATTCTATCCTCCCGTTATTGGCTTTATGGAACAAATCTAAAATAATAAATGCTATTTTCTGGTAATAAGGATTCTTGTGTGTTGCAATTTAGTATAATAATGTAATAATTTATTTAATAATAAAAATTAACTTGAATGTTTAGATGGATGTCATATAGATAATTTTAAACAAGTGTGGAAAAAAAATTTAGAGCGAGTCACGTGATCCTTAAGCTACCGGGTACTGATATAGTTTAAAAATATATGATGCATATTCATGTCTTCCGTGGCCTAATGGATAAGGATGTAGAGTCAGGAAAGGATGTAGTCTGGGGAACTAAGGGTAGTGAGTTCAAGCCCCTGCGAGCGAAATAAGGTAAATAAATTTGTAATAAATGATGTTTAATAATGTGTTCATAATTATTTGTGACCTCAGGACAACTTGCAAAATTAATACAAATTGATAAAAAAACTTGATTAAATAAACAAGTTCATTTTTTATAAATTTTATATATAAATAAAAATAAAAAAGTAAAAAAAAATTAAATAAAATAAAAACAGTGTAAGAGTATAAGTTAATAATTATGTTTAACATCACATTAATATAATTTAAAATTAAAAAAATGTAAAGAAATTTGTTTTCTGTGTTTATTAAACAAATCCTTAAAGATCCTTAAAGCCGCCTTAAAGATCCTTAAAATCTCAGTTCCATTAAAGATCTTTAAGGATGCCCTTAAAGAGACCTTAAAGACACATTTAAGGTCCTTAAAGACCCATTAAATATCCTTAAAGCCCCATTTAATGAGTCTTTAAGGATGCTTTAAGGATTCTTAAAGGTGACTTTTCTTCTTGTGCATGAGAAGGGGTATACTGTATATTAATTGCTGTATAGAAAAGTTTACTATGGAAAAAATAAAATCATTATGTGTGTCATATAATTCAAATAGTAGTATGCCGTGCTGCGTAAATACGTGAAAGGTTTGTGTTGAAGGTTTACTATTAACGTGAATCAAAGACATCGTTTCTTAAGCGATTTTATATAATTCTAAAAACAAATATATTGGTCCATGAACAAATCACAATATGAAATGCAAAGTGACATCTTAAAAAACTGGTCTCGTCTTCATTGTTTAATTATTTGATAATAATTTTTTTACATATAATAAAAAATAATACATGTGTAGAAAACATATCAGGTTTAAATAATGTTGAAGATATTATGGTATTGAACAAGCTTACCTCCAGTACATGTTCTGTTATCATCTTCCAGGTGATATCCTGTATAACAACTACATTTGAAGAAAGGATGTTCATTTGTATCAGTACATTTATGGTCACACTTTGATGTATTCGACCAGCAAATTTCTAAAAAAAAAAAAAAAAAAAAAAAAAAAAAAAAAAAAAAAAAACACTCAGCTAGAACGGATATCAGGATGATAATAACATGAATGAATCAAAATACAATAGTAAAGTATAAAGGCAAAATGTCAGTAGGTTCAATTAATTATTTGAACTTGTTATGTTATTATAATCCGTTTGAATGTCTATTAGAATGTAAGAATAACTCAAACCATCACATTGAAATGCACACTTCTTTGAAACTTTTACTTCCGTGTGATGGGGGAAGTACCATTTATAATTTTACCACAGTGAATTTCTTATTTTTGAGTACGACACAACAACATGCACGTTTGGATATCGGGAAAGAGATCTTCTGACGAAACTAATGACAGCTTTTATTGTTATTGTCTTGCATTAAATTAGGAGGAACAATTGATATTATAATTGAAAATCAATAATACCACAAAAGATGCTATTTGATTGCAACTACGACAGTTGCGGTTCAAAAAAGGATATGTAATATACTAAGACTTTGTTAAGATTCGGATACTTTTTTTCAAAGAGAATAACTTAGTAGGCAATAATTGTGTATTATCGTCAGAAATATACTAATGTCTCAATTGGCTGTAAGTTAAAATTTAAAAGTTCTTAAACACTAAGGTAAAATCCCCCATGCCTCATTAGCCAAATATATTTTGGTCGTTATGGTATCTATTCAACATCGTGAAAGCAGTATTGGTTTCATAAATTTGGTCCAAGCATTACTGGTGGGGAATTGTATTCCAAAACAGCCGTGTAGTGCTGTAAAATTAAAACTGGTATATTATGTAATTTTTTTTCAATATGAGGAATTCTTAGAGACGGATTAATGCTATTAAAATTTAATCACCTGTTAAATTCGAGATGCATGTTTTTAAACGTAGATAAACAAAATTCAATATTTTAACAACAGTATGAGTAAAAGTGAAAAAATTAATATCACCTTCGATGCATGTCCTGTTGTCACTTTCAAGTTTAAACTTATCAGGACATACGCATTTAAAAAACGGTTCCACTGGTGACAAAAGGCATAAATATTGACACACTGATGGTTCCGTTCCCTTACATGGATAGCTTAAGGTATCTGAAAGGAATATCTCTTCGTTTATCAAATAAATCAAATTTGTCATAGAAAGTAACATGATATATATAATAAAATAAACATTTTATTTGGTTGTCGTTATAAATAAAGTAAAAGATAAACTAAAAAACTAAGGTATACTCGTTCATTTAAAGTACATGTATTTCCTACTAAAGCTAAATCGGTGAAAGATATTTTGATCCGGTCAATGTTTTTAGACCCCTTGAAAGATGTTAAGTTTCACAATTTCGTTCTAAACTCTACTAGTTAGAAATCAAATGCAAAGTAAAAACTGGAAAAGAATTCTTTAAAACAAGAGGTTTGCTGAAAAATAATATTTATCGAAACCTTTTTAGATTTTAGAATAAAAATGTCCATCTAGTTCACATGATAAAGCGTTCAGTGTCGCGCAAACCGTTCTGAACCATCAGTGACAATTCAGTCCTTGCATTAAAATTTATAGTTTATTTTACCACAAACACAATTTTTTAAACCGTAGTATAATTCAATTGTACGGAAATTTAAAATACCTCTCTTTTGATCAGCAGAATTATACAAAACCATGTCATTTATTGGTGACTCTGGTGTATAGAGATCATAACAATCATCATTGTTGTTCTTCTGGCATATTTTAAGCTTTCCATGAGCATATGATGTATAAAACCAACTATCATCTACCACCAAACCACTAACATGCCCATCGACACTTTTAACAATGGTCATGTTACTTCCGTCATAATCAAATCTCAAAAGCTTCGTATCCTTTACACAATAGATTTTGGAATCTTTCAAATCCAAAGCGATTGGTCCATAACTTTTGCCTCCAGAAATTCTGTCAATTTCTGTTATACTGTTTCCATCCATATGCATTCGAAACAATGCATTGTTTGAGTAAAACGCATATCTGTATATTATAAATTAAAAGTAGAATAAAGGTATTCAGATGTGTGTTTTAAATTAGCATGTCACAAAAAACTATTGATAAGCTTTTTAATAATCCAAGTACATTTCCAAAATATCTTCATTTGACCATGGTATCATATACTATAAATGAAGTCCAATAAATAAAAACAAATGAAAAAATCAAAAAGATGGAACCTCAATAGGGCGACTAATGTTTTATAGATAAACATAATGTGAAGCTACTAATGTTTTATAGATTAGCATGATGCGAATCTATTAATGTTTTATAGATGAACATAATGTGAAGCTACTAATGTTTTATAGATTGGCATAATGTGAAGCTACTAATGTTTTATAGATGAACATAATATGAAGCTACTGTTTTTAAATGGTTAAAGCTTAATATGGGATACAGGATATTTTGCTGAATAACGTGTATTGTGCTTTTAGATTAGTTTTGTATCTAGAATAAAGTACATGTATTCCAGTTACTTTAACTCTTTTTATATTTTGAACAGTGTCCTATAATATTTTTTAGGCAAAATGAAAAATAAAAAACAGCATAAGAAATCTTATATTGCGTCTTACAAAAGTTTCTTTAATATTTCAAAACACTTAAAAGTCCATGTTGTTTAAATAGTTGGAAATACATGAAACCCTTAAGGTTCATTTTATAACACAGTCATTGGTCTGTAAAACGATTAAAATACACATTGGGTAATTTACCTATAAAGTAATCATGACAAATTATGATAATGGCTTTTACAAAAATTACACCAACGAGCCTTAACGTTCACCTCATGATATATCTCATATCTCCTGTAAAAGTTAGTCTATTTGCATTTTAATAAACATAGCTTAAATATACAGTCTTTCCGAAAATGATTAATTAAAATCAAATTTCCAAACCCATAGTTTGTTCACGACAGAAACAAAAGTTTATATAAAAAAAACATAAGGTTTTAAATCATCACTTTCAAAGAAAATTCTTTTAGCTTTTGGCCACTCAAGGTTTAGATAACCATATTAAGGTAGCGATGTAAATGCTTTTAACACATCTAAATTTATCTGGTTCATATATGTTTTGGTTAAAAAAATAAAATTTAGCACCAAGATTTTAAGTGCAAATTGTTAATGTTTTCAACATAATTAACTATTTCAGAATGCATTTGTATTTTGACCTTAGAACTTTGTCAAAGCCTTCATCTAAATATCAAAATGAACAGTAAATATTCTTATATATAAATTCAATCAATTGATATGGTTTTCGTATTGACAAGCATACTTATCTCAGCAATTTTTCTTTAAAACACTTGACATTTCCTAAAATACCCCCACGGGTATTATTTTCAAACATTTTAATTTTGAAATAGAGGTAGTATAAATGTTTTGAATAAAGCATCTACGTCTTGTTGGAGAATCTGTTTTCACTTATTTCTCAAAAATGGTAAAAAAGAGACATAACGTCATTATGGGGAAATCTGGAAGTCATTCAACCAGTTATGACAATTTTTTACATTCATTAAAACCATTTAATTCCTCCAAGAATATGATTAAAATTTTACACAAGAGGCACATGGGCCTTAATGCTCACCTGGATATATGTACAATATCCCTTACAATAGTCGTTAAAGAGTCGTCTAAAGCACACTTTCGGGTTACAGTGCTTAGGTTGAATCCCTTTCGAGACATATTTTAGTGCATGAAACGTTGTCAGTTTGCTTGCCAAGGTCGGTAGGGTTTCTTTTTGAAACACTGGTTTATTCTATCATTCCTGAATTTGAATGGGATACAAAACCCTATTACTCCACTCGAACATCTTGAATTTGACTTTTGAACCCATGACCTTGGACTTTGTATTAAATAATTGTCATGTCAATGCAACAATATACTTATATGCATGTTTGTACAGAAAATAATAGTTTCGCAGATGATTATTCATTCCGATATACTTGTGCATTTCTGACCTAGATCTTTGAACCCATAACCTTGATCTTTGTATCAACCAACATGCCAATACCTACACTATTCTGATATACATGCCTATATCAAAACTTGAGTTTTACAGATAATTAACTATTTCGGTATAATTGTGCATCTCTGACTTAATGTTTGAACCCTTAACAATGATTGATGTATCTAAACTAGAAAAACTGTGAGCCACAAGCTCACAAAAATACCCGTTCCCAAAAATCCATCGGGTCAAATTTTTAAATAGAAGGTGCGCATCTACATTATATCACAAAGATTGTGTGATCATCCTTCGAAGGGTTTAGAAGGTGTTGTGAATAAGAGATAGGTACCCTAAGGTGTAATAGAAGGATTATAGGACGGAAGGACGGACGAACACCCCTATTACTATATACCCCCCACTTTTTAAGCGGAGGTATAATAATTGTAAAGTGTAAGACTTCAATATTCTTATACACATGCCTTTACAAAAAATTAAGTCTTGCATATAATTAACTTTTTTGGCATGTTTGTGCTTCTGTGACCTCGTCATTTAAACCAATGTCCTTGACTTATGTAACAATACAAATGTCATTTCAATACCTACAATTATCTATAAATTTCATTATATAATGATCTGAAAATAGCAGTTTTAATTAAAGGTCAAAAACTTGAACATGATCTTGACCTTTGATCTTGATATCAAGAAAGCAGATAGACAATAACAAGTGTGAATTTGTCATATATTTATCTTCAGCCAATATCGAGTTAAAACAAGAAATGTCTCAATTTACAAATTTTTCGTCTAATTTTCATCAAAAACATATTTAAATGATCTTATGTGTCCTGATTACAAATACCAAATCGGATTTTGCCTGCACGTTTCGGTTTCAGAGAATGTTTTTTTTTTTTTTTTGCTATTTTAGTGACGACAGCCTCGTTGTTTTGACTGACCAAACCCCGAGTACGATTCTAAAAGCCTGTTACCAAGGCATAATAATAACTAGTTTCATTTAATTTAGTCCAGTAATTTTGAAGAAGATGCTTAAAATGATATGCGCCAAGCGAAAACCAGTCTATGACGTAATAATGAGAAAAATGACGTCAAAAGATCCCGCATTTTCCATGCCGTAATTTTAGACACGGAGCGCACAAAAAGGATAACGTCGTTCATGATTGCAGATTCTTTGTCAAAAGATAGTTTGTTTCTGATGGAAACAATAGCGAATCTAGCAAAATTAATAGTTAAAATATTCAAAGAATTTGAATAATCGGCTATTAAACCAAAATATACAATTCCAATGTAGATCTAGGTACAATACATAGCCGACACGACTTTATGTTTATCCATTTAAAATTTTATTAAAAAAAACACAAATGACTAAAATATTCGGGACTTTTTTAGTTATAATGAACAGCTATTCATAAGACTATCGTTGGAAATATAAATAAATAAATAAATAAATAAATAAATAAATAAATGAATAAATAAATAAATAAATAAATAAATAAATAAATAAATAAATAAATAAATAAATAAATAAATAAATAAATAAAATTGTAATACTATTGAATTTAATACCGGACCAAGATTAAAAAGTCGACTACAAATATACGATTAATATTTCGTTTACTCCAAAAGATGTTCCGTCTATCGTTAATTAGTTTTTTAAATTTTATTTCTATTTATTTCATTTGTTAGTTTTGATGATTTTATATTTTTAAACAAACATCACAATCGACACACATCTAGAGAGGGTTCCCCTATTACCAAAACCCTAAGCTGTTTCATACTGTTCGGAATTCTGAGCAGTTTTAAGTCTAAGGGAGGCAGCCCCTTGCAACTATAAGTCTTAATATCGAACTAGTGCAGTGTATTTGTAGGAAGTTCTGATCATTTTGAGAAAAATAGTGTAACTATCTCTAATTTATTTTGTTTTGAATTAGAAACATTCGGAATTAGGTACACCCTCTATGAAATAGGTCGCTGTTAGTTCGAGTCCCGCTCAGACCACATGTGGTAAAGTGAATTTTCCTTGCCGTTGGCCTTAACTGGTTAACCCGGTATCAGTATAATGGACTGGGTGAGTTGTACGCTTGTCTGCGGTAGACTGACTCGGTCTCGGTGATCTAGCACCTTTAAGTTCTGAGTGTGCGTTAGTACAAGGAAGACCATACAACACACTCGCACTTCACATGCACATAGATTAATCCATGGAGATGATTAAAATGGTTCTCGTCGTGAATAGCTGAAAAATTGCTGATGCGACGTTAACAAGCAACATTCAACCTATGTATAACATAGGTGAGTATTTTTGGCAAACTAACTATTTTATTTTTTTCAACTTCTGGGCATAAATCAAACATTTAAGTTATCTTTATAAGTTAAGAACCCTCCCTCTCTCTCTAGTCGATCATGAAAAGCTCTATTGAAGATTCAATAAAGTTTCTTTTGGTTAGCATAACCAATATTTTCAGCCATTTGCGACAAGATTTGTCTTCTTTGTAATCGCAAACTAAACTCATATTTAAATGGTGAGTGACTTTTGTTCAATGATGTAATATGGACATCCAAGGGATCCTGATAGAAAGACGAATCTCTTATATTGTCCCCTATATTTCCCATCTGGTAACACAAGTATCCATTTTGATGAAAATCCATGTACTATATGTTATCAGTCATATAACCATTATTTTAACTTGTAAACATTCAAGAAGCTCGAGTTCCATGTTCAAAAGTTCTTTATATAAGTACTTGTACTTGCGACAAGAGAACTCATGCTGAAATTGCATACAAAATTCCAAGTGGCTGAGATTAGTAGTTGCCTCGGAAACTGTTACGATTTTTTTTCTTTCGGACGAACGGAAAGGCAACAGTATCCCCCGCTGCTTTGATGATAAAGTTGAACAGGAAACTATGAGCGACATGAAAGATGCCAGACATATGTATGAACCTGTTGAACCATTCTTAAACCGTATCCCCGGCCGGGTCTGACCCAAGACTTGAAAGTGGGTAGCGACTGTTCTTTTGCCTAGCACTCGGCATTTCGAAATGAAAGTCACGTTTGTTTTGGATGGGAACTTAAAATAAACGAGGTCCCGTGTCACGGTGGGCTTGGCACGCTAAAAAACCCTGCTGTATAATGCCATCAGCGCAACGTACAGGCAAAATTTCTGCACTTTCGCCTATAGCTGGCGACGTTGCGATATAAGTGAAATATTCTTGACTGGGACGTTAAACACCATTACTCAACTGACTCACTGAACCATTGTTAAACAAATGCTCACTATTACCTCGGCTTTTCCCAACCCATGGTACTTTCACATCAATCCCAATGTAATATTTGCCAGACCAAGGAAACACTCAATCGTTTGATATATAACTATCTTGGATCACATACTCACATAAATGCGTTAGGTACTATTCATTCATAGATATGAAAGTTATAATCTAAAGTTCTAAAGTTTTTTATTACACTCAAAATCAGCACTCGCGGCAATTGTTATGGGTATCTCATTATTTTCTTCATTGAAATAAAAAAAGTTGAGTGAAATGATGTTTAAGCTACCAGATGCTAAAAACATAAACGAAAACAAAAATATAAAGGAGAAATAAGCATTTCTAGACCAGAGATCAGAATACGAAAATGCAATCATCCCCAGAACAACCGCATATTCAGTACAACAATTTCTCGTTTATAGCCTTAATCATATCGTTAACAAACTAAAATCATGATGCTTATTTGAAAAGTAAGCAGAGCATTGTTACAAGTGATTGGATAAGTTATGGAGGGCGCGATTTTATATATGGGACAGTTAGACAGACCGCTTTGCATGTCGATTTATGTATACGCCCCCGAAACAGTGTGTGTACGGGGTATAATAAAATTGATTAACTGCACAATGGCTAAATTTCGTTTTGTGATACAAGTGCTGTGTCCAAAGGTTTGTGTGTGTGTGTGTTCTGGGCTCGATAGTTGATCGGACATACAGTTCAGTTGGTTGAGTGGCTAGTAGAGGAAGGTTTATGATTTGATTTTAGTACCGATTTCGTTGTTGCATTTTCCCGTTACTGTTACATTTTAGGGCTCGCTCTACCATCAAAATTGCCGACTAACAGATTAACTTTCGATTTAATTTAGTTGTATAAAAGGGGAAGGAGATAATGTGATGGACCGCAGTCGATAGGTGACCTGGTAGTCCAGCATTCAGCTAGCTATAGTGTGAGAAAAGTCTTGTGCTAGATTCTCGGTTTGGTCGCTGTATTTTTCTTCTCCTGTCTTACACAGATATTTATGGTTCTAATAAGTTTAAATAAAAAAAAAATGTAAATGATAATTTAACGAAATAAACATTAATAATTGTACATTTGGTGCCTTTGCCATATCAATGGCTTTCCCGTTTTATAGTACACCCGATTTTTTTTCATTTAACACGTGTCTTTTATGTGTTAATTTCGCGGCGATATATTTTCGCGATTTTATCCTTGCGCGTGAAAAGAAAATAATTTACAGTACTTAATGTAAAAACTCAGACACACAAGGTCTTTTTTCTTAATTCGTTTCTTTTATTTCTGAGCTTGGGCGATACATTAATCCAGTTGCACATATACTTCCATAAACTACAATGTCAATAATCTTTCTTTTTATTTGTTTAATCAAAACGTATGTGATTCGGAGGTGTGGTGGTGGTGGCCAAGTTGTAGTAACCACGTGGAAGAACCTAGCTGGGTTTAGATAAGAAGAGAGATTGGAATTCGAAATGTTTATCTATCTCAATTTTTTATTCTCCCGATACTATACAAGTTAAAGACAACATCTAAATAATGAAGGAAGACATACTATCAGATTGTTTATCTGAGGGAATCTTGAAATATTGGACTAACCTTTGACAACATTTCCCTTTTAGAAATAATTGGCAATTTGTAAGTGGTCCATAGAAAGATTTCACTTGCCACTATGTTGAGGAATGAAATTTTACTATTATTTGATTACGCCCATTAGCCACTTACGAATCAACAGAATCTTTAGCATTACCAATTCAATTTGTGCGATTGTTTAAATTCTTCCTTATGTTGGACTCATATGGAGCATAGTGCAAACTATTGTATTATTTAGATGTACAAATATTTAATAACGAAATGAAATAACATACCGGTATATCGTGAAGTATGTGTATAACAACGTTATTTTGACGGACGTCACTCAAACATAATATGACGTTATTAAAATGAAAAATTTTGAACGTCGTTAATTATCGACTTTACTTTAGACGCAAAGTGAAATAGGTTCTAGGTGAAATATTTCCAAAAGTTTAAGAATATGTTTTTATCTCAAAATCGAATGTTTTCACCTTAAGCCTGGTTTTCGCTTGGCGCACCTCAAATGTAAAGTTTACGTACAACACACGACGGACGACGGGCGGTGATAGATTGCAATAGCTCAAATTAGCCTTTAGCTTGGGTAAGCTAAAATTGACGAACGGCGAAGGTGACGAGAGGACGAAATTTTAACTACTTACAACATAAATAAGACTACAAAAAAACTGATACATTTAGCTACTAAAACCGTCATAAAAAGAAAACAATCTTAAACAAATCGAGTACCTAAGCGATTGCAATACCGGGCAATATACCAAACAGACGATTACTTACGCTCTTAGAGAATCCACAACAACAAATTTTCCTTTCGACATGGGTTGCAGTAAAATTGTATTCAGTCTATTAATATCAGTAACTCGAAGACCTTTAGATGTATCCATCCAATACATATTATACCCAATCCAGTCTATAGCAATAGAGACTGCGCCAAATGAAATGATTTCTTTGACATGTTCCTCTTTTACTCGACTTTTTCTTTTGATGCTGCACACATGAGATTCACTCCAGAATAAAAGATTGTGTTGAAATAAAACTCCGACTGCAGTGGCTGCATTTGATGTACGAATAACGGATGTATTACAAAACTTTTGTATTTCAGTTTTTTTAGAAACACCAACTCTTCGTTGTTCTAAAAAACAATACTTATTTTAGCTATTTATTCAATCATGTAGAAATAGGAGTACCTATTGATAGAACAATTATAAAATATTGTCTTGCAGAATCATATTTACAAGACTAGAGCTATTTTGTTCAAATCCTCTGATATTCAATATGAAAATATTTCTTGCATTAAACAACCCGGATATTTTTATTTATCGGTCTGTGCTTTGTCTTATTTCTTAGTTCATTGTTTGATATTTTATGCGAGTCTGTATGGTTGCTTATATGACAATTAGCTAGAAACATTTATGTCTAACTTAAATAAGAATTTACAAAGACTGTATATGAATTAATTGTCTTTAGGGAGTTGCTTTATGCAATGCTTCAATTTCATGCTGTGAATAGAAGAAATACCTATCAATTTTTAAATTTCAATAGAATAAGTAAAGCATTTTAAAACTGACTAAAACCTGTCTTGCAGCGTGCTTACCCTTGCACAGTCTTCATTTATTTGGAGGAAGTTCAGTTTGATTGGGCTTCTAGTTTAAAAGGTTTTAGAATTGTGATCTGGACATTGGCTGGTATGTTTGTTTTTTAAATGATTGTTTAAAATGCCAATGAGATAATTTGTAGTGCAACCCTGAAGTATGGATAAGGATAACATTTGAAATAATTACCACTAGTCGGTTGATGAATCGCCTGTAAATCGCATATGAAACGGATACTACTGTTCGTTGCAGCAACAATTGGTGTTAAATCTGTAAATATACAAACCAATTATACATGTTTTCTTATAACACTGTGAACAATGATAACTTTCCAAAAATGTCGTAGTGTACTTCTTGATGAAATTTTCAAACAAAACTAACTAGATATAATAAGGCTATTGGAATCTTGTGTACATCTTATGCCCATTTTATTGAACATTAACATTTTCATTTTAGCTCAATTTCCCAAAAAATTCCTGCTAAAACTTTATGCAAAACAATGAATGGTATATATTATTGAATGCAGTTCAATAATTGTCCTGGGTATACTTGGCGTCCCATAGTTCCATGTTCCTTTCACTCTGATTTTTTTTATTGTGGGGGTTTTTTAAGCTAAACAGCTAAACTTTTATGAAAACTACATATATTTTTTTATAAATGTATTACGGTCAATTTGCAAGTAAATGTTCATGTCGGACTCATTTCTAAACCTACATAACTTTCTTCAGGAAATCTGGTTTTAAGTCCAGTGGTTTAATAGAAAATTATTAAAATGATAAGCACGCAAAGTTGCGCAGAAATACTGCGCCATTTTACAACCTTTCTGGCTTTACCAAGGTGTGCCACAAACTATCCATATATAATGTTCTTGCATTAGAATTTGACTTCAAAACGGGCATAACCAACTTGCTCAGTATTCAACAGTGACTGTGAAGAACAGTAAATACGATATTGTTATCATCCAATATTTTAACCATCGTTTGTTTCCTGATATTTCGCCTGTTTAATTTAGGCATTGTATTCATACATTTAAACGCAAGAGAAAAATAATTATTGTATCGTTTAGTAAACTAGCTTAGATACGTATATTAAAAGTATTCTGCTTTCAAAAACATATCTTTTCTTTAATCTTCAAATACCTGCATTGATCTTGTAAAATAGTTCTTTAGATGTACATTAATCAACTTTATATACAATGCTTTTTACAACTTAATCAAAAAACAAACATACTGATCCATGTCCGAATCTAGAATCCAGAAGCAAAGTAAAAACATTGAAACTGATATTTTAGGTTAAACACGTGAACTTCCATAGGAAAGTGAGGTCGGGTGCTCCGGAAGGGTAAGCACCTAAATTATACCTACTTGGTATACAGTCCCCTCCTATTATAGCATTATTTGTGTCGTAAAATGCTTCCTGGCAATGACATATATTGGATAAACATTCTGCGTTTATTCCACAGCTTGTTCCAAGGTTACAACTTTCACCCAATTTTGCTGGAAAATATTTTTATCAATATATAATAGAATTTTATATTAAAGCCTTTTTATTTTTAAGAATGTTAACATTATATTAGAATCCGTTATTTGGTTGGTGTTTCAACATGTTAGATTCCTGTAACGCGCACGTTTCACCATATGCAGATATATTCTTGGCCAATCGCGGACACGCATACAGATTGTCTGTTACAACTAGGTACAAGTAAGTCCTAAACTATTAATTTTATTCAAGTTTATTTGATTTGCTATAGAAATAAAGATTATTTCACTGTCACAAAAAACGTGGTTCCAAAAGTAGATTTTATTTACATGGATAATAGTTTGATAATGGTAACTGTTCAACATCCCTTCAGGGGGGTGTTCAACTGTACGATCAGCTTCAAATACAAAATTTACATAATTTAAAGCTTTATCGATTACTTTTCAATGGTATCTATCTCGTGAAGGCAATGGGCAATAATTATGTTGTTGTAACTTTAGTCTCTTGTAAAAAAAGCTAAATAAATAAAGTCCTTATATGTTGAAAAAATGTGTTTTTATTATTATATTTATATCATTGATAAATCTTTAAGAAAACTCGGAAAATAATAAAGTTTATCAAAGATATATGCATAATATAAATTATAGTATTTTGAAATAAAAGGGGTCAAAATCAATGTGTTGGTCGTTTTATTGAACTTACTTGTAGATACAGAAATAGAATCTGATATTGCCTCTTGTGGAAATCGTCTGCTGTTATCATCGAAAGACACCACACTGATGCTGTAAGAACCACCACGTGTCAGATTTTCAATAGTTACTGATTGTTCAGAATTAGACACATGCTTAGATCCAACATCTGGTCCGTACCAGTTTACCGTTTTTCTTTCAATGGCACTGTTAGCAGCTGGGTTTGACCATCGTACAGAAATTGAAGTGGCACTTTTTGTTTTCACATGAACATTTTTTACTCTTAGTTCATCGGCTGGAATTGAGAAGTAAGAAACTAATATTGGCATTTGACGCGAAAACAAAATGATTATGCAAATAAAACCAAGTCTTTATTGGATATTTAAGAAATTATATGAAAAAAATTACTTTCCATGTTCTCAAGACTTAACACAACCACACAATATCGAAAAATAAGTTGATTATTTAGTGCTGTTTCGAATTTGGGACAGAAATGTCCCTATAATTTTAATTTACGAGTCAATATATGAATATGTGATATGTAATGTGGTACATACCGTAATCACTTTTGCATGTAGAATAAAGGTGCGAAACTTTTGTAACTAGCTAACGGAATGCTAAGATAGAATTTCTTTATGCAGTACTTTTAGACAACGGGAACAAACGAAGCTTTCAAAAGACAGATTCAACTGTTTTCTTATGATAAATGTTAGAGTAACACTCGTTAAACAAATTGACCTAAATTGAATAAGTGGCTCGGAGGCTATAATACGCTCACCTGATAAGCAACGACTACTTAAAATGCTCTAAAAATAATGCAACCCAAATTTAAACATCTTTAATCATAGTAAAATTTTAATAATGAAGCACCAAGCACAAAGGTAAAAAATTATGTCATCACCATAAAGATATAGTCAGACTGCAAAGATTTTCCAGACAATTAACCATTTTAAAATTCTTTTGCATCTAAGACCTTGTTCTTTGCACCCATTGGCTTCACCAACATATCAAATAAAACAACGAACATACTTATGTCCAAATCACAATTCCGAAGCACAGTAAAAACGTAGGAACTGACAAGTCAGGTAAGACATGTGAACTTCCAACAAATAAGTGAGGCTTGGTGCTCCGGAAGGGTGAGCACATCGTGTTTAGCTAGCTACATCCGCCGCGTGTGTAATCCAAATTTTGTAAAAGGAACATGGAACTATGGGACGTCAAATATATCCAGGGCAATCCTGGACGCAGAGACATGAAACTTGTCAACAATACTGTTATCACGGTAAAAAAACTTTTTAAGGACCTTGATAAGCCTTGGTTTGAAATATCCCTAAGTCAACAATTTATTTGCAAGCAGCCTGCTTCGTTTAACAAAGTCCCAGTAGTGAGACAGCTCTACCATACCAGGAGAAGCAGGTACATTACTTCATAGAAAAGGAAAGTTGACAATAGGATAATTGAAGTCATCATGTTTGTCTTAAAGTTTCAAATGTAGCCTTTCGTAGGCGTCATAATTCAGGTATAAGTCCACGTATGAAGCTGAACTTAAGGAATCAGTCGTATTTTTTTATTTCAAGCTAACTAGGATATAAGTCATTCATATAGTCTTCAAATGTATGATTGTTAAGAGACAGAGCGTCATCTACATATCTGCATGTTGAGTTAAATTATTTGGCGACAGTCCTCTCTCACTTGGCATGGTGTTGGTACTACTGCGGCAGTTGATGGTAACATGAATGTACTGAAGTATCACGAGATTTTGGACGTACGTAAATTTATGGCCTGTTCTGACTCGTCACTTACCGACAGGAAACTATATATTTTAAGATAATAATGCCCCAGTCTATCAGGCGCATTCTACTCAGGGTTTTGTTTGCATACCAGGAACAGGATTAAAACAATAAGTTGGCCAGCACAGAGTCCTGATATCAACATTATTGAAAATATATGGTTATACATCAAGCGGAAACTTAAGACACGAGTTGGTATTATGGTAAAGTGGTATATGAAAAGGAGCGAAAAGGGCCTTTTCCAAGACATTCGAAACATATGAACTAATATTAGGCCAAAGTATGTAACATGCTTGTTTTGCTGAATTTCAAAGCGATTATTGAATGTGATTAGACTGAAAGTAACAGGTGATTATTGAATTTCAAAATTATGTAAAACCTGAAACTCCATGTCAATATCTGATTTTAAGATATTTTATGATTTTTTCCAAATTAAACGGAAAATTAACGCTCGTAAGCAAATTTTTGTCCGAGTTTCAGGAAAAGAACAAACTATAGGTTAAAAAATAAAAAAGAAAAATAACACACCAGATTTTTTTAAATAGTCGGTATCGGAGAAGACGATCCTTTAAGATTTAGGTAACTTCAGGTCACCTTGACCATTGCAACGCCACGAACAAGTCTGAAATGCACTTGCTCACTGATTTTTATGACCATAAATCATTGCATCTGTTAAATAACCTTAGAGGGGAAGTCGAAAATTATTTGTTTATGACATACAAACACACACGTACACATAAGCTAATATGACCCACGGTCAGGTGAGCTAAAACTTAAATCTCTTTCAATATACTCACCGCCAATTTCATTTTTTAGTGATTTATTCATCCAATAATTTGATCTGATAGTTGTTGTTATTATACAAAGTTAATATAATGAGAAACATTTATTACTCACTACTTTTACATATTCCTCCCCTTTCAGCATTGTTGTTATCATAGAAGTTTTCCTCACACTGACACCTGTTTCTAAAACATTCTGCATGCCATACACAATTTATGTTTGATTGGCATTTTCCACCTAAAGCTTTTCCTAAGAACAAAATAAAAACAATAATAGTTGTTTAAATTCCAGTAAAACAAAAGTTTAAAAAAATTCGAAGCAGTATTCTTATAATCCTTTTGTAAAAAATCGTTTTCATTTCACTCCCATATTTTGTATTGGATGACATATATTAATAACAACAAAATCTTATTGAGGTCCACTTTAATGTTAGATTGATTCATAATGCATTTAACCAAAACAAATACAAAGATTATGAAGACTTTTTAGAAAAATATATAGTTTTGTGAATCTTATTTTCAACCCAGTCTGACAATTTTAAGTAAGAATGAAAAATCCTTAAGCAACCCATGTGAATATGTATGTAAACGAATTAAAATAATACAAAATTACCCGGTGGCAGTTCATTTGTTTTATGGCTGTCATCAGAGTATTGCTGATAAATCTAATGTCTCCGTGTCTAGTATTGCCCTGGATATGCTTAACGTCTCAGTTTTCTTATTCCTTTCACCAAATTTTATTTATACACATTGCGGGTGTAGCTAGTTAAACAGGAAGTGCTTACCTTTCCGGAGCACCGACCACATTTATCTGGTTGAGGTTCACGTGTTAACAGTTTTAAGTTTCAAAGTTTTTACTTTTAATCTCTCTCTCTCTCTCTCTCTCTCTCTCTCTCTCTCTCTCTTTAGGTAAAAGTCTTTGAACTGCAACAAAAGTAGATAAGAAACAAATCAATTTACCATGCAATTTTTGTCCATCTACAACAACTAAAATAATCATTATATAATTTTTTTAATCGGGATAGTGATTCGGATATTGATTCGCATATTTGTATTTAAATATGCTACAATGCTACAAGTTTTTACTTTCAATCTCTCTCTCTCTCTCTCTCTCTCTCTTTCTTTCTTTCTATCCCTCCCTCTTTCTCTCCCCCTCTCTCTCTCTCATATATATATATATATATATATATATATATATATATATATCTATATATCATCCATCTGCCATTCCTTACTAAACACAATCATAAAAAAGCCAATTTATAACGCTAACATTTAGATATAAAGACTTCAAACAGCAACAAAAACAAACATTTTCGATCGTGACTCGCATACGCATATACATATTTTGTCATAATATAGACATGTAAAAACTGATTGATTTTCATTTTGTATTCATAAAAACGGAGATAAAAACGAATCAGCTTACCTCTTATCCTTTTGAACATACCAACAACAAATCAGACCATCATTATATAGTCATCATTTAATTATTTGTTAGTATGGTGAATATAATGCATATAAATTCAAGCATAATTATGCATACATTGTTAAATCTGATATTAAGAAATGAACAGATATTGAAATGATTAAACTAACGATTTGTTTTTGAAATCCTCTAAAACAAACCACTAAGTTTAAGTACGAAACATATTAATCATCCATCTACTACTTACATTTTGAAAAAATATCAATATAAATCAAACTTTGTAGCTTTGCAGTAGGTACCATGAAATACCTCTTCAAAGCTCTCAACTCTGAACTTTAAAAATTTATATTTATCGATTTAAGGCAGTACCCCACATTCAATCATTATCTAAAATGCAAAATTGTTATCGGCTTTGATCATACTACCTATGTTTTATCACATTTAGCCAAAAAGTACACGTTTGACTGATGACGGCACATGACGCCCAACAAACGACCGACGTACAATCTTTGCAATCGTTTATTTGGTTCAAATTGATGTTTCAATAGAATTGTGTCTGTCTAGCGGTTCAAATAATCTAAAAACGTTTATGGAAATTTTTTGGAAATTGATATGATATTTAGATCTTAATACCTACAATTTTTACAGTTCCTACTAATGGAAGAATAAAGGTAATTTTCATAGAAGCGTTTTTGACACTAGCATTTTCCATTTACACATTCTGCATTCTGTATATAATAAGTGATGTTCAAACAGAAGTAACCTAGATGGCCTACAGATACAATAGTAAAATTTATTAATAATTGTTGTTTGAAACATTACAAGTTCTTCAAACAAATGAAAAAATATATGTAGTTTATTTTAGTTATTAATTTTATATATTAAGTGAAATCTTTGACACAGGAACTTGCTCCGGTATTAATGAGCTCGCCAACTCACACTTAATCATCATTTGTTGACCAAGGGATATTGCAAGCCTAGACCTATCAAGGCAATAAAAGAGTTTTATGGCTGTCATCAGATTGTTGATCAGTCTTATGTTTCTGTGTCCAGAATTGCCCTGGATATGTTTAAGTCTCAGGGTTCCATGTGCCTTTAACCAATTTTAATCATACACGTTGCGAGTGTAACAAGCTAATCAGGAAGTACTTACCCTTCCAGAGCACCCGACCTCATTTATCCGGTTGAAGTTCAAGTGTTAACCTAAGTTTTTAGTTTCAGAATTTTTACTTTGAATCTCTCTCTCTCTCCCTCTCTCTCTCTCTTTCTCTTTCTCTCTCTCTCTCTCTCTCTCTCTCTCTCTCTCTCTCTCTCTCTCTCTCTCTCATTGTCATTACCAAATAAAATAATAATAATAAGATAATTTTTAACGATAATATTTACGTAAAAGACCTTAAACGGCAACAAAAGCAGATATCGCCTTTTTAAACCAATCCTGCTCAATAACTGTTCATTGTACGAAACAGTCGTCCATTGACCGAAAAAAAGTTTAAGATCTTACGGAAGAAACGGTATTTTTTATTTTTTATATGTTGTACACAAAATTCACAATAAGTGTTCAAAACTGACCCTATCGCTCAAAATAAAAAATTCTGCGTCTAAGCAAGTGCATTCTGGTGGAAATTTTCCACACTGCATTCAGCCTCTTGAAACAGCTTGTGTGAAACCGCCACTTAAAAACATTTTTTAAAGTATTAAGAAAATAATGTTATTTTTTTATTTTTTTTATTTTATGTACAAAATTTATACTAAATGTTTAAACTCAACCCTATCTTCCAATACGCAAAAGTCCGCCTAATTGCACATAACAATCGTACATTTTCATTGACAAGGTCAAAGTTCAATGCATCATTTTTCCAATCGGTGATCGGCATCTCGAGATACCTACCAAAGAAGCCATTTTGTTAATAGGTTAAACATGACGCCTATTCAAGTGTCCATTTAGATTTACGAATACACAGTCATAATGTAGTAAATGTGCGCTTAGAATAGCCACGTTATTTCTCCTGTCAATAGGCGGAATATACAGTGCAACCCGGGACATGGAGGTCTACATCAGACGATGATATTTGAGCGCTGCAGGACATTCACCACGATAATAATGTCAGGTAAGGATTGTTAGACCATGTTTTTTGTTTATGTGTTAACTTTGTGAAACGAGACAAAGTGATTACTCGAAGTAATTATCTGATTAGAGCCAGAGATCGGCAGCAAGCAGAAGCTATTTGTCGGACAAATTATGTACAGGCATGTCAAAAGTTAAACACTGAGCTGCCCAAATCTCGGCCCCTCGGCAACAGATATCCTTTGGACAACTCGGCAATTTATTTGGTCCTTCGGTACTTTAGTTTTTTCACAATGAGGCAGCTCATTCGATAATGACAAGGCTTTAAGTGCAACCTATTTTTTAATTAATAATAAAAATAAAATAAATGACAAAAATGTAAATAAAATTAACGCCAGGACGATGGAGTACCTGATAATTTTCAGAATTTAATGAATCTTTTATATTCCATTAATGGCATTATCATGGATAAAAAAATGGCCAACTGCCATCACAGTTCCTTTGATTAAATCACATCAGGTGTCAATACACAACTTTCAACAACTTTTGGTATTAACTGACAGTGTTGCTATAATCAGTAGCCAACATGTGTTTCCTCCTTATTTTTCAGCCTTATGTTTAGTGTATTTTAGATGGACCTTGCTATTTCCAAGAACATTCTATCAGCTACTAAGCTATATCCATCTCGCACTCAGCAGTGAGATTCTAACCTAAGTACTCAGAGACACTGATCTATAACAGTCGGCTTGTGTTTTATCCATTTAGACAGCTTAATCGTCAAGGACCTTGGCTTCACAGTATAAAAATAACATTGTCAGCTCAATAGTTTTTTTCAGGTACTCTGATTTCCTCAACCCTCTCAGAATTGAAACCTCAGAATTTACCTCTTTTTTAAAGCATAAGAATCTTGAGTGGGGTATTATACAGCATTATTGTACTCATTCAGAAACCACAGAGTTGCTCAATCATTAGATTGCTTGCTCCATATGTAGGATGTTGTAGGTTCCAATCCACCGCACCTTGCCCTGAGAACATCAAAAATGTCTGCCACTTCAAAAATAGCTGGTGATGTCTCAATATAAAAGAAATATTCTTGACCAGTAAGAGCGCCAAGCCGGCTTTTTCTGAGAATTGTGTTTCGGTTTTACAATTTTTTATCCTTCCGCCGATTTAAAAATTGGGATTACTTTTTGACAAGTGTGTCATGGCCGAAAAAGTGCCTAGTCTTTAAACTAACGATATAACATTATTAAACATAGTTAAGCATTGTGTACCAATACATTATATGTCGGAATTACCAATTTTTTGACATTTGAGTTTAAATTTGAGATACAATATTATCATCCACAAAAATATACAATTTCTTGACGCCAATTGAAGTCACGACAGAAACACCATGAATATTTTGTCAATCTTCAAACTTGGACACTTTTTGTTTAAAGAAAATTATTGCTCGATATTTTGTACAACATACAATAACACATCCCAAATTAAATTAAATTAAAACTAAAATATCCCTGGTGCATCAGGTGTAAATATCTTAATAAAGCGAAAATCTGGATAGTACATTTAGTTGTCAATGTAAACATATGTGGCTGCCCCCGCGATGATCGATGTACCGATATCAAGGAAATGCCATGGCAACATGTTGAAATTATATTCACGCTAAACCGGTTCGGAAAATCAATAAGTCGCATGCTTCAATCACATTGTTTCACAAGTTTTCAATTAAAATTAAAGTAATATATCCAAACCTTGATCGGTTGCCTGAATGGCAAAACCTCCATGCATACGCTATCAAGAGTTGTCTCTCTTCAATTGCATTTTCTGTGTGTGTGTGTGTGTCTGTGTGTGTGTGAGAAAGAGAGAGAGAGAGAGAGAGAGAGAGAGAAAGAGAGAGAGAGAGAGCGAGCGAGAGAGACTGCTATAAGTTATATCCTTTACAATCGAAGGGATATAAAATGTATAGGCTGCCTGGCAAAATCATGCAAACCAATTTTGCAACCAATATATTCTCCAAAGAGTTATTTATCTATAATGAGCAGCTATATTACCAGAGTAATTAGCAAGTGAGTGGTAACATAAATTTTGCAAATATACCAGATTTCTGGCTTGATAGATGTCATGTTGTTACAACATCATGTACATTATATATAACAAGCCTCACAATACAAAGTTATTGACTGTCCATGCGTGTATGTTTGGGTGTGTGGCTATTTATTCAGTAAAAATATTATATACACATGTCACAACTGTGTGGGTTTGGATAAATGACTTGTGAAATTCAAATTATGTAAACTAAATACATTTGATTTAAGTAACAAAAATTTATTAAGAAAAACAAATATAGTAAATATATATTCACACAAAATATATATCTGGCAATAAAGTTCTAGTACAGTACTGTACACACAAAATGTTCACATGTCCAGACACTGTCTATATACATGCACAAATCGCATGTCCATAACATCCGTTACATTTTTATTGTTCATGTCAAATAGGGGCTACCATAGACTTATCATGATGGTATAGACATCACCATGGTACAAAAACACAAACAGTATTTATTCACAGAAACACTGGAAACATCAGAAAAATACATTTAACACGATCCAGCTATTCCCTATATGTAACTATCACTTGCTCCATGAAACATGTGCACATAATGTTTATACATTGACACCTCGGAATATAGTATGAAGATCTTGTACTAACACTAACTGGTCAGTGATTTCAGTCAATGCAAATCTTCACACCAATTGTCTTCCATACAGGGATTATAATAATACCACAGAGGTACCACATTGGTGTAAAATGTCTGAACCACTCAGATACAAAATACTTTCACCACACAAATGTAAATGTTTTAACCACACAGGTTCAAATATATATAAATTTAGAGACACACAGGCAAAATATTAAACTCAAATTTAAAAATGTCAGACCATTCTCTCTCATAAAATGACCATCCACACATGACCTCTACAGTATATGGTCTGCTACCAACTCTCATCCCACAGCATGGACAGGTAAAATTGACCATATCAGGTAATTAATTTGCATAAAGTCTTGCACAATAATGACAAGCTGGCAGTAGAACTACACCTGTTTCTCTACTACCCTCACCTACATCTACCCAGATTAAATAAAATAATAACAAACATTGCACATATGTATGGATCTGTTTCAAAAGTCAACACCACCCCCTTTGCAACATTTTGAAAACAATACTTGTGGAGAGAAAAAAAGATTGTTTTACTTTGAACTTTTTTTTGCTTTTATATGGTTTAGTCATGGAAATTAAATTGTTTTATGATACGTGGTAAACATATGATGTCTCTCCCTTTCAGTCTTGAGGCAATGACAAACTATGTTGTTAGTCAATGCCATTTAAAAATATGGGTTTATGAAAACTGTCTATATACCCATAAGTAACTTTTGAGTATACAGATTTAATTTAATCGGTTAATACTGGTTACATTTTGAATTTGAGACTTAACTAGCCAGTCTTATACTATTCAGTTATGGGTTTAGAAATTATTTTCCTCATTTGTTACTTTGAATTGATTTAGTATAGTTTGTACCTGCATAGTGAAACAAAGAGAATTAGACAATGTGTAAAGTGACAAGTTGAATAGGTGTTTGTTGAATTCTTAGTTTCTTAGGAGCAGATATATATATATATATATATATATATATAGGATTTTATATGTGACTATCTCTGTTAGGAGTGCAAGAACTAAACTTATAATTTTGGGAATTTTATAACCAGTGGTCTCAAACTGGCTAGTTAAGTGACATTGTCTTTTGTTTTTCCCTTTTCAATGTTTTTTATGGTTTGTTGCTGGTTGATTCAACTTGAATTTGCAAGTGTAAGCTTTTCAGCTGCATGTATTCCATTATGTAGTGTGACCTCAAGTAAAAACATGTGTATGTTACAAGATTGATGTATTAAATCAACTTGCATGACTCAAATGCCTATGGCCTTGAAATATTTAGCCAATATCTCAGTATTGTATTGAGTGCTGTAACTGCCTTAAAAACACAGAAATCACTTCTGGAAATAAGGTTTTATATTTGAGCTAAAAGAAAATCATTTTAAGCCATGAAAGGCACCTTATTTCAGTCTAGCTGAAATATTAACATTCGACAACACCCAGCTTAACACATTTCATTAGATATTTTAGCTAAATAATTTTAAGGAATTTATTATTTCTTGTTATATTTAAAACATAAACTGTTGACTGGCAAACCAGAATTTAAATTTTTAATCAAATAACTAAATTAAAGACAATATTTTTTTTTCAGACATAAAATAATGGAATATTGTATCTTCACTAATTTGAATCGTTTTGCGAGGAAGGGGATATGTTTTATTATTATACCTCATTAGAAAAATATGATACTATCTGTAATTTGATTGGATCGTTGGATCATGTGATCAGGGTGGAGAAAACATCGTGTATCCCTCTGAAAACATCATATCCCACCTCTTCGGAACACACCGTGACGTCACAATGATATGACGTTATCGATGGAGAATCGATATTGACGTTCTAGCGTTTGCCTCCGATGAGTTCCGATAGGAGAAAAAGCAATGAATCGGAGAAGGACTGATGTTTTCAGACGTCTTTTTTTTTAAATATTCTCTTTCTTTCTGTCTTTCTTATTACCATGGTTATCTTTCGGTATAATAAACAATTTATTGCCTTTGTGTGAGGGAAATATGGACATTTGTTCACCCTTAACAAGTCACATTTCCCTCGGGCTTCGCCCTCGGGAAATATAACTTGGTGCGGGTGAACAAATGTTCATATCTCCCTCACACAAAGGCAATAAATGTATAATGTTTGTCTGGCAACCGATTTTTTGCCATTGTCCCACTCGCGCACTTGTCCCCTAGAACAAAATCCCGCGAGGTTTTGTAAATTTGCGCAAGACTTAGTCTAAAAAATTCCGAGACTTAGTCTAAAAAATTCCCTGTCGTCAGTATGTACAGGGCATGTTCATTTGAATGTGAAAAAGGTGTATTGGTGTCATGACCCTTAATATGTATCAATTTTTCCTGCAATATAACGTCATCTCCGACACTATTAGTTACACAGTCTGCTGGTGACCTAATATTATTTATACAGGGTCAGTAAATTCCATATCGGGCGAGGTCACCAACAGACTGTGTAACGATTATATTCTACCGATCACCCTGAAGACCCACGGTGGATACCTTTAAACAAACATAGAGTACACGCATACGGAGACCGGAGAGAAGTTCAGAATGAGACACTGCTGTATATTTTAGTAACCTATAGCTCCAAACAAACCCTTTATATATCATATTATGTCACTTAAACACTGTGTAACTATTATATCATACCGATCATATCAATAAATCATTTACAAAACCAATTTGAATGGTGGATACAGCGACACGTGACTGGTTACTGAGTTAGAAATACCGTTGTTTGACATTCAGTTTGACAAAATATTGAAAATAATAATGAATTTGACTTACTAGCAACTTAAGTCAAAGAAATCAATTGCACTTTTATCCTTGGATATCAAATATTTTGTTTCAATATCACAACACTTTTACTAGTGTCTGTATTTGCCGTAAATACTTGTGGTAAATATGATGTGTTTACTACAAGGCGGGCGCAATTGACGTTGGTCAGGGGAAATAACTCTCATACTGACTGGATATGAACAGACCTGACCCGATATGGATTATATTAGGTCACCACGTGACCAGTATCGTCGAATGAAATTCACAGAAACTAGTGAGATGTAGGATATATTAAAATACACTCTGTCTTTGTTTAACTTGAAGCTCACTTTCAACTTTACTGATTTGGTGACCAGGTGATTAATATAAGCTTGTAATGACTGAAAACCATAAAGCAAAGGTTGCAACAGTTTAGAAGTGACAGGCCTTCAACAGCCCCTGAGCCCCAAATCACATACCCTAAATAAACGTGTTTATCTATTGTTATTGATTCCACAAGTCAACTAACACTTATAATACACCGTCCGTGGTCAATCAACATAGATTTTGTACATGTGGTTGTCGTATGGACTTTTGATTTGTGAAATGAACGATCGAAGCGGCATATTGCCGAGTTTTAACATGGAGACTGAAAGTAGGCCCTAAAATCCGGCAAATTCTATGAGAAGTCTGACAAAAAAGATGACAATTGTAACATAAACTTACTTTATGTCAATCGTAAATACCATTCTGTGTCTTCTGTGTGTCCAAACTTAATATAAAACACAGCTAGGAAACAGTACTTACAAAATTTCTAGGTCAAATTAGATGGAAAATGGACCCGACCCGTACGCAAGAATCCGGACGTTCTAGGTCAAATTAGATGGAAAATGGATCCGACCCATACGCAAGAATTCGGACTGACGGCAATTTTTCTCGCCTTAAAAACTTTTTGTGTAAAGAATATTATTTGATGCATTACAATTATATAACAAATTGTACATTGCAAAATAACTTTCTTTTGATATAAAAATAATTCTGGTGCACGCGCTTTGTAATAAATGGGAAGGAATCTTGTGAAGAACAATTTGTTTAATTTTAGTCAGTGACTGGTTTTTTTCTCTGAATTAAGATTTTAAAATGTAACCGGAATTGTTAAAAGTAGTTGTGGGCGAGTTTCATATATTCTGATGTGTTTATGTTATAACCCTGGTCATAACATCCGGTGATATATTGAACACAATTCCCGAGTTTGCCTCGTCCAAAGGTTCGTTATTTTTTGCCCAATTTGTTTCCATTTTTGGAAGTTCACAAATTTTAATGAATCCATACGACAGAGGTTTTGGCGTTTCTACTGTAACTGCATGTAAAAAAAAATCAATCAATCACTCAATTGATCCACTTATTCAGAATATACAATTATTTTTAATCTTTCATTCATTCATCTATTTGATCATGTTGATCACTGATGACTTTTTATTTTTTATGTACTTATTTATATACAAAATGTAATTTAATCAGAATGTTTATTTCTTAAAATCTACTTCTATCCTGGAATAGAATGCGTTGCTTTGTGGTCCGTTTTAATTTTCTGTTGCAGCTTTGATGGTTCATCGACTTAATCCACCTATCAATATACAGCTGGTTTGAATGTCAGCAATTTGACAGCCTGAAACTGGATCTTGAAGAATCTTGACTGGAAAGTACTTAAATATAAAACATCATTACTCCACCCCATCAAGATAAGTGATAGAATCTTAACGGGTATGAAGCATCAACTCTTGGTATATGTGAAAAAAAATCTTGTCTGGGAAGTAAAACACCATTTCTAGATTCCCATCATCTCAGAACTGACCATCTCAATATAAGTGAAAGAGTCTTGAGGGTGTAAAACATTTTTAATCCATTCCATCCTCCCGAACTGATTTTCTAGATACATGCCAGTATAATTTAAATGTGTTTTTTTTAACTAAAGTCAAGAGTATTTTCACTTATATCAAGGCTGTTATATGATGAATGAAGGAGGAAACTGGAGTGCCAAGACAAAACCACAGACCTTTGGCACAAAAACCAATAAACTTTCTCACACTTACATCTATTATACCAACAGGGCCTAAATGAGGTAATGGTAACAGAAAAGAGACTCCGAGACAAATGAACATGGAAAACTGTGACCTCCCATACTAACAGAATGCTTTGCCATTGAACTATCTTGTCACATGTTGAGCAAAATACCCCACACCTTAATCGATCAATTGAATGAGTTTTTCCTAGCCCAGAATAATTCACTTATATCAAGACGTCACCAGCTCTGTTTAAACATTTGTCAGCTTTGAAAGGCAAGTACAGTCGATATATCCGAGTACCTAACCTGGACACTCCATGTAAAGAATGGAACAATCTAGAGGATAGTGACGAATTCATTCGAAACATCCTATTGATGTGAAATGATAAAGGCGACAACTTTCTCATATTTAGCAGCGTATAACAGCACTTTTGGGAAAGTTGAGAAAGCTTTATACGATTTTGATAAAACTTTCAGAGGTTATGGAGTCTGATGTCATCTAGCTATCTAAATTGCTGATGTTTGGGGAAAAAATCCGGATCATACTTATTTTTGGGGTTAAACGCGCAAAAAATGGACTTTTCATACAAACTCTCTGTTTAACCGACTCCTGTTCAATAACCGTTCATTGTACGCAAAAGTCGGCAATGCGCCGAAAATAGATTAAGATCTCGCGGATAAAACGGTATTTTTGTATTTTCTCTATGTTTAACACGAAATCCACAATAAGTGTTCAAAGTTGACCCTATTGCTCAAAATAAAAATTTCCGCGTCTAAGCACGTGCAGTCTGGCGGAAATGTTCCACAAAAAAACAATTCTGCATTCGGCCTCTTGAAACAGCTTGTGTGAAAACTTCACTTCAGGTATCAACTTGAAAGTCGGTAAAATATATTTTAAAGTATTAGGAAAATAACGGTATTTTTATATTTTTTCTATCTTATGTACAAAATTTATAGTAAATGTTTAAACTCAACCCTATCTTTCTAATACGCAAAAAGCCTGCCAAATTGCATGCAGCAATCGTACGATTTCATTGACCAGGTCAAAGTTCAATGATTACTTATCCAATCAGCGTTCGGCAACTCGAACCCTACCTAACTGCCCAAGAAGCCATTTTAAACTTGAACTGCAGACAAAACATGGCGTTAAAACTTGAAAGTTTACTTTAGGCTATATCCGATACTCTGACAGATAGACGGTCGGACTGTAAGGGTACGCTTGTAATGACGATCATGTTAGTTCTCCAATAAACGGAGGGAAGTATAACAGAAACAAACATAATGTTTGTAAACGGCCATTTGTGATGCGTGGATTTACCAGAACTGGCAAAAGGATTTTTCAGCAATATAATGTCAGGTTAGTATTGTGAGACCATGGGTTTTGTTTATGTGAAACGTTCGTGAAACCAGACAAAGTGATTACTGCAAGTAATTTGGTTTTTAGATCCCGAGATCGGCATCAAACACAAGCTACTCTTCGGACAATGTGTCATTTCTACAGTACAGGCTTGTCGAAAGTTTAACACTGAGCCGTTCATCTCTCAGCTTCTGAAGTTGTCGATAGCTCGGCAACTAATTCCGGGATCTCGGCACTTTGTGCTGTCTACAGCTTGCTGTCAATCATGTACTCTAATTAGCTGGAGAAACAAAGCGGTGCACCTAATACAGGGGAGAGATGAGGGATGAGGGGGTTAGCTGAACTTGTTGGTAAATAATTTATGCACAGTCAATGCGAAGTATACATGTAGGCACGTTTTTCTAGGGGGGTATGGGGGCATGCTCCCAAATAAAATTTTGAAAGAAGTATAACAAAAATGATACATTTTCAAAAAAAAAAAAAAAAACATTTAATCAATCAATCGTTCCACTCTTTCAGAGAGTACAATTATATCCTCGAACGTCCGTGATTCGAGACTCTAATAGAAAACGAACTAAATTTGCTAACGCAACAAGAATTTGAGAGCTGAAAAATAGACAACTGATTTTTCTGGATAGTTTCACAGTAAATACCTAAATTTTGTCTTAAATCCATATAATCGTCACTGCAGAGACGATACTCGCGTATAATAACTGAAAACAAAAATGGCCTCGAATCTTATGACGCTCTCGATTTTAGGACGGTCGACGATAAATCTGCATGTTTTTCATTTCTTCAACTGTGCCTTGATTCATTCTAATTTTTATATTTTTATGTACCTGATTTATAATTTAATCTGATAATTTTTTATTTATCGAAATCAACTGAGAACTATCCTGAATAGAATGCGTTGCTTTGTGGTCCGTTTTAATTTTCTGTTGCAGTTTTGATGGTTCATCAACTAAATCCACCTATCAATATACAGCTGGTTTTGACGTTGGCAATTTGACAGCCATGAACAGGATCTTGAAGAATCTTGACTGGGGAAGTAATTAAAATAAAACACCATTACTCAACACCATCACCTCAGGACTGACTGTCTTGACATCAACTGATAGAATCTTGACAGAGGTAGGAAGTATCACTACTCTATCACACCAACCCAGAACTGATTCTCTCTGTATATTTGAAATGATCTTGTGTGGGAAGTAAAACACCATTTCTCCACACCATCATCTCAGGACTGACCGTCTCAATATTAGTGAAAGAATCTTGACTGTGGAATAAAACAATTTTAATCCATTTCACCATTCCAGAACTGGTTGTCTAGATACATTCATCTTATATACACAGTGTGTAGGTACAACCCTCACTATCAGGTACTACAAGTAGTAATACAGCTACAAAAAAAAGACGAGACCTGATATGAAGGGTTGTACCTACACACTGTGTATATAATATTATTATCTAACATTTCCAATTAGGTTATTTAAAATAAATAAAAAACAATACCTAATGTGAAAAAAAATCATTTTACAACAGAAAACCACTGAACTATGTTGTGACATTTGTTCTCCCTAATGAGGTCACAATGAGAACGTGCACATGCACTTTACCGCCAATGTTGTATCACCACAGTGTGGTTTGAAAACTTGTATTTCGTAGAAAAACTAAGCTAATGTTAGATACATGCCAGTATAATGAAGCTGCATTTTACCTAGCCAAGAGTATTTTCACTTATATCAAGGCAGTTATATCATGAATGGTGGAGGAAACTGGAGTGTACAAAGAAAACCTCGGACCTTTAGAAAGCAAACCGAAAAAACTTTCTCACACTAAGATCTGCCAAACCAAAAATGGCCTTACTGGGTTAACAGTTATTGGGCTTAATGGTTTGTTAATAATACTTTTGTAATAGAAAAGAAAAAGATGCACATGGAAAACATATACTTTAACCCCAGACGTTCCCATACTAGCAGGATGTTTTGCCATTGAACTACCTGGTGACCTGTTGAGCAGAATCAATCTCACCTTAATTGATAAATTGAATTTTACATTCCCAGTAAAGAATGTTTCACTTTTACCAAAACGCTACCAGCTATAGGTGAAGTGGCATACTGCATGGCAGTAGGAGGATACCTGGCTTATGAGTTTCAACACAGACAAGTGTGACATATTGAGTTTTACCAATACAGAAACCGCATATATCCACACATGTCATTCAAGGAGTTCCCTTATCCTCTGTGAAGACAAAAAAGTACATGGGACTCAACATGAGTGCCAACCTCACCTGGACACCCCATATGGACAATGTAACACCCCTCCCCTTGACACCATTTAGGCAGCTACGTGTATGGTGGGGGTGAATAAGCAGATTTTTAGCTCACCTGAGTTCAAGTAAGCTATTGTGACCAGTCTTTGTCCGTCGTGTGTCATCCGTCGTTCAGCGTGGGTCAACATTTGCTTGTTAACACTCTAGAGGCCACAGTTTTTGTTATATCTTCATTAGACTTGTCCAAAATAATGTCAAAAGGTAAAATACTTATTAAACCAACATGACCTTGCTTTGGCCATGAACATCGTTCTGGACAAATTATATGTCAGAAGTTTGGACAAAAAGATGGACTCTAGAGTGTTAACAAGGTTTTTTTCTATGATTTGACTAAGTCACCTACTTATTGACCCAACATGGCCCATATACACACTTGACCATGCTTTGATTCACAACATCGTTCTGGAGAAAATATATAAAGACATATGAACTCGTAGGTGTTAACAAGGTTTTTCGATGATTTGACCCAGTGACCCTCTTATTTATGCAACATGACCCATTTACAATCTTTACCTTGCATTTGTCATGTACATTGTTTTGGACAAATTATATGAAGATTGGACAAAAAATATGGACTCCAAAGTGTTAACAAGGTCTTTCTTTGGATTGACCTTGTAACCTACTTATTGATCCAACATGACCAATATATGAACTGTGGTCATCAACATTGTTCTTGACAAATTATATGAAGATTGGACCAAAAACTGGACTCTAGAGGGTTAACAAGGTTTCTATGATTAGACCTAGTGACCTACTTATTGACTCACCATGACCCATATACAATCCTGACCTTGCTTTTGTCATAAACATTGTTCTGTACACATTATATGAAGATTGGACAAAAATGGACTTTAAAGTGTTAACAAGCTTTTTCTATGATTTGACCCAGTGACCGACTAATTGACCCAACATAACCCATATATGAACTTGACTAAGCTGATGGCATGAACATAGTTCTGGACATGTTTGATGAAGTTTTAACTAAATCTGTGGCATCTCTAGAGTGTTACAATGAAAAGTTGAAGAACGATGAACGATACAATGACTGATACAAAAGCTCACTTGAGCACTTTGTGCCCAGGTGAGCTAAAAGTGACAGTTTTCCAAATAATTAACCATTTAGATTTTCTGTTGTATATATGACCTTGACCTATGATCTTCATTTACATATCAAAATGACACATTGTCTACATGGGGTGTCCAGGTTAGGATGGTACTCGTATCTACAGTACTTGCCTTTGAAAACTGACAAATGTTTAAACCGACCTGGTGACGTCTTAATATAAGTGAAATATTCTGGACTAGGAAAAACTCATTCCATCAATATATTAAGTTGTGGGGGATTGTGCTCAATAGATTACTAGGAAGCTCAATGGCAAAGCATTCTGTTGGTATGGGAAGATTCCAGGTTCAAATTATATGTTTTCCAAGTGCATTTGTGTCAGAGTCTTTTTTTTGTATTAACCACTAAGCAATCATTACCCCAGTAAGGTCAAGTCCTAGTGTGAGAAAGTTTGTTGGTTTACTTTCCAAAGGTCTGTAGTTTTCTCTTGGCACTCCAGCTTCCTCCATCATTCACGATATAATTGCCTTGATATAAGTAAAAATGCTCTTGACTTAAGTAAATAAAACAGTTATATTATGCTGGCATGTATCTAGACAATCAGTTCTGGAATGGTGGTATGGCTTTAAATAGTTTTACACCCAAGTCAAGATTCTTTCAATTATATTGAGATGATCAGTTCTGAGATGATGGGAGTCTAGAAATGATGTTTTACTTCCCAGACAAGATTTTTTCACTTATACCAAGAGTTGGTGAAGTTGAGTATTGATGCTTCATTACCGTTAAGATTCCAATAACTTATCTTAATGAGTTGAAGTAATGCTGTTTCATATTTTATTACTTCGAAGTCAAGATTCTTCAAGATCCTGTTTTAGGCTGTCAAATTGCTGACATCCAAACCAGCTGTTTATATATAGGTGGATTGAGTTGATGAGCCATCAAAACTGCAACAGAAAATTAAAACGGACCACAAAGCAACACATTCTTTTGCAGGATAAAAAGATTTAAATATTAAATAAAAAATTATTTGATTAAATTATAAATAAGATTCATAAAGAATTAAAAATTTAAAAATTCATTACAGCGAACAAAAGCATAACACGATTTCTAGGTTTCCACACATTTAAAATAATTAGTAGCCAAATTTCCAAAATTTGAGAAATTATAGTCCCTTTTAAAGAATTTTTCCACAAATTTGCTAAAATAGGTTACTTTTTGAAAGAATTTCTCAGAAAGTAGTAGCCAACGGCGATTTTGGCTACCAGGAATGGAATCATAGGATTTACAGAAAAGTTTATAATGATTGTATTTCAAAATGAGTGGAATAAACTAATGCTGTTTAAGACCCCACTCAAGATTCCTTTTTTAAATGCAGTCAGTTAATAGGGTGGTGGAGGAAACCAGAGTACCCGAAAAACCCTAGATTTTAGCTAGTGAGCTGATACTTCCGACTTTTTCTTGTTCAAGGATCCTTGACGACAAAGTTTTCTAAAGCACATGCTTACTTAGTTGGAAGTTAATGTGTCTAGCCCGACTTGTCAGTTCCAAAGTTTTTACTTTGCTTTTGGATTGTGATTCAGACATGGATTGGTATGTTTGTTTTTGTTTGATATCAGTGTCTCTCACTACTTGGTATGTTAGAATCCTACTTCAGAAGAAGAAGAAGCTAGAAGTTTGTATTTTCTGAGTGAGATGGACATTGTTCAGTAGGCAAGCTGATAAAATGTTTTTGGAATCAGCAGCACAGGCCCATCAAGAATACACCATCTTAAGACTAGAAAACAAGAGAAAAACATGTTTGACTATAGATTGCGTAATACTGGCTTGGGATACAATGACTGAATTTCACCTGGGGATTGCAGATTATTTGAATTATTGTCCTCAAAAATACAATTACGTAGTTGCTCATTAATTCATCTATAATAGCAATTTTCATAAACATAATTTGTGGAATGAAAACATATCATATTTTACACATTCTGACTAAATATTGACCTAATAGCCCCTGTAAATCGTGAGAAATAACGGCCTCGTAGTGTCGTGTACAGGCGGTCGGAGGAGGTCGGTAAATACCGCGACCGGAAATCGGTTTTTAATTATTGAATTATATTTGAAAAATCACCCAGGAGAAATATTATGATGAACGCATGTTTTGAATTACATTACACCATGGCTCAATTTGGTTACGGGCCGACTTTGATATGGGCCATATTGTCTTAAACCGATATGGAATCGCACGTGTCATGGACAAACTCCCCCTCCTTCTAATTCCTTGATCTGCCTATGAGTTTGTCGTCGATTTCGAATCGTAATCAGCATAGTACAATTTTTGCATGTTTGACCCCAAAATTAAGTATGATACCGATTTTTCCCAAAAAATCCACCAAGTAAGATAGCTAGATCGCATTAGACTCCATGACCACAGAAATGTTTAGCAAAATCTATCGAGTAGTTTTCAAGGTCCCCAAGATGCTGATATATGCTGCTAAAAAGGAGAAAGTTGTCGCCTTTATCATTTCACATCCAGAGAATGTTCTGAACGAATTCGGAACTAATCCTCTAGATTGTTCCATTCTTTAAATTCGATATCAAGAAATAAACAGATATTGTAATTAATAAAATAACAATTTGTTAATGAAATCGAATGAGGTCTTAATCCTGTAAAACAAACTTTTCCATTTAAGTACGAAACATTTTCATCTACTTCTAACATTTATAAAAATATCAATAAAAATCAAACTCTGTAACATGTTACCTTATAGAACAATTCTAAAATTTTATGAACTCATAGTCATCAAAACTGAACTATTAAATGGGACACAAACTTACCAATACATATCCATTAAATAGTTGCAAAATCAAAGTAAAAACATTGACACTTAATCATCACTTGTTGACTAAGGGACATTGCAAGTCTAGACCTATCAAGGCAATCAAAAGATTTAATGGCCCTCATTAGAGTATTGTTGATAAGTCTCATGTCCCTGTATTTAAGAATGCCATGAAAATGTTTAACGTCTGAGGGTTCTATGTTCCTTTCACCCAATTTTGATTATACACGTTACGAGTGTAGCAGGCTAAACAAGCGTTGCTTAACGTTCGGGTGCACCCGACCTCATTTATCTGATTGAGGTTAACGTGTCAACAGTTTTCAGTTTCAAAGTTTTTACCTCTCTCTCTCTCTCTCTCTCTCTCTCTCTCTCTCTCTCTCTCTCTCTCACCCCATTTGTACTTTCCTAATAAATATATTAACAAAAAAAAGATAAATACCGCTGAATCTTATTAAATAAAATTATCTTAAACAGCAACATAAGTTTTCGATCGTGAATAATTTCATATGCGTGTTTTGATATAAACTGGTCATGTAAATTCTTATTGATTTTATTTTTTATTGATAAAAAACGTAGATAAGAAACATATTAACTTACTTCTTCTTGGTTTCCCGACAACTACAAAAAAAATAAGACCATCATTTTATAGTCTTCATTTAAAATGTTTCGAGATCTCTCTCTCTCTCTCTCTCTCTCATCTGTAGTTTCGTAATAAAATATATTAACAAAAAGCAGATAAATAACACTTATACTTAAGTAAAAAGACCTTAAACAACAACAAAAGTTTTCAATCGTGAATTGCACATGCGTATTTTGTTATAAACTTGTCACATAAAAACTTATTGATTTTATTGTTTATTGATAAAAACGTAGATAAGAAACAAATCAACTTACTTATAAACGTTTGATTCCAATCTTAAAAATAAGACCATCATTTTATAGTTTTCATTTAAAATGTTTCGATTTCTCTCTCTCTCTCTCTCTCTCTCTCTCTCTCTCTCTCTCTCTCCCTCTCTCTCTCTCTCTCATTCAAAATAAAAATAATAATAAAAGGCCAATTTATAACGCTAATGTGTAGGTAAAAGCCTTTGAACAGCAACAAAAGTAGTTAATAAACAAACCAATCTACCACGTAATTCTTGTTTATCTACTAATAATAAGATAATCATGAAATAGTTTTTGTATTAGGGAATGTGATTCGGACATTAATTTGCATATTGTATTTGAATATGCTACAATGACAATGTCTACTGTTTTCGAATGTCAGTATTATTCTTTGAATGATATACTAACAAAATCTCTCTCTTTCTCTTTTCCTCTCTCTCTCTCTCTCTCTCTCTCTCTCTCTCTTTCTCTCTCTCTCACCCCATTTGTACTTTCATAATAAAAATATTAACAAAAGAAAGATAAATACCGCTGAATCTTATTAAATAAAATTATCTTAAACAGCAACATAAGTTTTCGATCGTGAATAATTTCATATGCGTATTTTGTTATAAACTTGTCACATTAAAACTTATTGATGTTATTTTTTATTGATGAAAAACGTAGATAAGAAACATATTAACTTACTTCCTCCAATCCTTGGTTTCCCGAAAGCTACAAAAAAATAAGACCACCATTTTATAGTCTTCATTTAAAATGTTTCGATATCTCTCTCTCTCTCTCTCTCTCTCTCTCATCTGTAAATTCGTAATAAAATAAATTAACAAAAAGCCGATAAATACCACTTATACTTAAGTAAAAAGACCTTAAACAACAACAAAAGTTTTCGATGGTGAATTGCACATGCGTATTTTGTTATAAACTTGTCACATAAAAACTTATTCATTTTATTTTTATTGATAAAAACGTAGATAAGAAACAAATCAACTGACGGTGAAACGCTTGATAATAATCAACAAAAATCAGCCCATCTTTATATAATCTTCATTTAAAATGTTTCGATATAAAGAAATGATCAGATATTGAAATCAGTAAAAAAATATTTTTGAAAATTCAAATCAAATTCAAATTCAAATTCTTTATTGTACAAATACGCCCACAAGGGAAAGTGTACAGTCTATACAATATGCAAAGGTATATAATATACATAAAGATAGTATACAATATACAGAGACATAGGTTATAATATTATTAATATAATACAATACTCAATACAATTATGTAAGGAAAATATATGTCTACATTAAGGATTTCCTTAGCATAAAACAATTATAAATATATTGTGCAATAGAGGAGGCGTGTTTTGGGGGTGGGTTAAAGAGGATGTTAAACCATTCCTCTAAATTTAAACCAGAATAATCTGGAGAGAGTTGGCATAATTTGTTATTATTGATAATAATCAACAAAAATCAGCCCATCATTATATAATCTTCATTTAAAATGTTGCGATATAAAGAAATGATCAGATATTGCAATCAGTAAAAAAAATATTTTTGAAATCGAATAAGGTCTTAATCATGCAAAACAATCATCTTAGATTAAATACGAAACATATTCATCTACATCTAACATTTTGTAAAAATATCAATAAAATCTAACTTTGTAGCATGTTACTTTGTAAAACAATTCTGAAATCTCATGAATGCATGTTCATCAAAACAAAACTATTAAGTCAGACAGTAAATCCTAAAACATTCTGAATGTCTAAAATACTCAAATACAAACCTACCTATCCATATCCATATAACAGTAACTGTTTCAAAATCAAAGTAAAAACATTGACACTACTCATCACTTGTTGAGCCAGGGATATTGCAAGCCTAGACCTATCAAGGAATTCAAAAGGTTTAATGGCCGTCATCAGAGTATTGTTGATAAGTCTGATGTCTCTGTTCCAGGATTGTAATGAATATGTCTCAGGGCTCTATGTTCCGTTCACCCAATTTTGATTATAAACGTTGCGTGTGTAGGAGGCTAAACAAGCGGTGCTTACCCTTCGGGAGCACCCGACCTCATTTATCTGATAGAGGTTAACGTGTTAACAGTTTTCAGTTTTAAAGTTTTTACTTCTCTCTCTCTCTCTCTCTCTCTCTCTCTCTCTCTCTCTCTCTCTCTCTCTCTCTCTCTCATTCAAAATAATAATAATAACAAATGGCCAATTTATAACGCTAATGTTTAGGTAAAAGACTTTGAACAGCAACAAAAGTAGATAAGAAACAAATCAACTTACCACGATCAATAAGCTTACGGTATAAGTGTGATTTCGTTCCTCCTCCTCCTAAAAATAAGAAAATCATTAAATAGTTTTTTTAAATCGGGATTGTGATTCGGACATTGATTCGCTTATTGTATTTCAATATGCTACAATGACAATGTTTACTATTTTCGAATGTCAGTTATATTCTTTGAATGATGAACTAACAAAATCTCTCTCTCTCTCTCTAACACTCAATCAAAATAAAAATAATAATAAAAGGCCAATTTATAACGCTAATATTTAGGTAAAAGTCTTTGAACAGCAACAAAAGTAGATAATAAACAAACCAACCTTCCACGTAATTCTTGTTTATCTAGTAAAAATAAGATAATCATGAAATAGTTTTTGTAATCGGGATTGTGATTCGGACATTAATTTGCATATTGTATTTGAATATGCTACAATGACAATGTCTACTGTTTTCGAATGTCAGTATTATTCTTTGAATGATAAACTAACAAAATCTCTCTCTTTCTCTTTCCCTCTCTCTCTCTCTCTCTCTCTCTCTCTCTCTCTTTCTCTCATTCTAAAATAAAAAAGCCAATTTATAACGATGATATTTACGTAAAAGACTTTAAACAGCAACACAGTAGATAAGAAACAAATCAACTTACCAAGTTTAATAACTACAAAAAATAAGATAATCATTTTATAGTTTTCTGGTATTGATTCGCATATTTGTTTTTGAATATGCTACATTGACAATGCCTACTGTTTTCGAATGTCAGTAATATTCTTTGAATGATGAACTTTCAGAATCTCTCTCTCGCTCTCTCTCTCACTCTCACTCATTCTCTCTCTCTTTCTCTCCCCCTCTCTGTGTCTCTCATCTCTAGTTTCTTAATAAAATAAATTAACAAAAAGCAAATAAATACCGCTTAACGTAAGTAAAAAAGCTTTAAACAAAAACATAAGTTTTCGATCGTGAATTTCATATGCGTATTTTGTTATAAACTGGTCACGTAAAAACTTATAAATAAAAAAAGTAATGGACCTAAAATTGATCCCTGGAGTACGCCAAATTTTACTGCTTTTTCCAAAGATAGATGCTTTGATATTGATACAGTTTGAAACCTATCTTGTAAATGTGATTTAAACCACTGTAAAGCATAAACAGAAAAAAATGTTTTTCTTGAGTTTATACAAAAGAATTTTATGGTCAACCAGATCAAATGTTTTTGACAAATCGATAAATATAACGCCAACATACTGCCCCTCATCAATAGCCATCGTCCATTCATCAACAATAATTGCTGATAATGTTGTTTGACAAGAATGTTTCTCTCCGAAACCAGTTTGTTGGTTAAAGAGTGCATTGTATTTACGTAAAAATAATATAAGGTACTTATAAATGCGACGTTCCAATATCCTGGACACTATTGGAATAATTGATATTGACCTGTAATTATCCGAGCGGTCTTTATCACCCTTTTAATGTATTGGTATTATTTTGGCCATTTTAAAATAGGGACGGATATGTTAAATTAATAATACTAAGGTTAAATATTTATGTAAGTGGTTCAGCAATATGCTCTGCTGAATGCTTCAAAAAATGATCCTATATAGTCTAGACCAGTTGACTTCTTTATATCTAAACTCAACAATTTTTTTTCAACAAAACTAGAATCAACAAGTGGTATTTCAAACGAAAACAAAACTACGCATGATTGAATCTGATTATGAGTAATTTATATCATTTAAGTCAGAGTTTTCATCAAATGTAAAATTCTCATAAACGTTTGAAAAAAAGTCATTAAACATGTTGCCAACTTGAGCAGAATTTGTAACAAGATTGTCTGAACTATCTCTTAAATGAAAAAACTGAATTAGTATTAGATTTTCACCCATTGTCTTGTGTAAATGTTTTCTTAGAATTACCCTTATTATTTTCTATAGATCGTGAGAAGTATTTTGATTGTATATTGCTTATCAAATATTTAGTATTATTACGCCAGTACCTATAGGCATTATCGCTGTTTTTCCTTGTAAAATAATCACGGTTTTCATTGACTTGATAATTTCTTGATTCGTATATTCTGCTTGTTTTGTTCTTTTTACCCTTTTTCTAACTAAAGGTGCGTAAACATTTATAACATCCAGCATCGATTTGACAAAAATAGACAAAGAATATTCAACACTAGTATGGTTATAAACAATATAAAGGCAATTTATCTAACTGATTTTTAAAAAGATCCAATCAAAGTTTTTCATGCATCTTTACATTATGTATGTATGATTATGTTTAAAATCTTTGGTGTTTTTACGCCTATGTGTAATGCATACTGGGTAATTGCATACTGGTTAGTGATCATTATGGAATAAACAGGGACTTCAACATTTTTGATATTTTTCAGGTGTATTGGTATAATCATGATCTATTAATATACTAGAAGTTTTAGTAACACCAGTAGCTTTATTTACAATCTGAGTATGGCCAAATCAATTGACAAAATTTAACCACGATGTGCATCGATTTTTTGTAAAAGGTCAAAATTAAAATCCCCAATTAAAACAATTTCTTTGTTTTCTGTTTCTGCAAAAAGATACATTTCTTCAAAATTCTCTATCAAAGATACAGGACTTGATGGTGATCGATAAACATAACCAATTATAATTCTAACTAATTTACTTCTAACTCAATATGTTCTAGATCCTTTTTTCTTACGGACGTTAAACTAGAAGACACATGTATTACCAGTCTTTCACCTGCATAATTAAAAGGGAGTGTTTCTAAAAATTTCGAAACTTTGAGTATTTATTTCTTTCTCTAAAACACTACTATTGCAATAAGTTTCACAAAACATATAATGTCTACATTACATTTATTTGCATTAACAAGATAATTGAGTTAATCAAGTTTTTGAGTAAATTTTAAATGTTAAGATGTAAAATATTTAAACCATTATCTTGAAAGCAAAATAGATTTGGCACTACCCTAGTATTTGTTTTAAAAAATGCAAAAGCGGTACACAAACACATTAGATGATAACAAAGTATATATTGTATAAATTGTTAAATTTCAAATAGGTTTAGACTAAGATCTAGGCTAGTTGTATTTTGATACCAAAAATCTACAAAAAATCAGATCATCATTATATAGTCTTCATTTGAAATGTTTCGATATCAAAAAAATGAATAGTTATTAAAATGAATAAAATAATGAGGTCTTTTTTCTGTAAAACAAACCTCTAAGTTTGAGTACTAAACATATCAATCTACTTCTGACATTTTGTAAAAATATCAATAAAATTCAAACTTTGTAGCATGTTACTTTGTAGAACAATTCTGAGATCCCATGAATGCATGGTCATCAAAACTAAACTTTTAAGTCAGACAGTAAATCTAAAATCATTCTTAATGTCTAAAATACTCAAACACAAACCTACCAGTCCATATCTATGTAACAGTAACTGTTTCAAAATCAAAGCAAAAACATTGATACTTTATCATCACTTGTTGAACCAGGGATATTGCAAGCCTAAACCTATCAAGGCAATCAAAAGCATTTATGGCCGTCGTAGTGTTGATAAGTCTGATGTATCTGTGTCCAGGATTGCCTGAATATATTTAACGTCTCAGGGTTCTGTGTTCCTTTCACCAAATTTTAATTTTACACGTTGCAAGTGTAGCTAGCTAAACAGGAAGTACTTACCCTTCCTCAGCGCACGACCTCATTTATCTGTTTGAGGTTCACGTGTTAACAGTTTTTAGAGTTTGAAAGTTTTTACTTTGAATCTTTCTCTCTCTTGTGATTCGGACATTCATTCGTATATTTATTACTGAATATGCTACAATGACATAGGCAACTGTTTTCGAATGTCGGTTATATTCTTTAAATGGTGAATTAACAAAATAAATCTCTCTCTCTCTCTCTCTCTCTCTCTCTCTCTCTCTCTCTCTCACCCAACTGTAGTTTAACGTCTCAGTTTTCTTATTCCTTTCACCCAATTTTGATTATACAGGCTGCGTGTTTAGCTAGCTAAACAGGCGGTGCTAACCCTTCCGGAGCACCCGACCTCATTTATCTGGTTGAGGTTCACGTGTTAAAAGTTTTCAGTTTCAAAGTTTTTACTTTTAATCTCTCTCTCTTTAGGTAAAAAACTTTGAACAGCAACAAAAGTAGATAAGAAACAAATTAACTTACCATGTAAAATAAGTTTATCTACGAAAAATAAGATAATCATTATATAATGTTTATAATCGGGATTGTGATTCGGATATTGTTTCGCATGTTTGTATTTGAATATGCTACAATGACCATGGCTACTGTTTTCGAATGTCAGTAATATTCGTTGAATAATGAAGTAATAAAATATATCTCTCTCTCTCTCTCTCTCTCTCTATATATATATATATATATATATATATATCTCACCCCATTTGTAGTTTTCTAATAAAATATATTGACAAAAAGCAGATAAATACCACTGAATCTTATTAAGTAAATTATACTTAACAGCAACATAAGTTTTTGATTGTGAATTTCATATGCGTGTATTGATATAAACTGGTCACGTAAAAACTTATTTTATTTTTTATTGATAAAAACGAAATTAAGAAACAAATCAGCTTACTTCCAATCGTTCGATTTCGGAAATCTGCAAAAATAAGACCATAATTTTATAGTCTTGCCCGTCTCTTACATCAAAAATGACACCAAAAACGATTATCGTGAAAATAATTCATTGAAGCTAATTATAATATAAATTGGTTGATCGAATACTAAATATTTACGTTTTTTTCGCCATTCTGGCTGATCTCGAAGTGTAGCGTTTGAAGATTCACGATAAGGTGATTTTTTTGATTGGGTCAAAGTTCAATTCAGATCGATAACCACTATTAGCCAATCAGCGACCGGCATTCCCATTCGCATCAACCCTGATAACACAGTATACAATGCGGGAAGATGCAAAATTTGCCGCTTTCATGATAAATTGATAACCATAGTTACCTGACACAAAACTATTAAGAGGTTAGCATAACCACAGTATATGACTTCTATGGTACCTCTTTTTCACATATTATTACTTAATTGAATGAAAATTTTGAGTGCATATGTAACCCTCGCTGAATGCAGTGTAAACGAAAATGGCATTCGTCTGGACGGAAAAGACGTTTTCACAAACGATCGATTTTTAAGAAAAATAATAAAATGCGTTTTTCGAAAGAATTGATTAAGAGATCGTCCTTATAATCATTTTTGATGAAAATACAAATAAAATTTATTGACATTTATTCAGAATTGAATGTAAATATTGACAAATCCTCTGTTTGTTTACATATGGCGTGAATATCATGATAAGCTGATCGAGCTGGGACAGTTTGACTTTAAGATGCTGACTGGAACTGACTTCAAACTACAATGACTGCGCTCATCAAAAATCTAGCTTAGACATAACTGATGAGGAAACTGAACATGTTGTGCAATGAGATGGACCGCTGTCCCAAAAAGTTGTGATGAAAATAACAATTATAAAACATTCATGTTGAGTTTAGCAGCTGACTGTAGTTGAAATCCACCTGAGTAAGGACTGAATTGAATCCTTGAAAACCTCCAGGGAATGGCGACTGGACTACTGATGCTGGCAGGTGATTCCAATAATTAACAGTTCTTGAAATGAATATAAACATTTTAACTAGGGTAAAATCAACATTACCCCTCTTAAATATCCCAGACTTGGTTTTCTAAAAAAATTGGTATAAGTGAATAAATGCCAATTTCCACTCCACCATCCACAGAAGTGACCATTTCAATATAAATCTTAAAGCACCATGTTTCTAGTATATCATCCTAGAATATTCCATTTTAATTTGCGTGTATAATGAATAATCTTGACTGGGGTAAAAAAATCTCCAACCCACCATCCTAGAATATTAACCGTCTCGATATAAGTGAAAAAGTCATCATCAACTCTCCGGGGCTGGGGCAGTCATGCGGGGAAACTTAAAGGGCCTGGGCTAAAATCAACATCATTTAAGTACACGCCTGTCAAGTTTTAATCATCATTTGTTACTTGCAATGGTCTGTGCTTTAGAAAATTCTCATCATGGTACTATATGCCTGTGAATGTATAAGGTTTAAGGGGAGCTTACCCTCAGCTCATACCACTGTATTCATATCGGGTTGTGGGTTAAAGGTGCTGCCTCACAGAGTCAGCACGCCACAGACTTGCATTCCACTCCCAATTAGTATTATCCTATAACCAGTCGATAATCTATCCTCTATGCCAAATGTGGCTTGGAAAATGAGGAAGTAGTAACTCAAATTTTAAACTATTATCATGTATAACACATGTTAGGTTGGAACCAAAAAGTGATGCATTTTCATAATCGATTAATCGGTTATAATCGGAAGATGATTTCGATCGATTTTAATCGGTTTATAAATTGAAGCGGAAATTACGAGGTAACTTAGATTAAATTCTATCTTTTAGTCTTGATGATATATGCAAGATACTTGTATCTCAGTTAAGACTGAAAATATCCTCCATTTTTCTGACCATTTACTCTTCCTTACATTTGTGTTAGATTTCTTTTCCAAGTACACTATTTCAGCTACAATTTAATACTTATTTTATAAGAGAACTTCAGTAAATAATCGAAATCAATCGATTATTAGATTTTAGAATCGATTATCGCTAATCGGACGCTCAAACGATTAGATATCGATTAATCGGTCCAACACTACCTTCCAATCTCCAGGAAGACGCTATACCATTGAGAGACCAAGGCGGTCATAAGCAGAATAGATTGTTGACTAAGGTATATTGCAAGCCTAGGCTTATCAGGGCCCTCAAAATGTTTTATGACTGTCATCACTGTATTGTTCCACGTCCTTTGAATTAATATTCATTACACACGAGGCAGGTGTAGCTAGCTTACAGGAGGTGCTCACCCTTCCAGAAAACTCGGTCTCACTTTCCTAGTGGAAGTTCGCGTTTTTAACCTAACTTGTCAGTTTCAAAGTTTTTTACTTTACTTCTGGATTGTGATTTGGACATGTATTAATATGTAACTTGTTTTGTATTGGTATAACTGCTTCAATAATTAAATAGGGCAATCTTGAACTGTGATATGATACACATCTTACTTAAAAAACAGGAGTAGTCATTTATGCAATCCATAAATCAGTAGATTAAATTATTCACATGGTATGGTAAAAGGTGAGTCAAGATGAGAAGACATTACAACGTGAAAATGTTGTCGTGGTATGGATCAGTATATTTACTATATTGGGTAATTGAATAGCCTTTTGTGTCCCTGGAAAGATCATACCAAACCTCAGTTCTGTTTGACAGAACACGATTGAAAGATGACGCAAGAACTCGGTGGTAGTTAACTGTAGTCAGTGCCACTAGTATTGGGTGAGAAAAAACAATGTGTGCCATCTCTTTTTTGGGGATGTGTGTGTTTGTGTACACAATAATCCGATAATAAATTTGGACATTTTCCGGGATAGGCAGCGCCTATTTTCATATTACATACGTATTTATTTAGGCTAAGTATGTTTCCACAGTCACTTTTTCCGTTTACTAAAATTGTGGCTGCCAATACAAAGATGGCCACCAAAAAGATCATTTAAAAATTAAAATTCAATAACAAATCAACCGCTTAGCTTTTGAGTTGAAATTTGGAATTTGATCAATTTAATATTTATACTATGCTAATTTTTCTCAAGAAACATTAATGAGCATGATCGCTTTCAAAGACTCCAGTCAAGTCGGGAGCTTCTTGACATTTATAATAATAGCCCAAAGAGCTTCCATTTGCGTTTAGTAAACTGGTGATGAAACATGGATTGTTGCAACGCATTTGGTAACAAAAAAAGCATTTGGTAACAAAAATTTAAACAACTTCTAGAAATAAAATACACAATATCTGAGTGTCAGTCGGAGTTGTAGATATGACAAATAGTAAATATCTGATGAGATATCACCAAAATTTAACAGATATCCTACTTTTCCCTCAAACGCATTTGGTAACAAAAGTATGTTTGACCTGAAACGCATTTGGTAACAAAAATTTAAACAACTTCTAGAAATAAAATACGCAGTATTTGAGTGTCAGTCGGAGTTGTAGATATGAAAAATAGTAAATATCTGATGAGATATCACCGAAAGCAAAGAGATATCCAACTTTTCCCAATAACGCATTTGGTAACAAAAGTATGTCCGACCTGAAACGCATTTGGTAACAAAAATTTAAACAACTTCTAGAAATAAAATACACAGTATCTGAGTGTCAGTCGGAGTTGTAGATATGAAAAATAGTAGATATCTGATGAGATATCACCAAAATTTAACAGATATCCTACTTTTCCCTCAAACGCATTTGGTAACAAAAGTATGTTCGACCTGAAACGCATTTGGTAACAAAAATTTTAACAACTTCTAGAAATAAAATACACAGTATCTGAGTGTCAGTCGGAGTTGTAGATATGAAAAATAGTAGATATCTGATGAGATATCACCAAAATTTAACAGATATCTAACTATTCCCGAAAACGCATTTGGTAACAAAAGTATGTTCGACCTGAAATGCATTTGGTAACAAAAATTTAAACAACTTCTAGAAATAAAATACCAAATGCGTTTCAGGTCGAACATACTTTTGTTATCAAATGCGTTTTCGGGAAAAGTTGGCTATCTCTTTGTTTTTAGTGATATCTCATCAGATATCTAATATTTTTCATATCTACAACTCCGAATGACACTCAGATGCCGTGTATTTTATTTCTAGAAGTTGTTTAAATTTTTGTTACCAAATGCGTTTTTGTTACCAAATGCGTTGTAACAATGGATTCATCATTTCGGCCTAGACACCAAAAAAGAGTCCATCCAATGGAAGCACCCTGGCTAACCCCACCAAAGAAATTCATGGTCACTCTGTTTTGAGATCCTAAGGGTGTTCTGTTTATCAATTATAAATAGTCCCGATTTGGCACCCAGTGATTATTTCCTATTTAGAAATTTGAAATCCCATTTACGGGGAATCAGATTTCCTGATGATGATACACTTAAGCTGCTACAGAGGCGTGGTTTCAGGACCAAAACCAAAAACTTTTATTTAAAGGTTATAGGCAGTCTAAAAAAAAGTGGGCTAAGTTCGTTGGGGTAAATGGAGACTGTATTGAAAAATAATAATAAAATTTATGCTTTGTTGCCGTAACATATACCCCATTCTATGAATTGTTTTATTTGACCTCCCATCGTATTCCTTATCATTACATATGACTGATTATCTTTTCACAGGAGAAGAAGATTTTTACTTTTTCTATACTGTTGGTAATTTTTGTAATGTTTTTAAATAACATTCGATATACTTCAAAATCACGGTTCTGGTAAAAAAAAATAGGAATTGCATTAATACTCGAATTCTATCTTTAAATTCCAAGTATCATGATTGTAAGGCAAGATAGTGTGGTTATATGCTCCCAGTCGCAAAGACATGAAAAAGTTAATCGTTGTAATTTTGAACATGTTAAAAACTATCATTGAACTTTGTTGTAACGGTGTACGTTAGTTTATAGCTGAAATCATTCTAAATATAAGTTTATAGTTTTGAGATTATTATAAATTCATTATTCCTTTGCATCGGTTACCTTGACATATTTAAACTCTTGATTCCTATAAATATATCAAAATCATCGTTATGCCAATACCTACAATTCTCCAACATACATAATATAAGAAATAATTAACCATTGCAATATTCGATTGTATTACATATAATACCAGTTTTAATTTTAAATTATTTTGAAGATGTTGAAAAGCTACCCAAAGGACCAAAATATATTTTACCAAATTTAGCTAAGGAAATAATTTGCATGAGATAGTATACCTTAGTTTTTGAGAAATTTTAAATTTTAAATTGCAGGAAATTTAGAAAATTATAGTATATTTCTGAAAATAATATCTGATACCTCGGCCGATGAAACCATAACTTTATTTCATATATCAAAATGTTTATTTGCCCAATAAATACAATATTTCAAAATATACGCCTATAATAAGAAGTTTCCGAGATATTTACCAATTTCAATGTTCGTTTACATATGGAACCTTGATCTTTGAGCCCCTAACAATTATCCATGCATCAACATGATCGTAAGGCCAAAGCCTACAATATTTTAATTTATGTATTTTTGAACCAATGACATTGAAAATGATTGTTAGGCTTATAAGTAATATTGTTGATACGTTAATAAACATGCCAATGCATAAAGGTTTTTAATTTTCAAGATACTCAATCAAAAACAAACATACTAATCCATGTCCAAATCACAATCCAGAAGCTAGGCAAAAACTTTGGAACTGACAAGTTAGGATAGACACGTGAACTTCCAACAGGGAAGTGAGGTCGGGTGCGCCGGAAGGGTAAGCATATGTCGTTTAGCTAACTACACCCGTCACGTGTGTAATCAAAATTGAGTAAAAAGAACATGGAACTATGGGACATCAAATATATCTAGGGTAATTCTGGACACAGAGACATCAAACTTATCAACAGTACTGTAATGGCGGCCATAAAACTTTTTGAGGGTTGTGATAAGCCTAGGCTTGCAATAACCCTGAGTCATCAATTTATTTGCGAAGAAGTCCGCTTCGTTGTACAAGGTCACTTTAGTGGAACAAATTCCTACCATTGCGTATTAATTGGGAACAAATACACCATAAGCAGGAGAAGCAGATATATTGCTGCATCGAAAAGAAAAGTTAAAGTCATCACGTTTGTCATAAAGTTTCAAATGTAGCCTTTCGTGGGCGTCATAACACAGGTATAAGTCTTAATATGAAGCAGGACTTGGGGAATCAGTCGTGTCTTTCATTTGCAACTCACTAAGATAGATGACATTTACAGTCTCAAAATTAAGAGACAGAAACTTATTTATATATCTGTTTGTTGAGTTGAATGATTTGGCGACAGTCATTTCTCCAGAATTAACAAAGTAACCAAAAAATTCGTTTGCATCGGTGACCGTGAACTTTTAACCCATGACATTCATTCATAAATTAAAATGATCATTATTCGAAAACCTACAATATCCTTGTATAAAATATTTTTAAAAATTTTATTGCTTTTAATATATTGAAAAAAGACACTGATATTAGCAATTTCCTGATTTTCTTACAGCTACAGTTTGTGCAAAACTAGATTCTCTAGGTATGTTTTACTTGAAATATCGTTAAAATGTGACATCTTTACACAAGACAGACGACAGACGACGGACAGATATACATAGCAATAACTCATCAGAACCGATGGTTTTAAATGTATGTTCGCGGTCCTTTAAGGAAACGCATAAGACAAATTATATTATTATACCTTTTGGAAATGTCTCGAAATCTAATTAGTTAATTAGTGTTGGGTAAATTTGATGTCACCTTTGGATTTCAGACAATCTCACGTCACAGGTTGACATTACGAAAAATGTCACATGCGCAGAAAAACTTCGTATGCGGTTTGATCGCATTCGTTCTTCTAAATCAGTAAAACGCTTTTTTAAAGTAATGTGAAATATGATAGATAAATGCTACAAGCGTCTTACAAATTGCTAACGGACGACATCTGACAGTCATGCTTTTCGATCAAGTATGCTTTGGTTGCACAGTATAACCAACAATCGGTATAATAAAATAAATATTATATTTCTGATAGGGTGACAGCTTCGCCTCCTTTGAGAATGAAATTTCTCGGGGTAATTGTCATCCTATCAGAAATGTAATATTTATTTTTTTATACCCATTGTGTTATATTGTACTGCCACATGGGTCAAAGACTCAATGGGCCGGGTTGTCATTAAGTCAGGTGCACATCTTTGATAATATTTTGATATATACAGTACAAAGTGACTAAGTTTCAAAGTCTGAAAAAAAGGGGGGGGGGAAATCTTCAGTATACTGTATACGTAGAAATATTCGCTGGTATAAACTTTCGCGGTTTTGGTATCTAGAGCACTTTCGCTGGTATAAACTTTCGTGGTCGTGTCAATGATGTAAGGGAGGTAACTCAATTATATAAGTGCCATTGATTTAAGGGACGTAACTCGCGTACATCATCTACTTGTGTTATATGGCAATACTACGACCATTGGTGAGTAGTTTTCATGTGAACGGTTTTAAGTATTAAATATTTGAAGTCATTCTAGCGTTTGTTATTTGTTGTGCACCTACATTAATTTGTTCAGTTGTAAGTTGGCATCAAAAGAAAATACTCCAGAGAAGCAACAAATGCTACCATTTATTAACAACCAACTATCGGAAAATACTAGCAGTCCTAGTTCTAGTTCTAAAAAGGGAAAAGTGGCGATTATTATGTGTATTTCTCAGAACTTAGAGCAGCTATTGCAAAAAGTTCAATAAACAATAGAGTTGCTACAACAGCGCGGAAATTCAGTTCTTCTCTTGAAAAAATGTTAATGAAAGTACTCTGCGATCTATTAGGAAATCATACTTAAGAGAAAAAAGTAAAAATTTGCAGGCAGAAATTAGCAGTCTGCCTAAAAAAAGATAGTGGTCGCCCGTTACTTTTTAGAAACTATGATGCGGAAATAATAAATTATGTTAAAAATATTGCGGCTAGCTGGGGGAATCGTTATTACTGCCATCATTCTTGGTGTAGCCAAAGGTGTCATCACTTTTAAAGACAAATCATTACTTAGTGAATTTAGGGGAAATCTGAACATTAATCGAACCTGGGGCCAATCATTCATGAGACGAATCGGATTTACAAAATGTAAAGGTACTAAATCTGTTAAAACCGTCCCAAGTGATTTTGATGTTAGAAAAGCAGAATTTCATGACAGAATTAAAGATGTTGTTTCGAAATTTAAAATCCCAGATGACTTGATTATTAATTGGGATGAAACGGGGGTCAATATGGTTCCTACTGGTGAATTGACCATGGATACGACTGGTGTAAAACAAGTGTCAATAAAGGGTCTGGATAACAAAAGACAGATAAATGCATTGTTAGCAGCTTCATTATCTGGAGTTTTACTGCCTCCTTAACTTCTTTATGAAGGCAAAACAGAGCTCTGTCATCCTAATTACAAATTTGCTAGTGACTTGGATGTATACCATTCACCTAACCACTGGTCCAACACAGACACACAACTAAAGTAAAAATATTAGTATATATACACCATCAGAAGTTCAATAATTTTTATAAAATAAGAAATTGAAATTAGCACATGACAACTTTTGAATTTAATATTTAATAAAAATTCAAAACTCTGTGTACTATACTATTAATCAAATATCGAACATACCGATCCATGTTAAAATCATAGGTATTACTGAGCTTCTTGTAAACCAGATAAATACTTTGTTGTTATTGCGTGTATAGAATAACGGTATATTTCCACTGAGTAATATTATGAATGGCTTTAATTAATAAATAGCATGTTAATAGAGGTATCTTCGATATCTGTATTTTGTAGGTATATCGATGAAGTCGTCTTTTCTTATGTCACAACTAAATTGAGCTAAATTTGCCCTTAAAACACAAGGCACTTGCCATTTTTGATGTTTTTAAGGTCCATAGATCAGAGGCAGTTATTGAAAAATTAAAAAAATCAGGAATATTGTGTATATTTGTTCCAGCAAACTGTACAGATAAGTTGCAACTCATGGACCAAGAAATAAATAAAATCTTCAAAGACAATTTAAAATCAAAATTTCAGAGTTGGTATGCAAAAAAAGTTGTCGATGGGTTAAGAAAGGGACTGGTTCTTGAGGAAATTATTAAATTTATTGACTTAAAAACATCTGCAATTAAGCCCATTCGTGCTGGCTGGTTACACACTGTATTTGACGAACTACGATGTAGAACACAGCTCAATACTGAGAGTTTTGAGACAGCAAGTGTTGCAACAGCCGTAACTTCTGCTCGTTAGACTTTTTGTGAGGTGGAATATTTGAATTTTTTGATTGAGTGTTTTCAACATTTTTTAACTTTAATTGTTTTTATGCGTAGTATTTAATTTAGATAGTAGTTTTAACCGTGTTTAATGTATTATTAGACAGGGGGAGTAACTCTGAAATCCGATTCAGATTAATACCTTTAAAACCTGTAAGTTTTTTGTTTATTTTAATTGATGTCTGTATGTTTTCAAGTGTCTGCACTTTTAACACAATTTATATTGCGAATTAAATATTAGATTCACATATATATCACAGATTATGTTGTATTTTAAACCAATTATCGATTTGTACTTGTTAAATTACCATCAGTTGTCAGTGGTCAGGTTTATGTGCAGGAAGTTGGGATTTGCATTACCCCAAAACGGTATTAAATTTCACGATGGATTTATTTTCGCGGTTGTGCAGCGACCGCCAAAATCGCGAACATTAATACACAGCAAAAATTTCTACGTATACAGTATATAGAAACATTCTGTGAAGTTTCAAGGTTTTTGGTTGAAAACTGTAGGAGGAGTTGAGTTCACAAAGAAGGTACCCCCCCCCCCGTTCAAAAACTTGCTAAAAAGTGACTTAGTTTCAAACCCTCGAAAAATGGGGAAAATCTTGAAATATTTCCATAAAGTCAGGTGCACATTTTAAGATATAGAAACATTCTGTGAAGTTTCAAGTTTTTTGGTTCAAAAATGTAGGAGGAGTTGAGTTCACAAAGTTGGAACCCTATTTTCTCCACCAACTCGATATTCACCATACTATAAACCGGCTTTGCACTTCGAGCAACCTGTCCAAAATTACAAAAAAAATAAACTGCCATTCCCTTAGGTTGTTTTGATTAAATTCAATATTTTTTTATAAAGCACATATCAAATGTATTTATAGTCCGGGCTACCATAATGGGTTTTATATATTTAAAATATAGACCCTTCCATAAATTGAAGAGTACTTTGGTTTAAAAAAAATAATTAACGCCCTTTTTGTCATTTGATGTTACAATACCCAATGTTAAGTGCATATCTTGACGGCTAATTTAAAGACAGAATTTTCCTAGGAGGAAATGACGTCAAAATTACTTTCACTCAAGCAAGACTTATGGGGTAGCATCTTTAAAATCAGTTCATTTTAAATCAGATTTTAATTTCATCATACAAACTACAGTTAACTTTTGTTTATTAAAAAACTACTTACCTCGAGATCGATTGACTGCTTGATTATGCAAACCTAAAAATTCAACAGCAAAAACATTGTATTAGTTGAGTGAAGAACTTATATTTACTAATGACAATGAGTTATATTTAAATATTGAACTGTCTAAAAATTGCGTTTATTGTGCTTTTACTGCCATTGCCGAGCAAAGCAAACTGATTAATGCCTGTATTTCAAATCGCTGGAATAACCAATCAGTGACGTCACGCTTATAGCCGCAAAAAAGAGAGGAGTGACGTCACATTAGCAATGGCATTTAACAAAGTTTTATACATTTAACCATCACAAATGAAAACTTAATGTAAATAACGCGCGCGCTGCACCGGTATTAATTTTGCCGCACTAAAATAATGCGCAAAATTAAGCATCATATCAGACAACTATACAATCATCATTTTTTTTTAGATTTACCAAATAAGGAAGTTTTCGTAAGAGAAAATCAACAACAAACATTTAGGTTCCGTTTTACTTACAAACAAGAGGCCCATGGGCCTTAACGCTCACCTTGGGCTGAGTACATATCTCATGTAGAGGTTGAATGGTCAATGACATTAATAAAAGGGAATATCAAAATTTTCAGCAGTAAGGAATAATAATATGCAAGTATCTTTGCAAATTAAATATAATAATTATTATATAAGTATGCTATATATATATATATATAGCATAATATCTAAAATCTAGCTACAATATATAATTTATAAACAGCTAAAACATATATATATATCAAAAATACTTACAATATTCTAATATACATGCCTATATAAAAAGTTTTTAGTTTTTTAGATAATTACGTTTGCACCTATGACCTTGACCGTTGAACCTATGACCTTCATTCATATATTAAAATGATTGTAAGGCAAATACCTACAAAAAATAGCTGTGCTAATGCCTCCAATATTCTAATATACACGCCTATACAAAAACTCTATAGTTTTTGAGATAATTAACCTTTAAATATTTGTTCTTGTCTATGACCTTGACCTTCATTCGTTAGGCAAATACTTACAATATTCTAATATACATGCCTATACAAAAACTTTATAGTTTTTGATTTGGTTGGTTGGTTGAGTGTTGCTTAACGTCGCATAAGCAATTTTTCAGCTATTCGCGACGAGAACTATTTAATTAATCTCTATGGATTAATCTATGAACAATTTGTGTATGCATGTGAAGTGCTATTGTGTTGTATGGTCTGCCTTGTACTAGCGCGCACTCAGGGCGACTTTACCGTGCTAGCTTACAGAGTCAGTACGCCGCAGACAAGCGTACCACTCCCCTAGTCCATTATACTGATACCAGGTGAATCAGTAAAGGCCAACGGTAAGGAAAATTCACTTTACCACATGTGGTCCATATGCTGCCAATGTAAAACATTCCAAATAATCTACTTTAGAAAAGTCAGAGTCATCTTCAATTCGAAAAAAAACTTAGAAAATTTTAATATCTTAATAATTTTTCTTATTTTAAAATCAAACATACTATAAAATCCAAAACAAACATGCGTATCCATGTCCATTTACAATCAAATATCAAAGTAGAAATATGAAACTGACAAAGAAGATTAAATGCGTGAAATGCCACCAAAGAGTGAGGCCAGGTTCTCCGGAAGGGTACGTAATCTCTTTTCATAAGCTACACCCGCCTCATATGTAATCTTTATCAGATGTGAAGGCACATGGAACTTTCTTAAGTCAAATATATTCTAGGTTATTTAGGATAAAGAGACATCATACTTAACAAAATATTGTGATGACGGCAATTAAACTTTTGAAGGCAGTGATAATTCTAGGCTTGCAATAGCCAGGTAAAAAAATGTATACGCAAACAGTTTGCTTCATAGCATAAAACAAACTCTACCATGGTTTAGTTATTGTGAAAATATAACAGAAAAACAGAAGAAACGCGTATATTGCCGCATAAAAAAGTGAAGTTGACAATAGAAAACTTGTTTATCGTATAGTTTTAAGTGTAGTCATAATTGAAGTATAAAAATATAAATTAAAAATATTCAAAAATTCTTAAATAAATAAATAAATAAATAAACAAATGAATTATCATATAAATAAATAAATAAATAAATAAACCACAATTTCATAGACAAAACTGGTAGATTCTTTTGCACAAATGTCTTCATGATATAATTCCTCGATCGATCCATTATAATAACTTATATTCTCTTATCAAGTTGTTTATAGAGAGAGAGAGAGAGAGAGAGAGAGAGAGAGAGAGAGAGAGAGAGAGAGAGACTCGGAGCTGAGAGTTGTCTCTCGGAACTTTTTCCCGCAAGCAAAAACTATAAGCATGATTTTCTAATCATAAAATAGGTCCCAGTCCTAGTTAACGAATTTTAAACTGATAAAGTTGTGATTTGTAATGAAACAATTAAAAGAAAAAACAAACATTTATATTGTTCGGCATTTATTTTAAGTAAATTATCGTTTTAATTTGTTTTCTTGCCGAAAATGGGGTTCTTTGTGTTATTCCGTTTGATCCACAATCCTAGAACTGACGTTCACCACAACATAACTAGCAAAATCTTGATCTCACTGCATTGGTTCACATCTTTCGGGAAAATCTAGTGTGAGAAAACTCGCTTGTCGAATATTGGTTCTAATCTCAGTGCACTTGGATTTTCTTCACTATCCTTGAACTTAACGTCTCTACACAAGACTACACAATTTTGTTACAAACTGACAAAATATTAAACTGGGATGGGATCTAATCTCATAAAATTTGTCAGTTCGGTCAGGTTTTACATTCTTGACCATTCAAGAATTCTTATTCATTGTATCAGATAATCATATAAGTGAAATAATCTTGACACAGGAATGAAACTCTATACTCTGTTATCCCGTTATCCTGATTATGTTGAGAAAAAAGTAAAAAGTTTTCTCAAGAAAGATATCAAGTGGTGTTGTTCAAACACAAAAAGATATTAGCAGTCTGCAGCTGACGTTGGGATGTTGTCATATCTAGTAGAGATAGAGAGAGAGAGAGAGAGAAAGAGAGAGAGAGAGAGAGAGAGAGAGAGAGAGAGAGAGAGAGGTAATTAGAATGGTACATTTTTTGCACATAAGATTATCTTTTTTCTATATTTTTATAGCGCAAAGTTCTATTTCCATATGCAAGTCCCAACTTTTGTACATTTTTTGTACATTTTTTTATATTTTATTGGGTTTAAATAGATAAATTCCGTCTCTATCCGTCCGTTATTGGCTTTATGGAACAAATCTAAAATGATAGGTGCTATTTTCTGGTAAAAAAGATTCTTGTGTGGTGCACCAGTATACTGACTATTTAGTATAATAATGTAATAATTTATTTAATATAATAAAATTAACTTGAATGTTCAAATGGATGTCATACAGATAATTTTAAACAGGTGCGGAAAAAAGGGGAGAGGAAGGAGACCTACCACTTCGGTAGCAGCCATCTCAGTTGGTTGAGTTTTTGGCTGTCCGCTCCAGAAGTGGAAGGTCGCGGGTTAGGTCTCTGGTTAGGTCTGATCCAAAACTTGAAAAAGGGTAGTGACTATTTACTCGCATCCGCTTTAAAGTATGACAATGGTAATAATAGTTTTTCAAACAGTTCTACCAGATTTATAACAGTAGGAAATGTCGCTAGTTCTACTGTTTCAATTTGTAAAGAGTACTATTATTATAATGTTTAACATGTGTACCCCACTTCTCTCTCCTTCTCTCTCTCTCTCTCACACACACACACACACACACACACACACACACACACACACACACCGGGATTTGAATTGATTTCTATATTATAATGAAATTATTTTATTTAACATTCTCACTCTCCCCCTCATAAAACAGTCATTTAAGTTAAATGCGAGATTTTGAAGGATATATTAAGATTATAACAAATTATCATTAAAACTCGTCCTGCCATTTTGTACAGATTATTAAATGTCGCTGGTAGAATGTTAAAGTTATTTATCAAACATGGAAATAAGTATTGGTAATATAACAAAAATGTAAATAAATTATAAAAGACAATTTAAAATAAAATTTACTTATAAAATATTGTTTTAATTTTAAAAACTATTGAAATATTTTAATAAAAAAGAAGTAATATGATTACGATTATACAAATAGAAATGGATATCTTATCGATAATTAATCTTTATAAAAGTGATGTTTACCAGTCAGATAAATAAGTGTATTACAAGTAAAGGTTTGATATGCCTGCCTTCCTTTGATCAGAAATCTTAGGTCAGTTTAACTAACCTAAAAATTATTCCTCTCAAGAATGAAGGAGCAAACTATAATAATAATGATAATAATAATAATAATAATAATAATAATAATAATAATAATAATAAGATATTTTTTAAATGAAGTAAAAAATTATTTATATTTTATTATTAAATCTGAAAGATTTAGTGCTAGTCAGGTGATCAATAGGCAACCGGGTACTGATATAGTTTTAAAATATATAATGCATATTCATGTCTTCCGTGGCCTAATGGATAAGGATGTAGAGTCAGGAAAGAATGTAGTCTGGAGAACTAAGGGTAGTGAGTTCAAGTCCCGCTGCGAGCAAAAGTAGGTAAGTAAATTTGTAATAAATGATGTTTAATAATGTGTTCATCTTTATTTGTGACTTCAGGACTACTTGCAAATCAACCAAAATTAATATAAATTGATAAAGAAAAATGATTAAATAAATAAATTGATTTTTTTATCATTGTTATAAATTTTATAAATAAATAAAAAAATAAATAAAATAAAAATGAAATAAAACAATTAAATAAAATAAAAACAGTGTAAGAGTATAATTAGTTAAATAATTATATTTAACATCACATTTATATAAGTTTAAAATTTGAAAACAAATGTAAAAAAATTTGTTTTCCTTGTTTATTAAACGAATCCTTAAAGATCCTTAAAACCGCCTTAAAGATCCTTAAAATTTCAGTTCCATTAAGGATCTTTAAGGATGTCCTTTAAGAGATCTTAAAGACACATTCAAGGTCCTTAAAGCCCATTTAATGAGTATTTAAGGGGGCTTTCAGGATCATAAGAGATGACTTTTTTAAAAAAAACTCAAAAGCAAACCTACCAATCCATATCCATATAATAGTAACTGTTCCAAAATCAAAGTAAAAACATTGACACATAATCATCACTTGTTGACTCAGGTAAATCAAAAACAAACATACTGATCCATGTCCGAATCAGAATCCAAAAAAACAGTTAAACATTTAGATGTGACATATTTGGTAAGACACGTGAACTTTCACCAGAGAAATGAGACCGGGTGCTCCGAAAGAGTAAGCATCTTTTTATAGGTGTGTAATGAAAATTGAATAAAAGTAACTGTGGGGCGTCAAATATATTAAGTGCAATCCATGACACAGGAACTTGCTCCGGTATCAATGAGCTCGTCAACTCACTCTTTATTATCACTTGTTGACCAAGGGATATTGCAAGCATAGCCCTATCAAGGTAATCAAAGGGTTTTATGGCTGTCGTCAGATTTTCGATATGTCTAATGTTTCTGGACATATTATGAGTCTTAGGGTTCCATGTGCCTTTTACCCTATTTAATTACACACGTTGCAGGTGTAGCTAGCTATACAGGAAGTGCTTACCATCCCAGGGCACCCGACCTCATTTATCTGGTTGAAGTTCACGTGTTAACGTAAGTTTTCAGTTTCAGAACATCGCTCTCTCTCTCTCTCTCTCTCTCTCTCTCTCTCTCTCTCTCTCTCTCACACACACATCGATATGTCATTACCAAACAAAACAATAATAATAAGCTAATTTATAACGATAATATTTACGTAAAAGATCTAAAACGGCAACAGAATTAGATAAGAAACAGATATACTTACGTCGTATAACTACAAAAAATAAGACAACCATTATATTGTTTACGTTTAGTTTTTTTGAATCAGGATTGTTATTCGGTCATTTATTCGTATACACACACACACAAACACATCCACACACACACACACACACACACACACACACACACACACACACACCACACACACACACATATATATATATATATATATATATATATATATATATATAATTATGTGTGTGTGTGGATGTGTTTGTGTGTGTGTGTGTATATATATATAAACAGTCAATTTATAACGTTATCATTTAGATAAAAGTCAGGTCTTAATCCTGTAAAACAAACCTCTACATTTAAGTACGAAACATATCTATCTACTTCTAACATTTTGTAAAAATATCAATACAAATCAAACCTTGTAGTATGTTACTTAGAAGAACAATTTTGAAATTTCATGAACGCATAGTAATCAAAACTAAACTGTTATGTCAGACAGTAAATACTAAAATTCTAAATGTCTAAAATATTGAAACACAAACTTACCAATCCATATCCACATAACAGTTCCAAAATCAAAGTAAAAACATTGACACTAATTCATCCCTTGTTTACCTCACGGATTTTGCAAGCCTGGACCTGTCAAGGCAATCAACAAGTTTTATGGCTCTCATCAGAGTATTGTTGATAAATCTGATGTCTCCGTGTCTAGTATTGCCCTGGATATGCTTAACGTCTCAGTTTTCTTATTCCTTTCACCAAATTTTATTTATACACATTGCGGGTGTAGTAAGTTAAACAGGAAGTGCTTACCTTTCCACGACTCTTGTCCATCTACAAAAATTAAGATAATCATTATATAATTTTTTTTAATCGGGATAGTGATTCGGATATTTGTATTTGAATATGCTACAAAGCTACAAGTTTTTACTTTCAATCTCTCTCTCTCTTTCTCTCTCTCCCCCTCTTTCTCTCCCTCTCTCTCTCTCTCTCTCTCATATATATATATATATATATATATATATATATATATATATATATATATCATCCATCTGCCATTCCTTACTAAACACAATCATAAAAAAGCCAATTTATAACGCCAACATTTAGATATAAAGACTTCAAACAGCAACAAAAACAAACATTTTTGATCGTGACTCGCATACGCATATACATATTTTGTCATAATATAGACATGTAAAACTGATTGATTTTCATTTTGTATTTATAAAAACGGAGATAAAAAAAACAAATCAGCTTACCTCTTATCCTTTTGAACATACCAACAACAAATCAGACCATCATTATATAGTCAGCATTTAATATGTTTGTTAGTATGGTGAATATAATGCATATAAATTGAAGCATAATTATGCATACATTGTTTAATTCCGATATCAAGAAATGAACAGATATTGAAATAATTAAACTAACGATTTGTTTTTGAAATCGAATGATGTCTTTATCCTGTGAAACAAACCTCTTAGTTTAAGTACGAAACATATCCATCATCCATCTACTACTAACATTTTGTAAAAATATCAATAAAAATCAAACTTTGTAGCATGTTACTTTGTAGAACAATTCTGAGATCTCATGAATGCATGGTCATCAAAACTAAACTATTAAGTCAGATAGTTAATGCTAAAACAGTTACAAAATCAAAGTAAAAACATTGAAAACTGTCAAATAAATTGAAACATACATGAGAAATATATGATTGTGTGTTCTTAAACGATAAGCATCTTTTATTTTGCTAGCTACATCCACCACGTGTGAAATGAAAATAGTCAGGGGGCATATCTCAAAAAGTAACCTCTTTATTGACCACCTAAACATTTTTTGTTAAAAGCAGGAAACATGGTGGATCTTATTTCTCTGTATGTACTTAATAGGCTAGGTATGTTTTCATCTTGACTTTTTCTGTTTAATGGAAATATGGCGAACAATCCAAAGTGGCCACCAAAAAGATCATTTAAAAATTAAAATTCAAAAACAAATCAACCGCCTAAACTTTTAAGTTGAAATTTGGAATTTGATCAATTAAATATTTATACTAATTTTTTCCCAAGAAACATTAATGAGCAGGATGACTTTCAAAATACTCCAGTCAAGTCGGGAGGCTCTTGACATTTATAATAATAGCCCAAAGAGCTTCCATTTACGTTTAGTAACTGGTGATTAAACATGGATTCATCATTGGGGCCTAAAAACCAAAAAAGTGTCCATCCAATGGAAGCACCCTGGCTAACCCCACCAAAGAAATTCATGGTCACTCTGTTTTGAGATCCTAAGGGTGCTCTGTTTATCAATTATAAACAGTCCCGATTTGGCACCCAGTGATTATTTCCTATTTAGAAATTTGAAATCCCATTTACGGGGAATCAGATTTCCTGATGATAATAGACTTACGGCTGCCACAGAGGCATTGTTTCAGGACCAAACCGAAGACTTTTATTTAAAGGCTCTAGGCAGTCTGAAAGAACAGTGGGCTAAGTTTGTTGGGGTAAATTGGGACTATATTGAAAAGTAATAATAAAATATATGCTTTGTTGCTATATCATATACCCCATTCTATCAACTTTTTGACTTGACCTCTCATCGTATTTTTATTATCATTACATATGACTGATTATCTTTTCACAGGAGAAGTTATAAGAAGATTTTGAACTTTTCTATATTTTTGGTCGTTTTTGTAATGTTTTTAAATAACATTCGATATAATTAAAAAAGCACGGTTGTAATAGGAAAAAAATAGGAATTGCAATAATACTCGAATTCTATTTTTAAATTCCAAGTATCATGATTGTAAGGGAAGAAAGTGTGGTAATATGCTCGCAGTCGCAAAGGCGTAAAAAAGTTAATCGTTGCAATTTTGAACATGTTAAAAACTATCATTGAACTTTGTTGTAACGATGTACGTTAGTTTATAGCTGAAATCATTCTAAATATAAGTTTATAGTTTTGAGATTATTATAATTTCATTATTCCTTCGCATCAGTTACCTTGACATATTTAAACTCTTGATCTTTATTAATATATCAAAATCATCGTTATGCAATTCTACAATTCTCCAACATACATAGTATAAGAAATAATTAACCATTGCAATATTCGATTGTATTACATATAATACCAGTTTTAATTTTACAGCACTAGACGGCCGTTTTTGTTGGACCAAAATTATGAAACCAAAATTATTTTGAAGATGTTGAAAAGCTACCCAAATGACTAAAATATATTTTACCAAATTTAGCTAAGAAAATACCTTGCATGAAATAGTATACCTTAGTTTTTCAGAAATTTCAAATTTTAAATTGCAGGAAATATAGACAATTGTAATATATTTCTGAAAATAATATCTGATATCTCGACCGATAAAAACATAACTTTATTTCATATATCAAAATGTTTATTGGCCCAATAAATACAATGTTTCAATATATATGCTTACAAAATTCACTCAAACCCATCAATTATTGTATGTTGCTGCATTATCGGAGCAAATTTCACTGCAGATTTCCGAAACGATAATACTTCACAGTAGATATGGCATCAGAGGCGTTAGCCAGAAAAGAATGAATGTGAAAGTCTGGTTGGCAAAGACATCACACTCGTGTGTAGACGCCTTTACTCTAGGTGGAAGGGGTCGAAGAAAATTTTGAAAAGATGGAGCCAATATCTGAATTCTTATAGGGTCTCGATTTAATTCATCTTAGAAGCTAGAAACTGAAATTGTTACCAAAAGTTGAGGATGTCATTAAAAGCTCTCAGTTATGGCTTCCATCCCTCATATCTGCAGTAGTAATTTCACCTTGATCTGGGTATTTGGGTTCACATGCATTTGAGGAAAATGGTCACCTATGAACTGATTGGCTTATCACTACTAGACTGAGAGTGAGACGAAATTTGTGGCTATGTTTTTAATTTGAAAAATATCATTGTGAATAACTTATTCTTCAAATGATTCAAAGAAAAAAAATAATAATCCACTGTTTGTAACTTTCGCAATATAATTATTTTGTTTGTCATTTGTACCAAATGGCTGATTGGCATATTTTTAAAAAATCGTGTGCAAGCACAGGAAAATTTGCTAATATGCACGTTACGCTACTGGACATGATAAAGAACTCTGCACAATAATGACATCAGTGCAACATACAGACAAGATATCTACACCTTTGTCTACAACTGCCGATGTCTAGATATAAGTGACAATTATAATAGTAAAAACAATAAAATTTTGCTAATGTGACCATTTGTATACAGACCACCGGTCTTTTAAGACCACTGTTATATGGGCAATTGCTTTATATTTCAACCAAAAAGAACATCTGTATATAAGCCAGTTGTCTAAAGAAGTCCCAAAGGTCGGTTATAATGTATGTTAGCTTTACATTTGTTTTGAAAGTTGTGTTACACATTGAATCAATACCATTTCTAAAAAAAATTTAAATCTGAAATCCAGTTTAAAGTATTACCTGTGTAACAGTAAAATATATCAATGTTCAACTTTAAATGTTTATTTAAATCCTAGTTAGGAAAGATGTATTGTCATCAAATGACCACTGAAGGTAAAGGGTTAAATGTAGCATAAAATTGATTTTTACACGCACCTTTTTCATAGTTTTGGCCTGTCGTATAAGTGTACCCAGTCAAACTGATTTTATATACATTGAGGCGGTCAGATCAAGGATGGTGGAGGAAACCGCATTGTCTTCAAAAAAAAAAAAAAAAAAAAAAAAAACCTTCGGCAAAGGAAATGACAAACATTCTTGCATTAGGATGTGTTCCGAGTGGGGTTCGGACGTAGGCTTGGGATCCGTAACTACACACTTAAGTCCACTTGCCACCTAACCCCCCCCCTAATATGGTTTAAGTTACAATTACTGATTTACTAATGGTGTAAAATGATGATAGTAGCCCATGCTATAAAGTGTGTGTAGCCTAGCAAATAGAGACTAAATTTTATTAACTCCAGATAGTTCTCGTCAAACATACCGCGTCACGGTAAGCTTGGTACGCTAAAAAACCCTGCTGTATAATGCCGTAAGCACAACACCAGGCAAAATCTCTGCACCTTCGCCTATAGCAGGCAAGGTCTCGATATAAGTGAAATATTCTTGATAGGGACGTTAATTCAACATTATAACTCAACATAAAAAAGATCGCTATAGATAACTGACGGCTTCGAACTTCTGTATTTCATTGGAATCCTGATAAAAATGTACCAAAATGAAATATACATTAGGTGCGAGAGGCTATTCTTTTTTTTTTTTTTTTTTTTTCTTTTTTTTGTCCCTTCCATCAAAAACGGGCTATAATTGTATAATTGTAAAATTCACTTTAAATACTGAATAATATTGTTATATACACGAATCTTCAGTTCAGCAGCAATGCCAATTTTTTAAAATGTGTGTGTGTCTGTGTGTGTGTGTGTGTGTGTGTGGTATAAACGGGGAAGGTTTTATAAGTCAAGAACCACCAAAGGCACTTTCACAGAGGGGTCCTTAAAAAATTAAAAATAATAATAAAACGGTACAAAACGGTGATGAATGTCAGGCAAAAACATCGGTTGTCTTATAATATGCGATAGCCATGATACTCGCGCTAAAAAGCACTCTCATTAATTAAATATTATACCAGTTTTAATTTTACAGCACTAGACGGCCATTTCGGAATTAATATAACTAATAATCGTTAACATTGAAATAAATACTAGTGGTTAATTATCATATCTGACCAGAAAAATACTTAAAAAGCAGTCGTGTTGTTTACATTTTATGTTATTATAAAAAGAAATATGCCTGAGTGGATAGGGGATCCATAACTTATATATGGGAAGGTCATCAACAATCATTATCAGTTCTAAAATAACGTCTGATGAACAAAACCAAGTTTACATTTCCAAGTTTTATTATAGTACATGAATGTGATACTTTGGATCACTCAAATCTTCAATTTAATACTGCGATTATTAAATGAATTGTTAAAAACTTTCAATGATGACATTGATAATATGAAAAAACATCCTTTCAGAATCACCGATCTAGTATTTGACCCCAGGTTTGGTATATTTATATACATCTGTCACGGACGTAGTAGAAGACATTTATCTACCGCCGTACGTAACACTATAAAATCGGCAAATGTTCCAGATGTGATGCAAATTCAATTTTTGATATCTTTTAAATTATTTGACTTCTGTTGGTCGCTGATATATCAATAGGTAGCTATGAAAATTTGCCTTTTCATCATATGAAGATTTCATTTTAATCACTTTAATCGAGCAAATCAATGGGACATAAACCAGAAAATCGGCTGTCTTTGATGCACACTGATAAAAGTGTAATCAAAAGTCGATATTTGAATTATGTAAATGGACAGAATTCCTTAGAAATACTTATTTTTATCATATTACAAATATCTCTCTCATCTGACATTTCAGGGTCGAAAAATCTTAAAGTGAAGAAAGCGTACTGGTCGCGGAAGACTGGGCAAAAACCTCAAAGTTGTATAGGATTTGGCACTTTTTAAAGCATATTTATTAAATCGTCATTAAACTTCGCAGATATAATTTTAGATTTTTAAAATTATATAGTTGCATTCTGCATCGGATTTCCTTTCAATTGATAAAAAATATGAAACAATTCATTCGAAAACACACGTTTTATATAGTGTCGATTACAGCTAATGCCTCAAAAGTACTTAAAAAGTACAAAAATAACGGCGTAAAACGATGTTTTTACCTAAACACGAAATTTTCGCCCGCATGTAGTACAAATTCAAAGTTCTCAATTTCCATCATTTGAGCATCATATAAATGATTTTGTAAATTTTTTAAATATGATTTTTCTCTATTTTTCACACATATAAGTTTGACAGCATTTTAACATCTCGAAATACATTAAATCGGGTTTAAATAATGTAGAAACAATTTCACGAAAATAGAAATTTGAATTGCGTGCTCGAATATCAAGTAAAAATATGTAGGATAGAGTGTTTGTAAAGGAAATCACCAAGAACAAAGTTGATAGGAACACAGGATGAAATACCATCTTTAAGCCACCTATAAGCCACGCTTATAGGAGCTTATAGATTGGCTTATAGGAGCTTATAGGTGGTTTATATGTGGCTTATAGGACCATCATCTATTAGCCACCTATAAGCCATCTATAAGCCTGGCTTATTGGCACTCAAAATATAAGCCACCTATAAGCCATGCTTATAGGTGGCTTATAGACTGTTTCTATTTCTAAATAAAAATATTATATTCTTTATTCAGCCATAAGTAACAACTCATAAGCAAACATAAAATTTGAAAAGTATGAACAATAAATAAACAATAATAATAATATACACATAAATAAAAATTTTGTCGTGTACTTACATTATGGAATTCTTATTTATATTTATTTATTTATTTATTTATTTATTTATTTATTCAGTTTTTATATATCACAAAAATTCATATAAGAAAATACGCACATTAAAAAATAATGACCGGCAGTAAATGTTTTTATGATTGTTACTTTCAATTTATTAATCTATTTATTTATTTAATTTTTTTTAATTTATTTATTTAGTTTGTATATATGACAAAAAATCATATGAGAAAATGCGCACTTTAAAGTATACTGACCGGCAGTAAAATTTTTATGATTGTTAGTTTTCAATTAATTAATTAATTAATTTATTTATTTATTTTATTTATTTATTTATTTATTTATTTATTTATTTATTATTTATTATTATTTATTTATTTATTTATTTATTCAGTTTCTATATATGACACAAATTCATATAAGAAAATACGCACATTAAAAAATAATGACCGACAGTAAATGTTTTTATGATTGTTACTTTCAATTTATTAATCTATTTATTTATTTAATTAGTAGTATTACTAATATTATCTTTTTAATGTTAATTGTTATTTTTCAAGCCATGTATCTTCCTAAATTCATAAAGATTCTATAATTTAAGCTCACCTGACCGAAAGGTCATGTGAGCTTATGGCATAGCGCAGCGTGCGTGCGTGCGTGCGTCGTTTACACATATTTTCGACTTCTCGTCTGAAACTACCAGACAGATTTCAATAAAACTTGGTCAGACTTGTATATGGACCAGTGCAATTCAAATTTGTTTGTGCCGTTGCCATGGCTACCATAACTAGGTCAAGGTGACTTAGGGTTGCAAAAACCTTTAAAAAAAATCTCCTACGAAAGCGATGATTGGAGAAAAAATCTGTTGTTGGCTTCTCTAAGTTCTTGAGCCTATAGTTGGTTCATTTTCTGAAATTTTGACAAAAAATAGATTACACGTCTTTGTGTTTAATTTTGAAAAATAAAATGGTAAAATAGCCTCAAATTTTTGTAACTTGACTTTTTTACGAGATAGTGACATGGGATTATCAGTTTTGACATATTCTTGTAATTACCTTCAAAATGGGGTCAAGGTCAATTGTGAATGTCATGACCTTTGATTTTAATTATTATCTGGAAAACTATAAAGTTTTTGTATAGGCATGTATATAAGAAGATTAGGTATTGGCCTCACAATCATTTTGATATATTAATAAAGGTCTTACTTTCAAGGGTCAAGGTCACAGATACCCAAAAAATCCCAAAATGACCTAGTTTTTTTTACTTTTGTACTTTTGTTTTCACTATTTTAGCCTCAAATCGTTACTATTATGAAAGATTTTGACATTGGGGTTTAAGTATTTATGTTTTCTTGAAATCTATCAGCTAGCTATTATTTATCAGGTGAGCATATTAGGCCCAATGGGCCTCTCCTTCTTATGACAATGCTGATACACACAAGAGAGAATATTTTCTTTATTTAACAATAGAACATGAATGGACACAAAGTGAAGTATAAACCTGTAAATATCTTAAACATTAAACAGCTTGAGGTAACATCACTGTCCAAATTTAATTTAAATTTTATTGGTATTTACCCTCATTTACAATATACATACTTACGTGAATGCAGTGTACCACGTTTTATTAAACGATAGTTTTGTAAATGTGTGTTGGTCGGACAGTATCTACTTACGTGAATATAATTTATCAACAGTTTGGAAAACGATAGTTTTTAAATCTTAGAATAATTCAATTAATCTGTAATATCTGATTAAAACGTAATCGTACAATATATGTTTTGTATATAATTTTATTATTATTATTATTATTATATTATATTATTATTATTTTGTTTTGGTTAAAGGTATTTTTCTGCTATTACTTTTTTTGTAACGTCGGTTAGTTTGTTATATCTATACCATACCAAATTTTGATATTTTTATGTAATGTTCCTTTGTATATACCCCATAAGCTGGGATATGTTACCATTTACATTTACAGACATTCGTCGTATCTTATCTTATTTACTATCTTTTATTACATCTTTTTCTTTCTTTTCTTTCTCCTTACTTTCATTAATTTTCTTGTATGTATTTAAAATGTGTTCTTTTGGTTTGAAAATTACAATACGTACATTATGGCGTTATCTGACTCTTTTTGACACATTTAGGTTCGTTTGTTTGCTAAATACTATACCAATATTAATATGGCTTTAAGAATTTTATCTTTGAATGCCAAGGTCTAGGGGATAATTTTAAGAGAAAAGACGTTTTTCAATATTTGGCAACACTTGACTACAATATATATTGCTTACAGGACACGCATTTTACTTCTGAAAATCAAGCATCTGTTGAAAGGGAATGGGGGTTCTCTTGTATTTTCAATTCCTATAGGTCAAATGCTAGGGGAGTGGCTGTATTTTTCAAAAATAATTTTGAATTTAAGCTACTTAAATCAAATTGTGACAATGATAATCTAATTTTACTCGAACTTCTGGTTGATGAAAGGAAAATAACACTCGTAAACCTCTATGGACCAAATAAAGATACTCCCGCCTTTTATAAAATGGTTTTTGATAAAATTGCTGAATTCGAAAATACCGACTTTATAATCTGTGGCGATTTCAATCTTTGCTTAAATCCCGACCTAGACTCATTTAATTACATCAATATTAACAATCCAAATGCAAGACAGCTTGTGCTAGATTTCATTCAAGAAAATAATTGTATAGATGCTTTTCGAGAAAATAACCCAGATTTAAAACGTTATACTTGGAGGAAGAAAAATCCAGTGAAACAAGCTAGATTAGATATGTTTATTCTAAGTGAAACTTATTCAACTAACAATTATACAACATTTATAAAACCTGGATATCGAACGGATCATTCTATAGTACAACTGCAAATAACATTTAATGACTACAAAAAGGGAAGGGGGCTGTGGAAATTTAATAACTCCCTGTTACATGATAAACAATATATAGAAACAATTCAAATTCTTATCTCAGAAATAAAAAGACAATATGCACTTCCAGTTTATAATATAGACAATATTCTTAATATTTCAAACGAATCTATAGCCTTTTCGATTAATGATCAATTATTCTTAGAAACTTTATTAATGGAAATAAGGGGCAAAACCATCTCATATGCTAGTTTTAAAAAGAAGCAAAATGAAAAAACGGAAACAATTTTGATAAGTGAAATAAAACAACTCGAAGATCAATTAAATGATAATAATTTCAACAAGTTAGAGGAAAAAAAGGAAGTGTTACAAAATCTTAGAAAAGACAAAATTAAAAGTTCTTTGGTTAGATCGAGGGTTAAATGGATAATGGAGGGGGAAAAACCAACAAAGTATTTTTGCAGTCTAGAAACTAAAAATTTTCAAATATAATACCTAGAATAGAGAAAGAAAATGGAAACATTATAACAGATCAAAAAGACATCTTACAGGAAATAGAATATTTTTATAAAACCTTTATTCGGAAAACTCAAACATAATAGACGTAGATTTAAATAATTATATTGGATCGTGTAATTTTAAAAAATTGAATAAAGTTGAATCTGATCGTTTGGAAGGGGTTATAAGTAATAGGGAAGCTTTTGAAACGTTGAAAAAATGAAAAATGACAAAAGTCCTGGGTCAGATGGGTTTACTGTAGAATTCTTTAAAATGTTTTGGAAAGATATTGGGGATTTTGTAGTAAGGTCTCTAAATTATGGTTATGAAAATGGGAAACTCTCAGTAACTCAGCGGGAAGGGATAATAACTTGTATACCAAAAGAGGGAAAACCAAAACATCTCTTAAAAAATTGGAGGCCAATTACACTCTTAAATACAGTTTATAAAATAGGGTCTGGAGTAATAGCAAATAGAATAAAACCGTTATTGGAAAACATTATTGGCATAGAACAAACTGGTTTCATTTCTGGGAGGTATATTGGGGAAAACACAAGGCTTATATATGATATAATGCAATATACGGAAGATAAAAATATTCCCGGTCAACTCCTATTAGTAGATTTCGAAAAAGCTTTTGATTCAATAAGTTGGTCATTTTTACATAAAGTCTTAAACCTATTTAATTTTGGTTCGTCTATACATAAATGGATTAACACATTTTATAAAGACATAAAGTCTGCAGTAACGCAGGGTGGACATTTAACTTCCTTTTTTGACATAAAAAGAGGTTGTAGGCAAGGGGACCCATTATCACCTTATCTTTTTCTATTATGCGTTGAAATTCTAGCTATAAAAATTCGAAACAACAAAGATATAAAGGGAATTAAAACTAATAATAAAGAAGTTAAAATATCGTTATTTGCTGATGACACAAGTCTTATTCTTGATGGCTCAGAACAATCTCTAAGACAAGCGCTTAACGAATTAAATCTTTTTGCGAAAATTTCGGGTCTTAAAATTAATTTAGAAAAAACACAGATAATTTGGATAGGTAGTAAGATATATAGTGATGTTAAATTATGTAGAGAATTTAATCTGCATTGGGGGGATACTAGGTTCACGTTACTTGGGATGATATTTGATGTTGACTTGCAAAAAATGCCTCATATAAACTTTGTAAAAAAGTGAATAATATCAAATCACAGATAAATTTTTGGAAAAAACAAAAACTTACACCTATTGGGAAAATCACAATTATTAAAACTCTGCTCATTGCTCAGTTAAATCACCTATTTATTTCATTGCCAAATCCAAGCCAAAACTTTATTAATGAACTAAATACAATTTTTTATAACTTTATTTGGAATGGGGTTACTCATAGAATAAAAAAAGATGTTATTGTAAAAGAATATGAAGAAGGTGGTTTAAAAATGATCGATTTGATCCCATATATAAATGCTTTAAAAACAACTTGGATTAAAAAAATATTGCATACAAAGGGTTCCTGGTGTAATATCTTAGAATGTTACATAGATACAGGGAGATTTTTTAGCGTAGGAAATGAATTTATCGTAAAGAACATGAAATACTTTAAAAATGACTTCTGGACAGATGTGTTTAAGGCTTGGATACTATTGACAAACAATATTAAAAAACTAAGAATATTCAAAAACGCAGCTGAAAGTTATCTTTGGTATAATAGTGATATTATTATTGGAAATAGTTGTATTTACATTAAGAAATTATACGAAAAAGGGGTAATATTTATCAATGATCTACTTGATACTGATGGGCAATTTTTAAGCCTGCAAGATTTTATTCGGAAATATAACTACAACATACATTATCTTCACTATACTGGAATAATTGAATCGGTAAAACATATGCTGAGAAAAAACAATGAGTATTGTCTGTCTAAATCTGAAACTCCTTTCATTCCTAACAATCTTAAGATACTATTTAAAAATGAAAAAGGCTCGAGGGACATGTATAAAATCTTGAAGCAAAATAATATCTTACCTACTTCACGGCAAAAATGGCAAAGCATTTTTGATAATTTAATTTAACTGAAAATGATTGGAAACAAATATACAAAATAATTCACCTGACTACTATAAATTCTAAAATACAATGGTTCCAATACAGAATAATCCATAATATAATTGCTACAAACTCTTTTTTGTTTAAAATAGGTATTAAAACAGAGGCTCTGTGTAGTTTTTGTAAACAGGAAAGTGAAACAGTTATTCATCTCTTTTGGGAATGCGACATAGTACAACAATTTTTAGAAGACTTAGAAAACTATTTTTTATCGAATGGTATTTTGTTAGATCTAACAAAAATGAGTTTAATTTTTGGATATTTCAGATCGTTTAATAGAGTTAAAAATTTTATCCTTATGCATGTAAAATATTACATTTATAAAACCCGTTGTACTGGTAAAAAACTGTCTCTTGAAAAGTTTAAATATATTTTAAAAGATGTATATTACATCGAAAAAGAAATAGCAATAGGCAAAAATAAGTTAGAAAATTTTCAAAGAGAATGGCAACACATTCACCGTATTGTTATATAGAACAAAAAGAACAATCTTGTATCATAATGTGAAAATCTATTTCTCTCTCTCTCTCTCTCTCTCTCTCTCTCTCTCTCTCTCTCTCTCTCTCTCTCTCTCTCTCTCTTCTCTCTCTAAAAACTATTCAATATATATGTTTTCAAATATTTGTAATGTTGTATTATCGTCTTTTTGTGTTATGTATATATTGAATATGAAATAAAAAAAATAAATATAAAAAAAAAAAAAAAAAAATTTTCTATACAAACAAACTGACCAAACCGCAATTGTTACTTAAAATTCACAAAAGATCCCCTGTTATACACAGGATGAAATACCATCTATAAGCCACCTATAAGCCATGCTTATAGGAGCTTATAGATTGGCTTATAGGAGCTTATAGGTGGTTTATAGGTGGCTTATAGGACCTCCATCTATAAGCCACCTATAAGCCATCTATAAGCCTGGCTTATTGGCACTCAAAATATAAGCCACCTATAAGCATGGCTTATAGGTGGCTTATAGACTGTTTCTATTTCTAAATAAAATCATCATCGTGTACTTACATTATGAAAGTCTTATTTATAATTATTTATTTATTTTTTTTTTCAGTTTGTATAGATGGCAAAAAATTATATGAAAAAATCATAGGAGAAAATGCACACTTTAAAATATAATGACCAGCAATAAAACTTTTATGATTTTTAGTTTCCAATTTATTTATTTATTTATTTATTTATTTATTTATTTATTTATTTATTTATTTATTTATTTATTTATATATTTATTTATTCAGTTTGTATATATGACATAAAGGCACTTTAACATATATTTACCGACAATTAAATTTCATCATTGTTAGTTTTCAATTTATTTATTTATTTATTTATTTATTTATTTATTTATTTATTCATTTATTTATTGAGTTTGTATATATGAGAAAAAAATCATATGAGAAAATAGGCACTTTTAAATATAATGACCGGCAGTAAAACTTTTATGATTGTTGGTTTTCAATTTATTTATTTATTTATTTATTTATTTATTGAACATAACTTGAACACTGTCGAGCGTCCTTTTTACCTCGCATTCAAAGTCGATCTAAACCAGTCTAGCTTTTTTCAAAAATTCTAATATTGACGCAGGTGGCTATGAGTGTCGGTGAGTTCATAATACTAGTCTCTTTATCGATATATGTCTATCAACTGTAATGTCGAAATTTGTCGCCGTCGGTAACTTGTATTGTCGGTCTTTTTATTTGTCGAGGTGTAGTTGTGCACCGCAGATCCAGACCGACATTTTTTTTCGTTATATTAAAGAAGTCCGTTCGACCTTTGGAAATTGTAGATCGATACGTCGATCCTTTGGAGGGATTCCAGTGTTTTGATTTAATTTAGTCGATAAACGGATGAACGTGGTCTGGGTGATCCAGTTGAGTTGATATGTTTAAATCCCTGTCCTGAGTTTGATTGATCATTGGTTAATGGGGTTTAACTTCAAAGTCAACAATATTTCACTTATATCGAGACGCCACCAGCTATAGGTGTAGGTCCAGAAATATTTACCTGTGCTTTGCGGTGATGACATTATGCAGTGCGGGTTCTTTATCGTGCCACGCCTACCGTGACAAAGGGCCTCGGTTTTTAATGTTTGTCCGAAGGACCCGCATTCATTTAATGCCGAGCAAATTTTTGGGCCAGACCTGACCAGAGACCAAACCCTCGACCTCCTTGACTTAAGGAACAAGCACTCTACCAACTGACCTGCCTGCTACATATACCAAAGGGGTAGGTCTCCTACTACCACACCCCCTTTTCCACACTTGTTTAAAATTAACTGTATGATATTCATCTTTTATTATATTACATTTTGTATTAGTTTTAAAATGACTAGTTAGTCAGTTTCATCATTATATAATGCGCAGTAAAGGTGCAACAGACAAGAATCTTGTCACTAGAACAAAAACAAAACACTGATTATTTCAGACGGATTTGTTTAGTGAAGCCGATAATCGGACGAATAGAATAAAAAGTCAAATGAGACAGATTCAGACCGGTATTACAATAAAAAACTATATTATAATGGACAATTTTTATTAAAATTTACTTAAAACTATATAGCTACAGGTTTGATCTCAAGCATTATTGAATATATAAATAATATATTTATTAACCAAAAAAGAAATGTGCTTTAATTAAGATTCTACATCTGATCGATAATTGATCTTCATAATTTATCTCTGCAAGCCAGATAAATAAGTTTATCATTTTTCAGATAATTTCTTTACGATCTGATTGGATAATAAGGTCCTTGTAAATACCGATATTACAATTTTACAAGGGTGATAAATAATTTACTCGGGTAATAAATTAAAATTACACGGGTAATAAGAAAGAGTGAATAGAGCGGTAATGGCCGCCACCATACAGTTCAATTGGGCAATAAACAGAGTAAAATTTACGCTTAGTTTGTAAGTATCAATCAAATTGACACATGATGTATATTTTATAGTGTATTATCTTAATATTCTAGTTAAATTTTGCGCTCTCAATTTCCAATATTATCAATAAATTAAACTCGACATCGCTTACTCCTGGTAACGATACACGGCGAAAGGGAAGTAACTCTCACTAAATTTACATTCTAATTTTGTATCACCGATGTAAACAAAATCTGATTAAAAAACATTTTGGCAATTGTTTTCATATTGTATTTTTAATCATGATTCATTCCATTGTGAAAAAACGAACTTTAAAAAAATTAAATAACACAGTACAAATAATTGATGTGAGACGTCTGACCCCTGAAACCAGCTGATGGGAGTAAAGGTAGTTCACGGTCGGCGTTGCTATGGTTGCGTTATTTTATTGGAGTATAACATGAAAAACGAGCGCGTACACTTGCACTGTGTTTGTATCACAGCCTAATGTAACAGAATTTAGAAATTAAATTATTCGTTGTTAATTTTTTCATTAAAATTGTTATTTTATGTTCATTGATCTAAAGAAAACATAAACTTTATTTTACAAATATACGGTTTTCGGGTTTCTTTTTATTGTAACCTTTGTTCATCTACAAAATTTTGAAAAAATAAGTCTGAATAAAATGATGCGCTTCAGGAAATAAGAAATTCAGAAAGGTTGTAAAATTCCATATCACCTGCCTAAAAACCAGATAACTAATAATATTACAGGTGAGATTTGACTTCCTGTCTTCCTTTGATATCCCTAAAAATTATTCTTCTGATGAAAGACAAATAATATTAATAATAATAATAATAATAATAATAAAAATAATACATGAATAAATAATAAATAACTAAAATCAGATATATTTATTATTTATAGTTTATAAAAATCTGAAAGATTTAGAGCTAGTCACGTGATCACATCTTAGATAACTGGGTACTGATATACATTTAAAATAGGTGATATGAGATCATGTCCTCCGTGGCCTAATGGATAAGGATGTAGGTTGATAATCAGACTGTAGTCAGGAAAACCAAGGATCGCGAGTTCAAGTCCCGCTGGGGGCAAAATTGAGTAAGTAAAGTGATAGTAATTATATGATATGTCAGGAAAAAGAACAGTAAATAAAATAAATATCTGAAGAAAAAGATAAACTAACCAAACAAAAAGCATAAAAAATTAATAGAATAAAATTTTTAATTACAATTGAATAATGTTATTATTGATTTAAAAAGAAATAAAATTAATGAAATAAAATTATTCATAAAATAAAATAAATATTTTTTAAATAAAAAATTAATTAGGAAAGTAATAATTATTTTTAATTATTTATATTATTTTAAAGTTAAAAATAATATATGTTGAATTTTGTTTTCTGTATTTGTTTGTTAAAACAAACCCTTAAATATCTTAAAACCAAATTAAAGATCCTTAAAATTTACTTTTACTGAAAGAAGGCTTATAGGTGGTTTATAAATGGGTTATAGATGGCTTATATTTTGAGTGTCAATAAGCCATCTATAAGTCGGCTTATAGATAGCTTATAGGTCATCTTTAAACGGCTTATAGATGGCTTATAGGTGGCTTATAGACTTCTATAAGCCTCTATAAGCCGCCTATAAGCCAGTTATAAGCTGGCTTATAGACAGTTTTTCATCTTGTGGAAATTTTCACTAGTTTGTTTTGGTACCAGGGTTGTAAAGATCCGTCCACAAATCACATTTACACGCCGAAAATAGTACACCTGAAAATCAGAATGGCGTAGTTTGGCGTATCTGCCAATTAAAGGGTTAAGAAGATGCCTTAAAAACCGATGTCCTTGATTGGAGACAATTTTACTTATTTTAAAAAAAGGTCGGAAATCATACTAAATTAAGAAATCTCTCTCTCTCTCTATCTATCTATCTATCTCTCATCAGTATACCGTTCCCTAATTAATCGAGGGCAAGTAAATAACGCTCGTATTAAGTTAAAAGGCAAAAAATGCAAAAATATGTTTTCGATCGCAAAGCAGATTTTCTCATTTACTGGCACGTAAATACGTATTGTTTTAAAAGAAATAAATTCACTTACCACGCCTGAATCTTTTCGTTTTATAGGTACCTACAAAAACAAATAACCATCATTATCTGGTTTAAGTTTTAAATATTTAGTAGATGTTCATATAGATAAATTCGATATTAATAATGAACATGTACAGTCGACTCGGATATGTCGAAATAATGGATAAGTCGAGGAAGTTTTGCGGTCCCAATTTTATTCTTATATAAATTTACTGGAATTATATGTTTAAGTCGAAATCGTGTAAGTCCAATTTCAGGATGAGTCGAAGTAATTTTTGGGTCCGTTAACGTTAAATCATTCTAAATTTGATACACATGAGTCGAACTGGCAAACTTCTTTGATGTATTAACTGTCACCTGTCACATTTGTACATGCATGATTGAGTTCCCATTGTCGGAAGAAACTGAAGTTCTCCTTTTGTTACCTTTACCTGTAAAGAAAGAAACCCTTTCTTCATCACCTGACCATGAATCAATAATCAATAATCAGCATTATTGATCTTTAATTACATCCACGCACCTTCGGTCGATCAGTGTTCACATGTAAACACAAACAGTTACCCTCCGCGTGGGTCGTTCAAATTTACTGAATGATTACCTTTGAAGTATGCGAAATGAAAACTTAATACCCAAAGCTTAATATTTTTTATTAAATTGTATGTATAAAATTAGTTTTGTTTGTTATTCGCTGAACAAAGTCCCCGTAGTGGGAACAAGCTCTACCATAGCATGTTAATTGGGAAACATATACACCATAGGCAGGAGAAGCCTGTATATTGCTGCATAAAAAAGGAAAGTTGATAATAAAAAAATTGAATTGATCACGTTTGTCATAAAGTTTAAAGTGTAGCCTTTCGTGTGCGTCATAAATTCAGGTATAAGTCTAAATATGAAACAAAACTTCGTGTCTTTTTTTCAAGCTCACTGGGATAGATGGCATTTACATAATCTCCAAATTTAGGACTGTTAAGAGACAGAACGTCACCAATATATCTGTATGTTAAGTTAAATGATTTGGCGACAGTCTTCTTTAACAAGGTTTTGCTTAAATTCTGCTTCATAGGAATAAAGAAACAAATCAGCAAGCATTGATGCACAGTTTTAAAATATTGGAATACCGATTGTTTGCTGAAAAACTATATTACCAAACACAACAAATATGTTATATATCAAAAACTCCAACATTGTGTTAATGGTAGCTTCAGTATATTTTTGTTTGACCCGTAACCAGAATCCCTGTTCAGCACCAGATATTTGTATTTTGGCTTATAGTTTTTTGTAAAAGAAGGAATGAGATCTCAAAAAGCATCAGAGAATGAAACCACTAATTCAGACATTAAATACTAAAATAATCAATGTGTATAATAATCAAACATAATCTCATCAATCCCTCTAAATATTACAATTCAAAAACCAAGTAAAAAGCATTGAGAACTAGGAAATTACTTTCAATACGTGATCTTCCACCAGGAAAGTGAGGTCATGTGCTCCCAAACGGTAAGCATCTCCTTTCTATGCTAACTTCACTCGTCACATGTGAAATAAATTTTTAGTATTCTAGAAGCAATGATCTTCAAAACTCGTTTCAAGGATACGGAGACCGGAGAGAAGTTCAGGATGAGACACTGCTGTATGTTTTAGTAACCTATAGCTCCAAACAAACCCTTTATATATCATATTATGTCACTAAAACACTGTGTAACTATTATATCATACCGATTATATCAATAAATCATTTACAAAACCAATTTGAATTGTGGATACATCGACATGTGAATGATGACTGAGTTAGAAATACCATCGTTTGACATTCTGTCTGACAAAATATTGAAAATAATAATGAATTTGACTTACTAGCAACTTCGTCAAAGAAATCAATTGCACTTTTTATCCTTGGACATCAAATATATTGTTTCAATATCACAACACCTTTACTAGTGTCTGTATTTGCCGTAAATACTTGTGATAAATATGACGTGTTTACTACGAGGCGGGCGCCATTGACGTTGGTCAGGGGAAGTAACTCTCATACTGACTAGATATGGAACAGACCTGCCTGACATGGATTATATTAGGTCACCACGTGACCGATATTGCCGAAAAAAATCACAGAAACTAGTGAGAGGTAGGATATATATTGATCTGCTTCTAATATTTTGTAAAAAATATTGAAGTAAATTGAACTTTGTAGCAAGAACACCAATAATCACCAACATAAATACATTTGTATGGATACTTTAATCATTAATTCATAAATTATCTCTAAGTTTCAAATGTTTGGTATATGTACATAAATTTGATATCATAAATAAACAGGTATTCAAAAAAATAATCACTGAGTTGTTTTTTTTTTAAATCTAATGAGTTCTTAATTTTTAATCTAAATTCAATTAGAAACAAACATACTGCTTCTAACATTTTGTAAAAATATATATGTAAATCAAGCTTTGTAGCTTTGTAGCATAAACACCAACACAGATATGTATGGATACATACTTTAAGCATTAATTCATAAATTTAAAGATACATTTCATTTTTGATTCTAGTATTTATGGGTTTTTATTTTGACTTGTGTGTCTCGTTGAATATCGTTACACATTGTATAAACATTCAAATTCAATTAAACATTGCATGCTTTAATTCCCCAATCTTCCAGGTTAAAACAAATTGTGATCTGATAAATGTATGAGCATCAGAATATTAAATTAAATTCGGATATTGAGTACTGAATAATAATTGTCAAAAATAATTAAACATAATCTTATCAATCTCTGTTAATATCACAATTCAAAAAGCAAAACTAAAACATTGAAATTTAGCAAATAATTCTCAACACTTGAAACCATACCAGTAAACTCTTGAAACGCCCTCTCTCTCTCTCTCTCTCCTCTCTCTCTCTCTCTCTCTCTCTCTCTCTCTCTCTCTTTCTTTCTATTTCTCTCTCTCTCTCTCTCTCTCTCTCTCTCTCTCTCTCTCTCTCTCTCTCTCTCTCTCTCTTTCATTCTAAAAACACGTTTATATTCGCAAATGCAAATGCACATTTTCTCATTTACAGAACCCGTAGAAAAATATTGCTTTAAAACAATTATATCAACTTGCCCCTGTTACTTCTTACTACAAAAACAAAACAAAACACCGCTTTTGTCTGCTTTTTGTTTAAAATGTTTGGTATATGTACATATAGATAAATTCGATATCATAAATGAACATGTATTTATAAACAATAAGCATTTTTTTTTAAATCAAATGAAGTCTTAATTCTGTGAGACAAATTTCTAGAATACAATTAGGTACGAAAAACATTGATCTGCTTCTAAAATTTTGTAAAAAATATACATGTAAAATAGACATTGTAGCAAGAACACCAATTAACAAATAAATACATATGTATAGAAACTTATGTCAAGATAGTTCACTACAGTACTACATTAAATAATTTAATTCCCCCAATCTTCCTAATCAGAACAATGTAAGATATCATGAATATATGAGCATCAGAGAATAAAACTATTAACTATTAATTCGGACATTAAATACTGGTAAACGTAATGCACATATTAATCACACATAATCTTGTCCATCCTTCTCAATATCACAAATCTAAAAGCAAAGTTTAAACATTGAAATTTAGCAAATAATATCAACACGCGAACTCTTTTTAGGAAAGTGAGGCCGTGTGCTTCCAAATGGTAAGCAGCCCCGTCTTACTAACTTCACCTGTAACACGTGAAAGGACGATTGAGTATGAAAGAAGCAATGACCTTCGAGACATGATATATTCAAGACATTTCTTGATACAGAGGTATCATACGTCTCAACAATTTTGTAACGGCGGCCATAAATAACTTCAAGTCTTTGAAAATCCTTGATAAGTAAGAATTTTATTTATTTTAGGTAAAAGCTTCAGATGCATAGCAAATTAACAAATTTCTCTTTCTCTCTCTCTCTCTCTCTCTTTCTCTCTCTCTCTTTCTTTTTAAAAAAAATTGTATGAGGTCATAATTCTGTAAGGCAAATTTTTAAAACAATTTGGTACGAAACATATCGATCTGCTTCTAACATTTTGTAAAATATCAATGTAAATTAGACTTTGTAGCAAGAACACCAATTATCAACAAAATAAAATCATATAACTGTATGGATACTTTTTCCATAAATTCATTAGTTATGCAAAGATAAATCGTTCAAATAGTTCACAAGTACAAGTAACGTTTTAATATCACAGTTCCAAATGCAAAGTTTAAACATTGGAAACTAGCAAATTAAATAACACGCGAACTCTTACCGGGAAAGTAAGGTCGTGTGCTCCAAAACGTTAAGCACCTCCTGTCTCACTTACTTCACCCGTCACATGTGAAAGGAAAATTGAGTATAAAAGAACCAATAATCTTCGAGACTTCATAAATTCTTAATAGGGGGCAATATACTTATCAGCATTATCGAGCTTCAATAATTTGAGGACTTTAAAAAAGCTTTGAGAAGTGACTAGTTTTTATTTGTGGTTAAAGGTCTAGATATTTAAGTTTTTGATTGTGTCTAAACCACACTTGGAAAATTGAATTTCTTCCAACACTGATAGGGAGCTCTAAGGTATGGTATTATTAAATTTATTTGTTCCGATGAATAGTAAAAGATGTGATTCATCAGTTGTCTTCTTTATCAAGCATACTGTTATTAAAGGACAATTTATCTCTCATCATTATCACATATGAGCTATCATGTTTTTACAAGAAGTTATGAGTAGATTTTTTGAAAACTTTTTTATTTGTCCTAATTTCAAAAGATCTATGTAAAGCTTTAAAATAATATTTTAAGTATACATTGTGTATTACATTTTTTGTATAGAATAGGAATTGCATAATTTAATACTCGACTTCTTTTTTTGAAATTTCACTGAACATAATTGTATCATTTTTAATTTTGGAACGAATAATCATTCTAGACGTTAGTTCAATCCTGTTTGTTTTTCTGTTGAGAAATATCCTGCAGTTGAGAAGTTGTATGTATTTAGTGGAATTTAAACCCCTGAGCCGATATCTCTGCTGGTGGCTGGTGCCTAGTGCCTCGAATATATCACAAACTCAGTAGGCAATAATTTTGTATTATTGTCAGAAATATACTATAATTGTCTAAATTTCCTGCAAGTTAAAATTTGAAATTTCTCAAAAAACTAAGGTATACTCCCTCATGCAAAGTATTTACTTAGCTTTATTTAGTAAAATATATTTTGGTCCTTTGGGTAGCTTTTCAACATCTTCAAAATAATTTTGGTTTCAGAATTTTGGTCTGAGCACTACTGATGAGGAATTGTATTCCGAAACGGCCGTCTAGTGCTGTATAACTAAAACTGGTATAATATGTAATTAAGAATATTTAATTCGCACAAAAAGTTAAAGAAACTTTTGTACAGATAAGCTTTTTAAAAGCTACATGAAACCACATGAAAATGTAGCCAAAAGCACTATTAGTAGGCGGATTAAGACATTGTTAGGTATGGCAGATGTAAATGTTGATTTCTTTTTGCCCACAGTACTAGGGCAGCAGCTACATCAACTATACCCATTGAATCAAGTTAACCCTTTAATTGGCAGATACGCCAAACTAGGCCATTTTGATTTTCGGCGTGTCAGGTGAACTATTTTCTGTGTGAAAATGTGATTTGTGGACGGATCTTTAAAACCCTGGTACCAAAAGAAAATACAGAAAATTTCCGATCAACTTTGTTCTTTTTGCTTTTCTTTACAAACACTCTCAGTTGAAAGGCCAGCTCGATTTTTTCCGTTAAACCCGCGATTTAATCTTTCGGGCCGCTTCAAAGGGGATAATTTAAATTTGGTCGGCAGATGGCGCTTTGTCGTCACCTCGAAGAATTTGCATTTTAGGTTTTACGAAATAAATCATTATTTAAATGGTGCTTTTAACTTAATCTATATATATTTTTTGTATCCGTTTGATAGAAAATTGATTTTTCTAGACGATCACTACAATAAACACTCCTCATAACTAATTTAAATTCTGAAATCTTAGACATAAACTGCAGTATCATGAAAAGTCAAAATCAAGCGGGTGGTGCATTCGGAGTTTATGCCCGGTAAATTGAATTGACAGAATCGCATCCCACACCTATTGGGTTAAAAGTTATAGTCGTAATCGGTAGCATTTAGAACACCGGTCATTTTGATACAGTGACTATATGGACCAGCTTGGCGATATGGATGTTTGATTTCGGTAGCATTTCTTTTTACAAAATTCAACTAAAATTAAACAAAATTGTTTGAAGATTATATTAAAAACACACAAATAAATATCTAGAGTAAAAATAAACAAATTAGAAGATGTTTAGAAGTAATTAATAGCAAGTTTTGTTTTCCAAATCATCAGCACACAGGATCAACTTGACAATCTTCCTGTGCAATAACCCGTGCGAGTGATTGTTTCTATCCTGTATCAAAATGACCGGTTTGGAAGCACACGGCCTCACTTTCCTGATAATAGATCGCGTGTTAATATTATTTGCTATAATAGTCAAATAGTCAACCTCCCACATTTGCAAAGTCTTCCCTCACCGAGATTGAAGTAAAACCGGAAGTTTACATGCCTGTACTTTTGTTACTACAGTATACCTCTTTTACCTCCAATTTGAAAACTGACGATAACCCGAAAATCATCTATTGTTTTAATAGGAAATTTCCATTAAAATCTTTTTTATGTACCATTTTTGTTGAGAATTTTAAATTTTATTCAGCTTATGTAGCAGATTTTTATATAGAATATTTTAGTTTGCGTAATATCTGTGCAATATACAGCTTGTATATATATATATCTCTTGTTTGTGTTTCGATGAGGCCGGTCATTTCTGCCTATAGCAAAACATATAAATGACCATGAGTCTTATATATTCATAATTATGTTGATATTTTAAACATAGAAATCAGAAATGGGGATATTAAACTTGTTGAAATTTTAAACATAGAAAATAGAAATCTTGGTATTAAACATATATAAAATTAAAACTGGTATAATATGTTATTTCAAAAGTATTTTCCCTCAAAAGTATTAGTTTTTAAAATATAGTGTTTACAAGATGGCTATAAGTACTATAAATAGCAAAACCGTATGAATGACGGGTACTACCTTGTTTAATTGTCAATTTCGTAAAAATTTTAAACATACAAAATAAGAATAGAACTACGGTCTTTGAATTTGTATAATATTTACGAAATATGCAAACAGTGAACTTTTAGGCTAAATCTTTCATTTTCTTCTCTGAATTAAAACAAAATTTGGATCGGAATATCCAAAGGGATTGTGAAGATTAGAAATTGTTTTCTATAATTCAGAAACTGTTTTCTGATTCTTTTTTAATTTAATTTATTGATTTACCAATTTATTTATTTTATATTAATTTTTATTTTGGCGTAGCTCCATTTAAGCTGTATTTTTTCAAAAAAATCATTTGTTGTCATTGTCTAAATAAAAACAGGCTTAATAATTATTGCAACAACTTGTCTATTACCTCTATTTTAAATAAAACTACACGCTTTTAATTGATAAAGATCAATGAAGTTTCCCTACAAATTACAAAAAACTAACTGTAAAACTTAAAGTAACTTATGGCAATGGCATATATTAGACTACCAGATAAAGAATAGACTTTATCTAAATAAAATTAACGACCATCTTTGATGCCTTTTGAAAATTGTTTTAGCATTTCAGCACTTATAATGATTTAACAGAACACATCGTTCCTTGTATCGATTTTTGTGTATGGATCTTTGAGAAGTAAGGAAGGTCTAGTCTACTATTATATTGATTCCGAAAGACTCAAAACATCCCTATGGTTTGGAAGAATACTATCTAAGCGAAGCTACTTAATAAGATATTCAAGGTAAAATGTTTTACATACGAAAATTATGGCGTTGGGAGCCTTAGCAGATAATATAACAATATACTAAGTATTTGTTATGTATGTTTTGGATGATTGATTCCTGAAGTCCGTATATAATTTCGCATCTCCTTCTTAGTGACTATATAGTTATCTCCCTATCTTTAGGCTTCGTGTTTTGTCAATTGTTTCTTAATGTTCAAAAAGAGCTTCTTCAAAGTTTTGAATAGATTTGAATAAAAACAGATTTAATCCGTTAAGCATGGGCTATGGCCGGGATTGAGTTTTCTTATTTTTTTGTAATTATGTTACTGTTCAGTTGGACTGTTTGAGTTCGATATGTGTAACTGCTAACTCATCCTTACGTTAAAATGCCTGTTTATGTTGATCAATAACAAGCAGCTGAACTGACTTAAATCCTGAATTTGATCATGCACCATGAGTTTTGTATTATTGTTTCGCATTGTTGTCGATAATTTCTTTCCATTTGTTTAGAAAATAGCATTTTGAAATTTTATGTATATCATATCGTTTTTCATAATCAATATGTATATATGTATATATGTTGGACTATAAGATCGTCATAAATATTATTACTATTAATCGTATTAATAGCATCTCATGCTATTTTCATTATACACGATTTCACCTTTTACTCGACATACTGATCAATTACAAAAAGTGGAAATTTCACTGGTCTAAAATTAAAGAATGGGCGATTCCCTACTTCCATAGTAGTTGTAAATGATTCAAAAGAAACTTTAATTAAGCCTGTTTAAAAAATTGCAATGAGACCTTGTAAAAACGGCTTAATTGACGATATACCTATTGTAACTAATATGGCATGCTTTATATAACTTTTACGATTATGGTCGGCTTATTAATTTTGTCGATTCTGAGAATATTCGCGAGACATTTGAATTCGCGACTACGAGTTTTCGCAAAATTTTGCGTTATTAAAACTCATAAGATACAAAATTAATCTACAATAGCAAAATTTTTAGTTTTTTTAAAAAAAAGATAATTTCTTTGAAGCATGTAATTTAGCGCTTTTGAGTTTTTTTATTTTGCTGTTTTGTCATTAAACATTATTAAATTATAAAATTGAATTATACATTACATGGTTTAATTCCCCTAATCTACCTGGTCATAACAAAATGCAAAATAAGATCTTAAAAAGCATCAGAGAATGAAACTACTAATTCAGACATTAAATACTAACATATAAAATGTGTAAAATAATTAAACATAATCTCACCAATCCCTCTCAATATCACAATTCAAAAAGCAATGTAAAAATCATTGAAAATTAGCGAATTAATATCAACACGTGAACTCCCATTAGAAAAGTGAGGCCGTGTGTTTCTAAACGTAAGCATCCCCTTTCTTACTAATTTCATCCATCACACGTGAAATGAACATTAAGTATAAAAGAAGCAAAGATTTTCGAGACGTCATATATTGAGGACATATTTGATACAGAAGAATTATACGTCTCAACAATATTGTGATGGCGGCCATAAATAATTTGGAGCCCTTGAAAAGCTTTGATGAGTGACAATTTTATTTATGTTAGGTAATAGGTTGTATCCATACTAAATTAACAAATCTCTCTTTCTTCCATCTTCCTATGTTGGAGATAGAGATTTCCGCTTGAATAAACGATGGTAGAAATTTCTATCTTTACCTCAACGTGCCTATTTTCACCTCCTCGTGCGGCTTTTCAAATGACAATTGAATGACGTCATATCGTAGCTACTTGACGTCGTCTTGCGAAAAAATGACACCCGAGTCTCCCAAATTTAGTTATTTTCACTGCGTTTCAGATGTTTATTTTGGGAGATTAGTATAAATGGCTTTGTTTTCTAGTTTATACATTTTGTATAAACCAAAATCAGGTACATTCTGTCCGATGGTCATATTTATTTTTATGTAAAACGTTAAATAACAAAGTTGGATTTGCAAAGATGGCGTTGATGTCGATGTGACTGATACTTTAAGCCAAAATTTGTCATCAAAATGGAAGAAAAAAATCAATCATGATTTTATCCATGTAGGATAGGGAAATCTCACCCTCTGGGTTGAATATTTCTGTCAGAGACTCGGCAAGCCTCGTCTCCGACTGAAATATTCAACCCCTCGGGTAAGATTATATTACTTTCTCTCTCTCTCTCTCTCTCTCTCTCTCTCCTCTCTCTCTCTCTCTCTATCTATCTTATCGATCGACAGTTCCCTAATAGGATTAATTAATCGAAGGCCAATGAATGAAGCTTATTTTCAGATAAAAAGACAAACCTGCAAAAACGTTTTCGTTCGCATATGAATATTATGTCATGTCCTGGCCACATAAAAACATATTGCTTTTAAAGAAAATAATCAATTTATGTTTTTTCATCATCACCAGATCTACAAAAACAAAATAACCATCATTATCTGGCTTTAGTTTCAAATGTTTGATATATGTACATATAGATAAATTCGATATCATAAGTGAACAGGTATTATAAAATTATTATTTAGTTTTTTTTTTCAAATTCGATTGAGATCGTAATTCTGTAAGACAAATTTCTGGAATACAATTAAGTAAGAAACATGTTTATCTGCGTCTAATATTTTGTAAAAATATAAATGTAAATTAAACTTTGCAGCATGAACACCAATAGTCACCAAAATAAATACATATGTTTGGGTACTTTATCCATTAATTGATTAATTATGTAAAGATAAATCATTCAAATACTTCACAAATAGTAACACATTTCTCTGTTTAAAAATTAATAATAATAAATCATTGTTGCATGAACTAGCATTTTGGTTTTTTTTCTTTTGATTATGTGTCTCTTAAATTGTAGTTACAAACATTAAAATTGAATTCTACATTGCATGCTTTAATTTCCCAAACTTCCTGGTCAAAATGAACTTAGATCTCATGAATACATGAGCATCAGAGAATAAAACTATTAATTCGGACATTAAATACTGAAATTATTAGACATTTTTGCGTGCATGTTATTTTTCGCGTATTTCGCGAGTTCATAAATAATCGCAATAATTATATGCGCGAAAATAAATTTGATCAAATAAATATGAATGTACTTTTACGTGAGGGGCTGACGATGGGATCGGGCTCATAACGGGATATCGCGAAAATTTCATGCCGCGAAATGACTTTGATACAAATATCGCGAAAATATCATGCCGCGAAAATAAAGTGTTTTACAGTAATTAAACAAAATCTCATCAATCCCTCTCAATATCACAATTCTAAAAGCAAAGTTAAAAAATTGGAATTTTAGCAAATTAATTTCAACACTTGAACTCAAACCAAGAAAATAAGGTTGTGTACTCCCGAACAGTAAACATTTCCTTTATTACTAAATTCACCCGTCACATATGGGAGAATAAATGATCTTCGAGACGTGATATAATCAAGACATTTCTTTGTACAGAGTCATTTTACGGCTCAACAATATTGTGATGGCGGCAAAAAATCCCTTAAATCCCTTAACCCTTTAATTGGCAGAGAAATTTTGGAAAAAATGAAAAAAACTGTACCCTATTTTAAATGCAGATTTTAGAGTATTTGCAGTAAAAATGCTAATAACCAACTCATAAATATTTTGTATCCCCATATACTATATTTCCCTTTAACCCCTTAAGCCTCGGGATTTTGAGTTGAAATTAGAGGGAAATCATAATAATTTTCAAAGCTATTTTTCGGCCTTTTGCATGAATTTTGTCAAATACAAACCCTTAAATATTATCAAAGCAAATAACTTAAACTTTTTGTTTCCATCAATTTAGTCAAATATTGGTTACCATGGCAACGGAATATCCATTTTAATGCAAAAATTTGGAAAAATCATTAAAATATTGCTTCTGGCTGCATGAGTGACAAACAAATGCATATATCTACAATAGTCGAGTTGACACTCCCATATACTCAATACTTGAACCTAGAAATGTTTTTCCTATGAAGTTTTTTTGCTGTTTTGTATTTATAGGGTCCCTAGAGTTAAATTAGGTTAGTTGCCCTAAAGGCAACTTTGGGCAAATTGCATAATTTGCATATATCCAAGATGGCTGCCTGACGCCATATTGAAAATCTATCTTTTGTAAGAATTGTTCTACAATTGCTTGTAATATAACGTTTTATATGTTTTCAAGGATGAGGAACTCATTTCCGTTGTTGTTTTTAACATTTGTGGCAATTTAAAACTATATTTAACAATTTTGACCAACAAAGGTATGAGTAAGATGGTTTTTATTATAAGATGTAACTCAGCATATCACATTCAATGCTGCGTAACTTAATCATACATCTTGATTTTTGATTTATTCATACATTTTGATTTAAAGGTCATAAATGAGGCTCGACCAATTCCTTATAATAAGATATTTAAACGTGATCTTAGTGTTTCAGCTTTACTAAGTCTAGCGTAAAGGCTAGTTCACTTTGCGAAGGTGTCTTTTAAAGTGTGTATCCAACGAAGAAGTTTTCAAAGCCACATTATTGCTATCATAGTTAATTCAGTCACATATATATTACCACGAATGAAAACCAAATTATAGTCGGACTTTTTATCAAACTAAATAATAAGTTTGTCAGCAGTGAATTGATTCGATTTTTACATGAACACTGATACATTACGTCATATTATGAAGTATTATGGTTTCGGGAATCTACAGTAAAATCTGTCACTGATAATGCAGCAGTCTTCCACAAATTGATTGGTTGGAGTTGAACGTTATAACTCATGTTTTTTGTTTTATGATAGTTTTGATCTACTATTTCCACTCCAAATGACTACTATGATACACACGCTATGACTACAGACTTCCATGTTTATTAATGTGGTGTAAGTGAAAAGGCAGTGCACAGTCTAGATTTGGTTTACTTTTAAGTCGCCATTAAGCAACATCTTAACGTCTAGATGTTGACAATGCTGTTTCAATTTATACTGGACCGCAGAAAATAATACCCCTACACGATTTCCACCAAAACTGTTTGTATCCCGATTAACACGCCCAACAATTAATTCTATTGGAACATGTACAATACGCTGGTAAACTTTCTCAGTGTCTGCTATAAACACATGCGTGTCCTGTCTTGCATGTCGGCACCATGATGGTTATTAGGATGATGTCTTAGCTAACCAGTTTGGAGAACAAACTGCTATCAAATTTAAAAAATGAGTCCTCAAAGCTCTTTATGGCTCTTTAGCCTGATAATTTTAGTAGGTAGATTGGTGCTTCTCTGATCGATTGGAATGAATATATTCTGAGTGTGATACGGACCATAACTCAGAGAGTTCAATCCTTTGTGTTTCTTGGATATATCTGATCAAAATTTATTGCTTCTTCAAACTCACTCTAAATGAAAACAGGTCATAAGGAAATTGCTCGTAAAATTGCTTCTTATGTGTCAATGTGGTGGATTCAGTTGTAGTGCATGATTGGAATACGAGTACAATCAAGTCAACCTGATGAGTTTTATAATGCCATTATTAGCTTATAAAGATGATAAAGGCAATATGTTTCAAAGCGACGCCGTCAAGATGCAAAAACAAAGCAAGTTGTTGATCTTGGAAACATGTTTTATTGGTTACCGTTGTTTGGACAGCAGGGCAGTTTGAGCTTAGCTTCTGCTTGTATTTGATATCGGTTCTGTTCCTTTTTGACAGTGGTTGAAAACGGTTGTCGTTGGAAAGGCATAAAGTCAGCTCTAGTCAAATTGCTTTGTGGAGTTCGTTCACCCAAAACTCACAAACAATCACACTGATTCACACTTTTTCTATCGCATCCCTTGGTTACATGGCGATAACACATCAGATTTCATTGCATCAACCAAAAAAGGTCATATTGGTACTAGACACTTCAAAGAAAATCTTGTGTTTGACAAATAATATCTCGTATCTTCTAAGGACCAGGACAGAGGAAACAACACAGCAATATGTATACGATTGTGGACTCGGCCATGATGAATCCGGCATAACTATGTATCGTATGTTCTACAGGCTATACAAACATGTGTTAGCATCTGTGTGCTGATTGACGACACAGATGTTTTTGATTTCCTAGTGTATTGTGTGTATAAGCATGAAAACAGTGTGATATACAGATGAAGGAGTGATAGGATAGAAGGATAGAATTTTGAACATCTATGCATCAAGCAATGGTCATGATTTGATATGTCTTTAACTGCCAGGCATGCATGCTCTCAGTGTCATGGTCATGATTTGAGATGTCTTGCTTGCTGTAAGTGCCATGGTCTTGGTTCAAGAAGTCTTGAACTGACAGGCAAGGATACATTACAAGCTATTGGAAGATATTTTATATCGCAGTATGTACTTCAATTTGAATTTTGGCGGCCATTTTGGATTTATGTATATTGTGCAAGTTGCCCAAATTTGCCCGAAGGGCAACTGAGTTAGTTTTGTTTAAGGACCCATGAGGAAAACAAATCAGCAAAAAAACTTCATAGGAATGAACATTACTAGGTTCGTAAAATGCCTACTCGACTACAAGGAATTCACACAAAAATGATAAAAATGAATTAATTTGATACAATTAAAACTTTTATTGTAAAATATTTCAGCAATACTGAAGTTTTAGCATAATCAAATCTGTGATATATCTATAGTCTCATAATGAACGAAATCTTGATTTTAATCTATTATTCACGATTTACAAACAAATGATGGTTTGTTTTCGATGCTTATTATCAGCCTTTCTATTTTAAATTATTATAAGGAAACCTTATATGTCCTTATATGCAGTTTTAATTACATTTGCAATAAAGTCTTATTATTGGTTACCATGGCAACGGATGTACATCCAATTTGCATAAATAGGTAAACAATCATTTAAATATTCTTTCTAAACGCATATCCTAACTGAATACATATAGCTATTGGATATTTACATTGAATGGACAAAAAAGAAACTATTTCAATTTAATTCTTGTTGTAACAAATATGCAGGGATACTCAACTTATATTTAAAATTTTAACTCCAAGTATGCTTTTACTTTGAAATAAAAAATATCCATCAATATGTCATGACTCAAGGTTATACAAATAAGTGGATGTTGTTTTCCAATGTTTTTCTTTATATTACAATAAAGAAAACCTCCTGTACTCTAAAAAATAAAACTTATTTTATATGTCTTTTCATAAAAGTCTGATATCGGTTGCCATGGTAATTAGTAAAAAAATGCAGCTGATGCAAATAAAGGTAAATTCATGTAAATAGTGTTTCTTGATATATAATTCACTAAATTGTGTGTTTCTTTAAATTTGCATTGAAGGTACACAAGAAGAAATAATTATTCATTGAAAAAAATTAAGAAATACTCATCGATGTAACATACATGTATTATACATACTCTCATTATAAAAAAAATATCAAATACAATCTCAGAATTAAAGATTTACCCATTTATTACGTTTTATGGCTTTATGGTGAAAAGAGACAAGGAAAATATTCTTAAAATTTGTTTTAAGTTTTAATCTACATGATCAAATTACGAAAAATCCAACATACATAAACTGTTAACTGAAGCTTCTTGTGATGAGACTACTTTTTCTTATTAATTTCAATTGTTAGTCTAAAACAAAATGGCGACACTAAGAGTGCTAGTACATATACGCTAGATACACCGACTGTGATGTAACAGACAAATAAATCCATTGCACTAATCGAGCCACAACAAGGAAACCCCTTTCTTAATTGAAATCGACCCCAATCTGCTGGGATTTGAAGGTTATGCCTTCATCACTCGGTCACTGCGGCTACCCTATAAAGTGTATGAGAAACATACCACTACTAGATTTACAATGCAATGCAACCCGAACTGCACATAATTCCATAGAGTTTTATATTTAAAATCTTGGGAATACATACATACATGTAATATCAGATATTAAATGCCAGCCCAAGGTTGGCAACTTCCAAGATAATTCTGAAACAGTGCTGAGTAAATTGAGGCCGAATCATCTGCAATATCAAACATGTCCTACCACCATTAGGACAGAAAATTCGGCCTGGGGTAAATGAGGATATAATTGATGCATGTATTATATCTCATTCGGGGCTTGATAAAATGTTGACCCGATAGTTTGAAACCTAAAATCGACATTGATTTGTTAGAAGTGACCATACAACATGTAGCTATTGTAAACATGGTGAGTTGATTTTTGTGCGAATAATTTGTATAATAATACGATCAGCGGTGTTCCGATATTTTTAATCAAATCTTTCTCATTTTTAGCATATTAGTTAAATTCAAAACTATAAATTTTATTTGCGTAAGACGTCAAATTTTCTGAGATTTACCGCCATACCCTCATGGCCAGGTTACCGTGAGTAACAGGTGCCACCGATCGCGAGAAATAAACTTTAAAAAATATGAAAATTATAAAATTATATAATTTCTAAAAATACTTAGTTATCACAATAAAACTTATTTCGGTCTTCAAAATGAAATAATATATGTATATTTAGAAGCCGCGGTCCAGCTAGATTTTAGAAACACCACGAGATAGTTCTGCCGAAAATCTGTATAGGTATTGAAAAATGTCGGTGTTTATAACTATTCATAAATACTCAAATTTTTGATAAACGGCATTAATTTGATAGTTTTAAAATATGAAATCCGTCTATTTTATAGGCATGTCACTTTTGTTTTTTTTATAAAGTTTATTGTCCAGTTTTTGACAACTTAAACTTTGCTATTTTTTTATATTTGGGTTTTTGTCTTATGACGTCAGTATTTTTCTTAACATTCAAATAAAATTTTCACATCATTAGAGTGTACCTAGAAAAAAAAATGAGAACAAAAATTCAAGTTCCGAAAGAATATTTTCTTTTGATACCAAATTTGTCAAAATCTGATGAATATTAAAGAAATGACGGGCAAAATAAAACTATGGTTTGAGATTTACGTTGACGCCAAAACAATGCGTAGAAATGCGTAGTTGAGGATTAAGTTTCATCCATATACCGGTTGCCATGGCAACATAAGCACCACATTTACGACAAAAACATGTGAAAAATCGCTGAATTTTGTGTTTTTTAAAATAAATGTCTTATATCTTGAGACCAGTACGCTAGAAAAATATAGTTTTGCAGGAAATTCAAAGTTAAGTATCAATGAGAGATGCTACAAAAAAAATAATTTTAAAATTTGCATTTTTTCACAAAAAATAAATATAACAAATTTCGTAGTTATACCCCAAAAATATAAAAGACGGCATACTTTTGATGCAAAAAATGCATTTTGTTTGGTTAAAGTTGATCATTATTTTGACACAAATATTAAAGTTTTCGCTGAAATTTTACTACTACTAAACCATACACATAAATAAACTGTTACTCCAAAATTTGTATTTAAAATTTGTTTCAGTAAAATTACGGTACAGGGGAAATTTCTGTTTTATTTCACTTTATATTGCTATTTTCGTATATTAGAAGGAGTAAAATATATGACTTTTGGTAAAAATATCAAAGAAACTATTAAATACATTTGAATACAAAAGATGGTTTAATAATTACTATGTTTTCGTGCAAAATATGAATTCCGAATTCCGAAGCATTTTCGGCCAATTCTTTTATAAAAACACGCAAACACCTTTCATTTTGTTTCATTTTTTAAAAAGTTGAGGCGATAATTTTAATCCAAAACTCTAATGATATCAGGGCTCGGATAAATAATAAATTGTATATATTAAGGACACTCATATTCTTCTTTCACTAAACTTTGAAAATAATAGATTTTCGGTCAATTATTAGAAAGAAATACATACAAATGCTTTTATTTTTGGTATATCTTTTAAAAGGTGAGGCTGCAACTTTGACTTCATAACTTCAACAATACAAATAAACTGATCAATGGTAAACATTTTTTGTACGGCATTTCACGATAGTGAACACGTACTTTGCTATCGCGTTCTTCCAAGATATCGGACTTCTTTGCTATGAAATTATAAGATATGAATACGCATGGAAATAGTGCGCCTGGTAAATGAGTGTAAAAGAAATATATCTGTTTTATCGTTAGATATGTATTCTGAGATGGGTAGTGCATTTAGTTACATATGCACATTTGAAATAAATTTTCGGAATACATTTCGGAATCTAGTAAAATATTGCGACGGGATGCATCCTATAATTTCTGCAATTTGGCGAACTGATCACGTGTTTACAATAAAAAGTAGTCCGAGAAGTTTGCATCCTACGATGTAAAATCATAACATTTATGAAATAAACAACAATGGCTGGTTGATTTAATTAATTCTTCCTGAATTCTACGGTAATTTATATTTATTTTAAAGGATATAATAAAGTAGTTTGATATTGAGGCAATTGTGTAATATTTTAAAACTGTTTATCGATTAGATTTCACTTTCGTGAAAGGGAAATAATTCGTACAGTATTGTGTCCAAATGACCACATTTCATTATATTGTTAGTAATATTCAGCAGTATATTAAATCCCAGATTTAACAACAAATGATCCAGTTGCATACAACCGCTAGAATAAACCCCCTATTAGCGACGGTAGGGTCTGCAAAACTCTACTTTCTCTCTATCCGAAATGACAAAACGATCGGGTACGACTTTATTAAATTTAAATTACTTATTGTTTTTTTCATATAATTATGAAACTATTATTTTCTATCATTTAATTTAGCAATACACGGTTTGGTACATTGTTTCTTTTTCCAAAAAACTTCCGTCGGACTATGCATAGATCGACTTCCCCTCCCCCATTTTTAGTTATATCGGTTACATTCTGTCTTGCCACAACACCATTTTCCCAACTACGCCGTACAACAGCACGGCAGTGCTATGTTTTAAATTAGAAGGCTCATATTGTTTCGTTTTAATTATCTTAAATTCCAGTTAGGAGTGAGTGAGTATTTATGTTTAACGTTCCAATCAAGAACATTTCATGAATATCTAGACGTCACCAGCTATAGGCGAGGGTGCGGATGGCCTTATACATCAGGGTTTTAATTCCTATCCGAAAAAATCGTGACTTTTATTTCGTAATGCCGAGTGTTTGGTGATAAAGCAGTCAATACCCACCTTTAAGTCCGGTCAGACCAGCTCGGCGTTCGAAACCACGACCTCTCACTTACAGAGCGAGCACTCTATCAACAGTTAAGAGTTTTATCATCAGTGGTCTCAATATATTTATGTCTTTTCCTATATTGATTCAATCACCTTGTGATGCGTTGTCGGTTGTGTCCTGATTTTGGTCACATTGTATGTTGTCAAGTGTGTTTTACTACCCAGTCGAACTTATTATATATACATTGAGGCGGTTAGATCAAGGATGGTGGAGGAAACCGCATTGTCTTAAAAAAACAACCTTCGGCGAAGGGAATGCCAAACATTCTCGCATTAGAATGTGTTCCGAGTGGGGTTCGAACGTAGGCTTGGGATCTGTAACTGCACACTTAAGTCGACTTGGCCACCTAACCCCCCCATATGTTTTAAGTTACAATTACTGATTTACTGATGGTGTAAAATAATGATAGTAGCCCATGCTATAAATCGTGTGTAGTCTAGCAAATAGACACTAAATTTTATTAACTTAAGATTAATCTAGCCAAACATACCGCGTCACGGTAAGCTTGGTATGCTAAAGAACACTGCTGTATAATGCCGTAAGCGGAACACACAGGCAAGATCTCTGCACCTTCGCCTATAGCTGGCGAAGTCTCGATATAAGTGAAATATTCTTGATAGGGACGTTAATTCAACATTATAACTCAACATAAAAAGATCGATTTAGATAACTGACAGATTCGAACTTCCGTATTTCATTAGAATCCTGATAAAAATGTACCAAAATGAAATATATTTTAAGTTCGAGAGGCTATTCAGCAGTAATGCCATTTTATTAAAATGTGTGTGTGTGTATGTGGTAAAAACGGGAAAGTTTTTATAAGTCAAGAACCACCAAAGGCACTTTCACAGAGGGTCCTAAAAAATTAAAATAATAATAAAACGGTACAAAAACCAGCAATCTGACGTGTTATGGAATAATTTCGAGTGTTTATAGTTAAAGCACTTTTCAGTATCAATACATAATGCTTCAAATATATTATTTAACGGACGCGGCAAAGAAGTAAATGCGTTTCCAGCATAAAAAAGGTGTTTGAATTCGCATTGGAAATCTTTCAGCCACTTGCAATGAGACAATGTGCTATTCATGTGTGTGGTATTTAGCCAAAGTACATATATATGTGTGTTCGAGCTGCTTGTTGCTTGCCAGAATTAAGCGTTTATAGTGTTTGTTCATTGCTACCCCACCAGACCGTTTAGCGTACTTCGGGCTTACCTATCCGTAAATGCCTTTTACAAGTATGTGATTTTGTATACTGCGGTAGTAAAGGTCCAATTTTTTAACCCCTCTCTCTTTTTCTCTCTGTCTGTCTCTCTCTCTCATATTAATGGTGATAAATGTCTGTACTATTTTACCAAGGCAAATACATCGGTTGCGATGGCCATAATACTAGTGCTGACAATCACTCTCATTAATATAAGTAATAATTATTAATATTGAAATAAATACTAGTGGTTAATTATCATATCTGACGAGAAAAATACTTAAAAAAGCAGTCGTATTGTTTACATTTTATGTTAATATAAAAAGAAATTTGCCTAAGTGGATAGGGGATCCATAACTAATGTATGGAAGGTCATCAACAATCATTATCAGTTCTAAAATAACGTCTGATGGATCAGAACAAAACCAAGTTCACATTTCCAAGTTTTATTATGGTATCTTCAATTTATTACTGCGATTATCAAATGAATTGTTAAAAATGATGACATTGGTAATATAAAAAAGTATGCTTACCATTTGGAAGCACACTTTCCTGAAAAGAGTTCGCGTGTTGATATTATTTGCTAAATTTCAATGTTTAAACTTTGCTTTTAGATTTGTGATATTGAGAAGGATGGACAAGATTATGTGTGATTATTATGTGCATTACGTTAACCAGTATTTAATGTCCGAATTAATAGTTAATAGTTTTATTCTCTGATGCTCATATATTCATGAGATCTTAGATTGTTATGATTAGGAAGATTGGGGAATTTATTCATTTAATGTAGTACTTGTGAACTATTTAAACGATTTATCTTGACATAATTTATACAATAACGGACAAAGTTTCTATACATATGTATTTATTTTGTTGAAAATTGGTGTTCTTGCTACAATGTCTATTTTACATGTATATTATTTACAAAATTTTAGAAGCAGATCAATGTGTTTCGTACCTAATTGTTTACTAGAAATTTGTTTCACAGAATTAAGACTTCATTCGATGTTTAAAAAACATGTTTATTGTTTATAAATACATGTTCATTTATGATATCGAATTTATCTATATGTACATATACCAAACATTTTAAAAAAGAGCAGATAAAAGCGGTGTTTTTTTTTTTTTTTTTAAAAAGTAACAGGGGTAAGTTGATGTAATTGTTTTAAAGCAATATATTTCTACGGGCCCTGTAAATGAGAAAATGTGCATTTGCATTTGCGAACGTAAACGTGTTTTTTAGAATAAAAAAGAGAGAGAGAGTGAGAAATAGAATGAAAAAAGAGAGAGAGAGAGAGGAGAGAGAGAGAAAGAGGGGAGGCGTTTCAAGGATTTAAATCCTAATATTGTTGAGACGTATAATGCCTTTATATAAAGAAATATCTTGAGTATATGACGCTTTGAAAATCATTCCTTCTTCGAAACTAAATTATTTTGCATTTCACATACGGGTGAAGTAAGTAAGGCAGGAGATGCTTACTTTTTGGGAGTACACAACCTCACTTTCCTGGTGTGGTTTCGCGTGTTGAAAATTATTTGCTAAATTTCAATGTTTTAGTTTTGCTTTTTGAATTGTGATATTGACAGAGATTCATAAGATTATGTTTAATTATTTTTGACAATTATTATTCAGTACTTAAATATCCAAATTTAATTTAATATTTACATTCTCTGATACTCATACATTTATCAGATCACAGTTTGTTTTGACCTGGAAGATTGGGGAATTAAAGCATGCAATGTGTAATTGAATGTGAATGTTTATACAATGTGTAACGATAATCAACGAGACACACAAGTCAAAATAAAAAAAACATTATTCATTTAATAAAAAAAACATTATTCTCTAATGCTCATACATTCATGAGATCTTAGATTGTTCTGACCAGGAAGATTGGGGGAATTAAAGCATTTAATGTAGTACTTGTGAACTATTTAAACGATTTATCTTTACATAATTTGTGAAATAATGGATAAAGATTCTATACATATGTGTTTATTTTGTTGATAATTGGTGTTCTTGCTTCAATGTCTATTTTACATGTACAGTACCGACCAGTCACAACATAACATTAAGTTAATTGTAGCAGTCAGAATCTCTGGTCAGGATCTCTGTTCCAGGACAATTGACCAGATATTTGAACAGCTATACGTTAACTTAAACATGTTCTACGACTGCTTTCTAGGACGAAAATAGTTTTCTTATCTCTGAATGACCAGTCATATTCTCTGTTCTTATGACCAGAGATGTCACGTTCAAATCTCTGCTTTTGGCCAAAACCAGTCAAATTTTTGTTCTAGAAAAATCTCTGCTTTTCGGGACAAGAATTTTCTAAGTTTTGTCGTGGGAAAATCTCTGCTATTTTTCTAAATTCTGTTCTATCTAAATCTCTGGGGTTTTTTTTAAATTCTGTCCTGTTCTAGGAAAACCTCTGCTTTTTTTCTAAATCTTGTCATGTCCTAGGAAAATCTCTGCTACTTTTCTTAATTCTGTCCTGGAAAAATCTCTGTTTTAGCGCATGCGTGGTTAACGTTCGACACAACAGAAATAGTTTATCGTACTGCGTGATCCTGTATTATCACATATTTATGTTATATTTTATACAACATGACATGTTAATGTTTTGTAATTTATTTATTTATTTATTTATTTATTTATTTATTTATTTATTTATTTATTTATTTATTTATTTATTTATTTATTTATTTAGTATTTATTATCATTACATATGTATAAACTACTAATATGCCAAGGACGTGTGATTATGTTATTCAGATATCACTAGAAAATCTTTATAACCACGATAACAATTGTTGAAAAAAACATATCAGGTTAGAAATTAATTGCGATAATTGGATTATTGACGGTGTCAGTCCTGATTCGTGAAATGGTCACGGTCACGGTTTATTAGTTAGGAAGTTAAGAATAAACAAGATGAGTGAGGTGAAATAAATTTAATATTAATTTATTTTCGTTTAATGAATATATCAATGACAAAATTATTTCTAAAGTGTGAATTTCAAATAGTATGGCGTTCGTTTGGAGAAAATCGACCAAGAAATACAATTCTATTAATTTTGCAGAGAGACATGTGAGGATTTACACATATTATAACGAAAAATGTTGTTAATCTTACAATCACTGAACTAAGTTCAAATTAGTTCTGAAGCTCATTTTTCATTTTTTACATTTTTTATTATCGACATGAAATACGGTTTTGTTTATTTAAAGATTTCTTATCAATACTTAATCCATCTAAAATACACGTTATTGATTAAAGACACTTTAATTATCTTGTTATTATTATTATTATTATTATTATTATTATTATTATTATATTCTTTCTTCTTTTGAGAGGAGTTTCCAGTCTACTTGTTTACTTTAATGAAGTTGCTAAGATAACGTTTTTATCAAGCCGTGTACGGGTACATGAAACAGTTGAGAGAAATTCGTCTAGAATAATCTCAGATGACCATCGATTATGTGTTGTTTTTGTTATGTACATGTTTCAAAACGTTTTGATCGGGATTAGTACGAGTACTTATCATCACACACCCCTGTCGTATGGATACATGAAGTTATGTTGAAATATTAGATAACGATTCCGTTTCAATCATTTATAATTGTGAAGCAATTGCGATAAGTTTGATTTGCTGAGACTGATACTCCTGGCCATAGCTCAGGAGATTCGGATTCAGGCCCGTAGCAGCCCATTTGAAAGGGGGAGGCAAATCAAAGGGTGAATTGAATGTGCGGCGCATGCACACACATGCTAGGAAGGGTCCGGGGCATGCTCCCCCTGGACAATATTATAAATTGAAGTCAAAATATGCAATTTCCTGAATCCTGAGAATTAAAAAAATGTCATTCAGTACTTCAGAAATTGTTGATAACATATTCACTCAAGAAAGACACGCTTAATGAAACCAAAACTATTTTTAGAATTTATCGGCATGTGTATTTTTAAATTTCAACAGATTTTGAAATTATTTTGTGTGCTGGAGCGCACACACGCTAGGGGTCCGGGGCATGAATTGAAGTCAGAATACGCAATTTCCTGAATTCTGAGAATAAAAATATATACTAGTAATTCAGCTACATGTACATTCAATAAGTTACAAACTATTTTCGAATTTCTTGGCAAGTGTTTGTTAATTTGCACCATTGAAATTAGTTATTTTGACAATATTTTGCACAGTGTGACATAGTGATTGATGTGTGAACGATTAAAAATAAGCCTTAATTATTGCGTGCTTTACTTTTTCGATTGGTTTCGACAAACCTACTGTATCGTACTCATTGGCGCCGAAAGCACCGCGCTCATGGACATCTTTATTAGTAAACATTATGTTCTCAGGAATATCATACAGACTTTATAAAAAATCGGTCAAAAAAGTGGGGGCGGCCCCCTTGCCCCTCCCCAATCTCCTTCGGGCCTGGAATACATCACTGGATATTTAATTGGCTATTCTAGGTTACCCGAATATCTTATCAATTTCCATAAATTGCAAATGTTTAACTTTGTTGAACATTGGGTTCATCCATATAGGGATGGTGTAA